>LR738711.1:484381802-484394918 GCA_902687465.1 Secale cereale
GTGTGTGTGTGTGTGTGTGTGTGTGTGTGTGTGTTTGTGTTTGGGAGAGAAGCCATTAGATATATTAGTATCAAGATCGAGGTGCCACCCTAGTCCTTCGGTGTCGGGAAGTGTGTGGAGGGGTGCGAATGAGACTTAGATACAGGGAGAAGGAGTTTGTGCAATACATATCTATATTGAGGGATATGTAGATAACATGTGCGTGAGGCATACTTATAGCATCACGAAGATAAACAAGCGGTGTGCTTGCAAGCACTGGAATAAAATGAAGAAAGAAACAATGTCTGCGTGCGTGCGTGTGTATTTGTGTGTGTGTGTGTGAGAGAGAGAGCGAAATCTCGAAACAAAAGGTGCTCTGATGGAATCCCGTTGTATGTTTTCATATGGTTCTGAGACTCGAGTTAACCTGATGGATATGTGTGCGAGACATAGTTATACTTTGAGACATTAGTGGCGGTGTGCGGGTGGAATTAAAGGGGTGGGCTTGTTCAACAAAGAGAGCGTGTCTGTTTTTGTGTGAGAGACTTCTAGGATGGGGTAGAAAGACGAATTCTAACCCTAATGGAGGGATAGAAATACACGAAGTGCGCATGTGTGATTCCGATGCCCACGAAGAAATCATATATGTATGCATGTGAGATAGATTGCACAATTCATTGACGTATCACCGTCTAGTGATCATGGACATGCATCGCTTGAACATAAATCAATATCTACTTCATATCGTGGCCAAAGATACAATATCGATTCAACGCTATACAGATTGTACACTCACATATCACATTTTTTTTCTTTCCAAATAGTCCTTTTAAATTGTGCATTCCAAAGTTCGAGTGATGTTTCTTCAAACAACCATTGTAGTTATCATGTACATGCACCAATGTTAGTTTTGCATTCAAATTCATTAGTCTTGGGTGATTTAAGGTTCTATTATGAAGTAATATATGTAATATTCATATATGAATTCAACGGGTATGCAATTTATGAAATGGAGGCCATGTAATCATATGAGGTAACACTTTTAAGTAGCAGACTACAATATCCATTTCTTTTGTGGGACTACAATATACAGCTCTTTGTGTGCCTCTATATTAAAATTAACACGTTAATGCATTATGTTTAGCCACCGCAAAAAAGTATTATGTTTAAAATAAATATCCAATGGCACTAAATTATATATTTACACGAGAAATACATTGGCTGAGCATTTTATCCATTTTTTTGTGAACGCGCATGTACACCTGTACGATTGGCCGCGCCCATGTGAAGGTCCAAGTTATCAGTGTATCATCCCGAGTTATTGTATTTTTTCTGGGGTGGACTTCATTAAGTGTTGACGTGTGCCCCGTGTACACACTCTCGCATGACCTTCCCGCTAGCACTATCCAAAATTAGTTGAAACTGGATACGAACGATCCTGCGGGCGGAAAATCTCGCGCCTCCGTCTAAAATTTCTTCCACCTAGTCTTTAGCATGCGAAATTCCCCCTTTGTCCTTGGTGCACGGAGAAAAATAATTGCAATACGACAATGATTTGCATAATAGGTCGAGGTTGCTTTGGTAACTTCCGGTTCCCCCACCACATGGCACCCCCATTTCCTCTCCCCCTCCTGCAAAAACGACTACTCCACAGCACCAGGCTGGCCAGCACCGGAGCATCTTACATCACGCCGTCTGTACTTCATCGGCCTCTCTACCCCTCCCCTCTCGAAACCCTAGACTGCTCAACCACCGTCGTACCAGCGCCCATTCACTGCCAGCGGCGTCCACCTAACCGGGTCTGCTTCTACGGCAGCATCTACCCCTCCCACCTCCCCTAGAAACAAGTAGGCTGCTCATCCACCATTGTACCACATCCCATTCAGTGCCCGCCATGTGCACGGTGCCGGCTCTACTTCATCGGTACTCTCGTCAACCGCAGCGCATCTGCAGCGACTCCTTCGTACTCACCATCGGAGACGCTTCATCGACACCCCCAGAGCCGCCCCACCGATGCCCCCATCGACGACCTCTGATCCTCTTCGCCGACACATTCCTCAACCCTACCGGAGCCACTTCGCCGACACCATCTCAACCCTACCGGAGCCGCTTCGCCGATTGAGGGAGTCCTAGACTAAGGGGTCCTCGGGCGTCAGACTTGTTATCCATGGGCCGGATTGATGGGCTATAAAGACACGAAGGCCAAAGGCTGTACCCGTGTCTGGATTGGCCTCTCCTTGGCATGGAAGGAAATCTTGGTCACCAACTATGAAGATTCCTTCCTCCTTGGCATGGAAGGAAATCTTGGTGACCAACTATGAAGATTCCTTCTTATGTAACCGACTCTATGTAACCCTAGATCCCCCGGAGGGTGTAGTCCAGAAAGGATAGACTCATTACCATAGTCATACAGGCTAGGCTTCTAGGGTTTAGCCATTATGATCTCGTGGTAGATCAACTCTTGTAATACTCATATTCATCAAGACCAATCAAGCAGGAAGTAGGGTATTACCTCCATAGAGAGGGCCCGAACCTGGGTGAACATCGTATCCCCGTCTCCTGCTACCATCGACCTTAGACACACAGTTCGGGAACCCCTACCAGAGATCCGCCGGTTTTGACACAAACATTGGTCCTTCCATTGAGAGTTCCACTGTGCCGTCACCGAAAGGTTCGATGGCCCCTTCAATCATCGATAGTGATGCTATCTAGGGAGAAACCTTCCTCCTCAGACAGATCTTCGTATTCGGCGGCTTCGTACTGCGGGCCAACTCGCTTGGCCATCTGGAGTAGATTGACAGCTACGCCCCCTGGCCATCAAGTCAGATTCGGAACCTTGAAATACGTCACGGACATCCGTGGAGACCTAATCTTCGACGGATTTGAGACCGCGGCGATTGCTCCCCCTCGCTCCGATAAACATGACTTAAATCTATCATCGGATCACATCAAGGAGATGGATCCTGTTGTTGCAACGGCCTTAAATCCGGAGCGGGTTGCGCCATTCGAGGCCACAGAGTCCGTGGCGTTGGAGCCGCACACAGACTCGACACCTTGCAATATTTGCGTCAACGGAACTCCGGACTCGTCTCCGTCTATAAGTTCCAAACCACATACACCTGCAGACACCGAGCTGGATCCGTTATCGATTTTCGAATTCGGCGCCGCAGACATCTTCCAACATTCTCCCCTGGGCGATGTGCTAAACTCGTTAAAAACCTGTCCTTGGCAGGGGACTCACAGCCGAACTATGTCCGGTTCGAACTAGGGGTTGGCGACGGAGAATTTTCCTTCCCACCCGCCACCCACTTCATAGCAACTGTCGAGGACTTAACCGACACGCTTGATTACGGCTCCGAAGACATCGATGGCATGGACAACGATGACGATGAGGAGCAGGGACAAAACCAGCCATTTACTAGGTGATGGACGGCCACTTCCTCATACGATGTGTACATGGTTGATACACCTAAAAAAGCTAATGACAATGACAAAGAAGATCAAGTTGAGAATAAACCTCCTGAGACACAGCCCAAATGCCGGCGGCCTAAAAGCTGTTCCAAGTCACATCGCTCAAAAGACAGCAACACTGGAACCGGAGAAAATAATACTCCGGATGACGCCGAAAACAACGAAGACCCTGTGGGAACAACATCCGAACAGGAGGAACAAAACAACAGGCAAGTTAACCCTGATAAACAGGCCATGCCCAACGACCCGGATGACGATTGTTATCATCCACTCTCCGAGGATGAGGAGAGCCTCGGCAACGAGGACTTCATCGTGCTTGAGGCACCCCTCGAGCAAGAGCTTTTCAAGAGCCAGCTAATAGCTACTGCAAGAAGCCTGAAGAAAAAGCAGCGGTAGCTTCAAGCTGATCAAGACCTACTCATTTACAGATGGACCGACGTCCTGGCAGCCGAAGAATATAGCCTCAAGCGTCCAGCCAATAGTTACCCAAAACGCAGACTGCTACCTCAGTTCGATGAGGAGGCGCCGGAGCCCATACCTCCCTCGCGTAATTCGTCACGACCATCGCGTGGTCGGGATAGTGCGGCGGACTGACCACCTCATGGTCGAGTTAAAATGGCAACTCATGCCGAATACCAGCCCGCCCCACCTCCTCATAAAAACAGAGACAAAACAACTCGGGACTATACATACGACCTTCGGTAGGACCTGGACATTAGAGCAGGACACACCAGATCAATCAAAGGATCGCGAGGGCGCTTTTCGACTCGTGACGACGGCTACGTATTCGGACGTGACAAACCTAGTCACGCCCGGGCCGATAACCGCAGGCGGACTTCATCAGAGGTGCGCCGCGATGCGGCCCGATATAGAGGCGCCGCACACCCACTCTACTTCACAGATGAAGTACTGCATCATGAGTTCCCTGAAGGGTTCAAGCCCGTCAATATTGAATCATACGAGGAACAACCGATCCCGTAGTATGGATCGAGGATTTTATTCTCCATATCCATATGGCCGGAGGAGACGATCTCCACGCCATAAAATACCTCCCACTAAAACTAAAAGTGCCAGCTAGACACTGGTTAAATAGCCTACCTGAAATCGGAAGTTGGTGGGACTTTGAAGAAGATTTTCTTGACAACTTCCAAGGCACTTATGTCCGGCCACCAGACACCGATGACTTAAGTCTATCGGATTCAGGGCTCCGCAAAACCCAAGAAGTTCGAACACAGGGGCGTGAGCAAAGAACCCTCCCGCTCATGTCTACCTAGCGTCTCGCCCTCGCCCGGTGAATAGATTCAAGCAAACAATAGATGAAGCACGCAAGAGTTTACCCAGGTTCAGGCCACCGTGTGGTGTAAAACCCTACTTCCTGCTTTAGTGGATTGGCCTCGGGAGGGCTGGAATATGAACTAGTACAGTGGTTCCTGAGCTCAGGAGGCGAGCTCAGGAGGGTCAGGAGGCAAGTGTTCTTGCTCCTTTGCGCGGTGGCAGAGTTTATGGATCTGCCTCACTTGGCTGGGCTTGGTCTAACTTGTCCCTCCATAGTGGGGATCCTAGCTAATTATATAGGCGGCCTGGGACCTCTTCCCCCGAAATGTTTAGCGGGAACACAAGGACGTTCATATCCTGACAAAAGCAGTCTTTGCCTGCAAAAGGATCATGCGGTGACGCGGTGGTTGCCTCGGCGGTGACATCCTCCTTGTCTTCCTTGTGGTATTCGGTCTTGTTGCACCAAAGGGGAAACATTTGTCCCGCTCCTCGGGAACCTGCGTCTGCGCTGCCTCCTTTGCACTGAAATGGCAACTGCGCCGCTGACGGACGCTAGCACCCGCTGGCGCGGTGCGTCACTACTGACGTCACTGCCTCCTCCTAAGGCAGACTTGGCCTTGGATTCTCCGCCCCTCCGGAGCACCTTGCCAACGCCGCTCCTGAGGGGGTCTTGGCGTTGTTCTCCTCGTGTGGATTAGCCCCCTCGCGAGGGTCTTGGACAGCTGGTCGATCAGCTGGGCCGTACCAGGCCGTGGTAGGAGCGCGTCGCGGCCCGCAGACAGGCAAGTCTGGTTACCCTAGTTCCTAGGACGTCGACAGTCGCCCCCGGACCCAAGGCGCGCGGAGTTGGCTTTGGGGCGAAGCCTTTGCCGAGGACAAAGCGTCGCGAGCCCCAAAAAGGCTGTGGGCCTGGCCGGCGCGTGACGGTTGGATGGGACATGAGAGACTCCGCATCCCACGCAATCTCGGCAATCGTGCAACTTGAAAATTCCTTGGCGCGGGCGGCGGGACCATTATGGCCGCGCGTGAGTGGCCGCTGGTTGATCTCCTTGGTCTATAAACAGGGGGTGAGGCACCACGCCTCTCACTTGACTGTTGCAAATTGATCCCTGCTGTTCCCACTACTCTGAGGGCTTCCATGGCGCCGATACGCATGTTCTCGGCCATGGAGAAGGGGAAGAGACCGATGCTGGAGCCTGAGCAGCTCCCCTCGAAGAAGAGGCGCCATGGTTCTCCAAGTGCATCCCGGAGGCCGGTGGATGCGGCCGGTGGACGCCCGCACATGGTGCACGCAGGCGCCGCCAGGATTTCCGCTTCCCTTCAATGCTCCAGCGGCAGGCGGACGAAGCGGGGACGGCGACAGGGGTGGTGCCATCAGCCGCCTAGAGAGACGGGCGACTCCTCGCGCCCTACTGCCGTCCCATACCGAGGATTATGTTTGCGAGTTCATCGTATGGGCGGGGGCCCCTCCGCATTCCTGGATCCTTCTTCATCCATTCCTGAAGGACATGCTGCTGGCTCGCGGCCGGGTGATGATGGAGCTGAGGGACGAGGGGTGTCGCCTTCCCCCTTCGTATGCTGACGTGAAAGTGATGTCCTCTGGCCAGGTCTTCATGACCTGGGGTTGGGGTGTGGTGCGCCGTGCCAGTGCCCCTGCCGGGAGGCACATTCTTCATTTCGCGCTGGATAGGATGGGCACGATGACCTTCAAGGTCTTCGAGGCGGACGGCCGCCGGCTGTCGTGTGGCGCGGGGGATGGGCTCGCCGGCGACCATTCCCCATGCCGTCAGGGCAGCGAGGCACTCGCCATCGGTTGCTCCTCCGACTCCTCTGGTAGCAGTTACGCTACCCCTGAGATGGCCTCGAGCTCCGACGAGAGCTACGAGCCACCAAGTCGCCGCTCATATCACCGGAGGGAAACGATGTCCTCCCGGTGCCGTCGTTGTTGAAGGAGTTCAAGCCGTATTCCTCGAGAGCGACCTTCTTAGCTTGGTCCCTGCGGGACATCATGGATGGCTCCATGAGGGCGTGTAAATCCTTGTAATACTTTTGCTATTGTCTGGCATTATAAACTTATGTCCTTCGTGAGACACTTTGTTAGAGCATGACTTTCCCTTCCTTCTGTCCCCGCGGTAGTTTAGGGCCCTACGCCTGCGAGACCCAATCCCCAAACAAGCCTCAGCCTGTGCTAGTATGCCAGGTCGCGATGCCGTGGTCAAGGCCAGGAGGTGAGTGATCCAGGGTCCGGTAGGAGCCCCTGAGGCGCAATTCTGAGGAAGTCCCTCTTGCGTGCAGGCAATCTCCCACCGGTCCATCGGGAAGGGTTTTCTTGCCCCAGCGGATTCGTGATTATAGTGGATGGAGGTGTAGGTACGTGAGTAGATGCGGTGTTGAAAACTTATCTTAGCGATCCCCTGTGGTCAGGTGGCGGTGGCACTTGATTTTCTGTTACCCTTCCCTCGGAGCGAGGTTCTGTGCCCGGGCTGTTTTCACGAGGTGGTGACAGTAGTCGCGCCGAGGCCCTGGGGGCAAGGTCACGGAGCTGGTGGAGGCATTCCTCCAGGTCACTGCTACGGCAGCTGAAGAGGTGGAGACCGGTGATGATGCGCTTGGCGATGCCTGATCCGCTCCTGTCCAGAGCGAGAAGTGCGAGTGGCTCGGGGAGGCGTAAGAACTTTGTTTGAACTTGAAAACCTTGGTATTATTGTAATAGCTAGATGATTTCCATGCTTGCTTCCTTTCATGTTTGCTTAGGTGCTCTGCGTCGGCAGTGCCCAACCCCGCGCATACCTCGATCGCCATTGAGTCCTCCGGGTGACCGGGGTTATGGTAAGAACTAGACTCAAGGGATGAGGGGCTACGTGGCTAGTGAGGCCCCTGGGTCATGATGCCCAGGGGTCCCCCTTGACGTGCAAGTGATCCCATTTGCGTTCTGTGTCGACAGGGCCCAACCCCGCGCATACCTCCATCTCCATTGAGCCCTTCGGGTGACCGGGGTTATCGTCATAACTAGACTCAAGGGATGAGGGGATACGTGGCTAGTTAGGCCCCTGGGTCGCGATGCCCAGGGGTCCCCTTTGATGTACGAACGACTCTCATGAAGGAGAACGAGCACCATACCTTGCTCACGAGCCTTCGCCTGGGATGGGGGCGCGAGAAGGTCAGGTGTCTGGGCACTTGGTAGGGTGGCGTTTGCCAGGCGTGACTTGAGCATAGCCCCCGCGCCTAGCCCCCTCGCGACACCCATCCAAGGAGAAGTTGTGAGCGTCGTGAGCTGAAAAGCTCCCTGAGGTTGGTGCGAACACTGTGGGCCGCCCTCAGTTGTTTATAACTAGCGCGGAGCATAGAGCTACCACACTTGCGCGGAGTGTGGTCATAATCGCGCCTCGGTCGTAGCGGCCAGCGCGACCTTGGTTCTTCCACTGGTTCGTTGGCATAACTACTCCTCGGTTGGATCTGCCAGCGCGGAGCATGGTGTTTCCACTGGACCGTGGGAGGGAGCCTCCCACCAGCAGAGACTCCGGGGCGTGTACATCCCCATCCTGACACGTGGCTTGCACGGTAGGACAGCCAAGGTGTATACGGGCCCTCCTCCGGACGAGCTGAACGACTCTGAGGAAGAGCATACGCATCACTCACGAGAACCTACCCTGAGGCGGGTTGCGCCCGAGTCTTCTTCTGCAAAATGTGAAAAGAGAGGTGTTGTGTCGACCTGCGCCGAGTGCATCTCTAGAGGGTATAGCATGAGAAGGCCGCAGCACCAGCGACCCCAGGAGGTGACGTCACGGGAATGGCTCGCGAGACAGAGCTCAGCCGCTGGATTTGTCAACGCTGCAGGGACGGGCCCGAGCACAGACGTCGTGCCTAGTCTTCTCATGCAACGATCGAAAAGAAAAACAACTGGCGCGCGGTTCCCGCGTGAGCGAGGCACCTGCCACGGGCCCCTGCTTACCCATCCAAGATTAGCCCATGCGAGGACAAGGCACTAAGGACCATAGGAGGTGACGTCACGGGAATGGCTCGCGAGACAGAGCTCAGCCCTTGGGTTTAGCGACACTACAGGGATGGACCCGAGCACAGACACCGTGCGGGTCCTTAATCATGGGGCGGTCGCGAGTGGGCTCACAAGGGCTCGTGACCTTAGTGGCGGTGAGAATGCCAAGCATGCAGATAATGGAATGGAAAGAAACAACTAGCCTTGATCATGCACAAAAAGGGAGACAACTGCGGGGGAACATCCCCCAGCAGTCCGAGGATGATGCAGCCTTGGGGGCGCCCTCGATTGGATACCTGAAGCATCACCTGATACTTGTCGAAGAAGAGTTGGGGTAGCTGAAGACGCGAGCCATGCGGGTTGCTCCAAAAGATTGTCGAGTTCCTGAAGCCCAGGGGCTCCGAAGGCTCTCAGTGGTCGCGCGGGTCCAGTTCTTGCTTCGTCCGGACCGCCTGCCACTCAGCCTCCTGAGCCCCCAAGGCCTGTTGCGCGAGACGCTGGAATGTGGCAGCTACGTTGTGGAAGCCGAAGAGTGTGCGGACGCAGTTGCAGGGGAAAGCCCTCCTCCGGCCGACCGCCGTCGGCCAGAAGGGCTCCTGAGAGGCGGCTCGGTTGAGACCCGCGATGTCAATGCAGACGGGGAAACGGTCACTCGGGCTGCGAGCAGGTGAGCATGGGGTTGTGCGGTTACGCCCACCGCGGATGAGTTTTGCGTACTAAAGTTCCTCAGTAGCTTGGTCGATGAAGTCCTGAGCCCCCAGCGATGAGCGGTGCACGCTGGGCTCACAAAAACACGCGTCGAGACACGCCTGCAGGTGGTGCCCGAACACCTCCTTCGAGATGATGGTGAGTCCGGAGACACTCCAGAGGAGAACCCCCAAGCCCGTCATGAGAGGTGCGTTGGGCGCGCCTCCCTATGCGAGGGTGGAGGGCGCCTTGTCAGCAGGCGCGAGTCTTGAGGCGGGGCCGTCAGGAGCCCCTGTGTCCTGAGGTCCGTTGACGGGCAGGTTCTTCTTCTTGGGGCGGTCTGCAGGGCGAGGACGGCTCCATCCTCATCAGAGCATTCGACCGCCGTAGTCTGGTAGGCGCGCTCCAGGGAATGCACCGCTTCCTTCTCGTAGGAGGCGATCGTGATGACTCCGCCGCTCCCAGGCATCTTCAGGACGTTGTAGCCGTGATGGGTCGCCGCCATGAACTTGGCGAGGGCTGGATACCGAAGGAAGGCGTTGTACGGGAGGTGGATGTTGGCGACATCGAAGTCGATGAGCTCGGTGTGGTAGTTGTCGCAGTCACCAAAGGTGACGGGAAGGCGGACTTGCCCCATTGGGAGTGTGGAGCCATCAGTGACTCCGTAGAATGGCTTGGTCGGGTGGGGCTGATCGTAGGGGACCTGGAGTGTCTCGAAGGTCTGGACGGAGAGGACGTTGAGTCCTGCCCCGCCGTCGATGAGGGTCTTGGTCACGAGGAAATTGCTGATGGTCGAGGTGCAGAGCATCGGGAGAGCGCTTGGGGCCGTGGTGCACTTGAGCTGGTCCTTGGGGTCGAAGGTGATGACTTGCTTGGTCCACCTGAGGTTACGCGCTGCGTCAGGCCTGGGAAGCGCCGCGTTCACCTCACGGGCGAACTGCTTGAAGAAGCGATGGGAAGCCGGAGCATGGGCTCCTCCCAAGATGCATGCAACTGCATGCGGCTCCTGGAAGCCCCCTGCTCCATCTCCCTGGCGGTCGTCGTCATTCCTTCTTGGCGGTGGCGGCAGTGGAGGGAGGCTTCCATTGCCCTGAGGGCAAGCCTCACAAGGCTGGTCGCGCCAGGGGGCGTCACGAGGCTGCTGCTGCCAGTGGTCTTGATGAGGCTGTTCGCGCCACCCTTGGCGTGAGTTTCTGCCATCCTAACGTCCCCCACCTCGTCTCCTCCACGGCCGTAGCCGCGGTTGTCGTGCTCAGGGCGCTGCCCGACGCACCCGCCGCGCATCGCCCTGAGCTCCTGGCAGTTGTTAGTGTTGTGGATGTTGACGTTGTGGAAGATGCAGTACGGTCGGTTGTCTCTGGGGAGGTCAACGTAGTCGCAGCAACGCTTCACTTCTGGCTCCACAGCCAGCACGTCGGGTCCCTTGCGCTTTACTTCTTTGGCCTTGGCCTTCTTGTCGTCCGCCTTCGTCTCAGGCAGCCCTTGGAGGGAGAGGCGTCCTTCCTCTGCCCTGGCGCACTTTGTCACGAGCTTGAACATCTCGAGGGCTGTGCACAGGTCCTCGTGAATGGCGAGCTCCTTCCTCATCCTGACGTCGCGAACACCGTCGGAGAACGCCGAGATGATGGCCTCGTCTGATACGCTAGGGATCCGGAGGCGCATGGTGTTGAAGCGTTGGATATACTTTTGCAGGGTCTCTCCCGGCTGCTGCCTCACGTGGCGCAGATTAGCAGCAGCCGAGGCTCGGTCGCTGGTGCCTTGGAAGTTGGCGACGAAATGCTCACGAAGCTCTTCCCAGGAGGAGATGGATCCCACGGGGAGGTTCAGGAGCCAGGAGCGTGCACCATCTTTGAGAGCCATGGGGAACCAGTTTGCCATGACCTGCTCGGTGCCGTTGGATGCCTCGATGCTCAGCTCGTAGAGTTGGAGGAACTCCGTGGGGTCGGTGGTGCCTTCGTAGAGCGTAGGCAGGTCCAGCTTGAACTTACCAGGCCAGACGAGGCGTCGTAGCTCTAGAGCTAGGGCGTGACATCCAGCCGCGCTCATGATCGCAGGCGCCCCCTGCGCCTGCGGTGCTAGTTCTTGGGGCAGTGGCGCCACCACCTCCTGTGGCGTGCGGTCTTGGCGCTGCGGGCCAGGGGGCCCGCGAGCTCCCGCCTAGGGATGCGGAATCACCTGGCAGCTCTCCTCGTCACGCGCATGGGCTCTGCGGGGTTGCTCGCGTCGAGGAGCCTCGCACCGGACCTCCTGGACGGCGTCGTAGAGTGGAGGCGACGTAGGGTGAAGGCGTCGCCGTGCGGCCATCGCAGCGAACAGAGGGCGGCAGCGACGACTCCTGCTGCTCATGGACGGCCGGGTCGGTGGCGGCGTTGGCGTCAGGCGCCGTCTGAGCGACTTTCGCGGCGCGTCGGGCGGCGAGAGCTCGGCGTGTGTCCACCATGGCTGTGGAGCGAAGTCGACGATGAGAGCGGGATGAGGTCGTCGGAGAGGCGAGATCTCGACACGCCCCCTACCTGGCGCGCCAAATGTCGGATTCACGGCTCCACAAAACCCAAGAAGTTCGAACACAGGGGCGTGAACGAAGATCCCTCCCGCTCGCGTCTACCTAGAGTCTCGCCCTCACCCGGTGAAGAGATTCAAGCAAACAACAGATGAATCACGCAAGAGTTTACCCAGGTTCAGGCCATCGTGTGGTGTAAAACCCTACTTCCTGCTTTAGTGGATTGGCCTCGGGAGGGCTGGAATATGAACTAATACAGTGGTTCCTGAGCTCATGAGGTGAGCTCAGGAGGGTTAGGAGGCAAGTGTTCTTGCTCCTTTGCGTGGTGGCAGAGTTTATGGATCTGCCTCGCTTGGCTGGGCATGGTCTCACTTTTCCCTCCACAGTGGGGATCCTAGCTACTGATATAGGCGGCCAAGGTCCTCTTCTCCCGAAATGTTTAGGCGGGAAGGGATCCCACAATGGCCATTTTTGAGCGGGAACACAAGGACGTTCCTATCCTGACAAAAGCAGTCTTCGCCTGCAAAAGGATCATGCGGTGACGCGGTGGTGGGCTCGGCGGTGACATCCTCCTTGTCATCATTGTGGTCTTCGGTCTTGTTGCACCAAAGGGTAAACCTTTGTCCCGCTCCTCGGGAACCTGTGTCTGCACTGCCTCCTTTGAACCGAAACGGCAACTGCGCTGCTGACGGGCGCTAGCACCCGCTGGCACGGTGCGTCACTGCTGACGTCACTTCCTCCTCCTGAGGCAGACTTGGCCTTGGATTCTCCGTCCCTCCAGAGCACCTTGCCGAGGCCGCTCCTGAGGGGGTCTTGCCGTTGTTCTCCTCGCGAGGCTTAGCCCCCTCGCGAGGGTCTTGGACAGTTGGTCGATCAGCTGGGCCGTACCAGGCCGTGGTAGGAGCGCGTCACGGCTCGCGGACACACAAGTCTGGGTACCCTGGTTCCCAGGACGCTGACAAAGTCATATAGTTCAACAACCTGGAGAATCAACCAGAAAATTCTGGACTAGGTTCCTAACCAAAAGAACCAAATCGTTGACTCTCCAGATGCCGAAGCCCTAGCGGCCTTTAAACATACCATCCGTGATGAATGGCTCTCCTGCCACCTCGGCCAAGAAAATCCGAAATCTATGGCAGCCCTCATGGCACTCACGACCCGCTTTTTGCGCGGGTGAGGATAGTTGGCTGGCTCGTAGTAAAAACACAGC
>LR738711.1:484395051-484410949 GCA_902687465.1 Secale cereale
AAACAGCACCGACAAGCTCCGGAGCAATAAACACAAACGCCGAAGTAATGGCAATAACACCGATGACACGGCAGTTCACGCCGGATTCAGTGGCTCCAAGTCCGGTCAGCAGAAGAAGACTTACAAAAGGAACATCGAGGGACAATCCAGCCTAGATCGCATACTCGGTCGTCTGTGCCAGATACATGGCACCCCAGACAAACAAGCCAGTCATACCAACCGAGATTGCCGGGTTTTCAAGCAAGCCAGCAAGTCAAATACCGAGAGCAAGGAAATAGGATCGCAAAGCAAGGACGACAACGAAGAGCCCCGGTAGCCGAACACGGGAGAACAGAAAAAGTTTCCCCCTCGAGTCAAAGCGGTGAATGTGATACATGCTACACACATCCCCAAAAGGGAGCACATGTGCGCACTCAAGGACGTCTATGCGGTAGAGCCAGCCGTCCCAAAATTCAATCCATGGTCATCATTCCCGATCACCTTCGATCGTCGAGATCATCCAACTAGTATCCGTCATGGCGGTTTGGCCGCACTGGTCCTCGACCCAATAATAGACGGATTTCACCTTACACGAGTCCTAATGGACGGGGGTAGCAGCCTCAACCTGCTCTACCAGGATACAATGCGCAAAATGGGCATTAACCCATGACGGATCAAGCCCACAAGGACTACCTTTAAAGGAGTCATCCGAGGGGTTGAGACCCGCTGTACGGGATCAATCACACTTGAAGTTGTCTTCGGATCCCCGAACAACTTCCGAAGCGAGGAGTTCCTCTTCGACATCGTC
Organism: Secale cereale; assembly: GCA_902687465.1. NCBI lineage: Eukaryota > Viridiplantae > Streptophyta > Magnoliopsida > Poales > Poaceae > Secale > Secale cereale. Next base: position 484,395,839 of record LR738711.1, read on the forward strand.
CCCTTTCGCAGCGGCTACCATGCACTGCTTGGACGAACCGCGTTTGCTCGATTCAATGCGGTACCTTATTACGCTTATCTCAAGCTCAAGATGCCCGGACCTTGCCGCGTCATAACAGTAAATGGAAATACAGAACGTTCCCTACGTACCGAGGAGCATACCGCGGCCTTAGCAGCAGAAGTACAGCGCGGCCTTTTTTAGCAGAACCCTAATTCGGCGGCTGAACCCCCGGACACCATTAAGAGAGTCCGGACCGTTCTGTGGCGAGATAGCCTGGCTCGTCAAGAGCTTAACTAGCAATTTTGCCTCCGTCCAAGTCCTGATCGAATGGCGGCATTCGTACCGCGTGTACATAACTGCGCACTCAAAATTCCTTGAGCATCAATGGAGGCATAACTAGCTCGCCATCCACAGTTTCTTCCGACAACCCTTTCGACGGACACATCAAGGCGGCGAGGAGCTTTCGTGTACAAGGAAATCCCCAGGTGGTCTCTGCTAACAATCGCTATACCTGTTTTACATACCCGCAGGCAGCTCGCTCTGGGTCGTGGCATGCCAAATAGCCTTTCTTGCTTACTGCATTACTTGTACAACAACGCCTTCATATATTAATTACACTACAATAAAGGATAGTGTCAGCTTATTACTTGATTTCCCGCTCCTTTTCCTTACCTTTGTATTTATTACTCATTGCACACGTACACTCTGGTACGTATGTTTGCGCCAGGGGCTTCATTACACCCCGCACTACGGCAATAAAAGTCTGAACACATTTACAGTACAGTTTGGCATCCCGAACTTATAGCATTATATGCATCGGCTCCGAATCATGTCTTTGGTCAATAGTTGGGTTGCCCAGCTCATGTGCTTACTACCTTACGTTCCGCTATATCGGCTAGGGTAGTAAAGGGAGAACTACTGCAATTGTGTCCAGGTTCTTCCGGACGAGCACCTCAGTAGAGAAAGCCGAAAACTGACTGTCATGATGCGGCGAGAGCTGGTCAGCTGTTTGAGAGGTCTCAAATCCCTAGAGATTTTTTCCGCTTTATGCGAGGAATCGTTTTTTCTCCGATTAGGCATGTATAGTGCCCCTAGTTCGGCCTTCCGAACACTAGGGGCTTCGCCGAAATCTTCATTGTCAAACTCCTATGGCTAAGTGACGGTAATAGAGGCCGTATAGTCTGATTGCCTTGTTCGTTGCGCTAAACACCTCCTTTAAGGACCAGAATGTGGAGTAAAGAGTGTTTAGATTTATCCCGAACACCCCCGTACTATCTACGTGGGGGCAGAAGCCGACGACTGGTCAACCCTCAGATTCTGAATAAACGGCCGCACAGGAGGTAAATTTTTTGTTACAAGCATCATATTACATACCGGTCTTGTTTCATATTACAGGACAACCCAAGTGTCTTCACAGGAATATCACGTCATTCGCACATTCCTCTGCCACAAGGCGGGATCCCACCAGGACTCCACCGAAATACATCTCGGGTCGACAATGCTCCTTGCCCTCCGCCGGCCCCTCGGTCATCATCTTCTTGGCATCTAGCTTTTCTCAATGCATCTTGACATGGGCAAATGCCATTCATGCACCTTCAATCCAGACCGATCATTTCACGGCTTCGAATCGTGGGTACGAACTCACAAGACGCGTCACAAGTCCGAAGTAGCTGCTGGATATGGGCTCGGCAGGCCACAACCGGACTATTAGGTCCTTCATGGCTAGCTCAGCTGATCGATGCAGCTCGACCAACTGTTTCAACTGGTCGCTAAAGGGCACTAGATGCTCTGGTACAAGATATTGAGACCAGAATAGCTTCTCCATAGACATCCCCTCTTCGGCTCGATAAAACTCGACAGCATCTGATATGCTGCGTGGCAAATTCGCAAACGCCCCCGGGAAAACACAAATTCGGGTAAGTACAAGGAATGTTTCCTTCGCACACTTGCTTTGCATAGCAAAAGACTTACCCGCTGAAATCTTCTTGGCCGCCTGAATCTCCTGGCGGGCGCTCTGGGCTTCGTCTCAAGCATCCTGTGCGCTCTGGCGGGCCTTCGCAAGTTTGGAATCTTGCATAGTAAAATCGCGCTCCAAGGACTCGAGCTTCTCGACGGCGTCCTGGAGCTCTTGCTGGGCCTAGTTAACCAGGGCCTCGTGCTTCTCGCGCGCGGCGTGTTCCCTGGCTGCTTTGTCCTCGGTCTCGGCTAACGCCTCCTTCAGGGCTGCCACCTCGGTCATGGCCCCTAATAAATTTCATGACACTTTAGTCCGCACGGACCATTCATCCTTATTAAATGAACATGCCGGTTACTGCATACCTTGGATATCCTCCAGCTATTTCTTCACGAGGCCAAGCCCTTCCTCGGCCCGCTACAGTTTATGTTTCAGTCCGGAGATCTCCGCAGAATGAGCGGTAGCAGCCCGCAGTGATGCCCTCTTATTCACATAGACACCTTATGTTAGACTCCTGAGAAAATTATTTTTGATCGCCTGTTCGGCTCTTTCTTTCCGAACACCGAACAGAGCATCAGGGGCTACTGTCTACATTGTGATATTCTTCCTACAATTACATTACTCACCTCAAAACCTATTAGAAGGCTAACGCAGGCTTCGGTCAGTCCGCTTTTGGAGGACTGAATCTTCTCGATCACTATACCCATAAAAGTACGGTGTTCATCCACAATGGAAGCGCCCGGCAGCGTTTCCAGCAAATCATTCGGTGCCTCCGGTTGGACAGAGGTCACCTACGGAACAGGCACACTTCCTCCTTTCGGGGAAGGCCGTTTGCTGGACTCCAGAGCCGTGAAGCTCTCCGGAATAGTATCCGGCAGAGGGCCAAATGGAACCCGGCCTCCATCACCAGTCCCCATGGAGGCTTTTCCCTCCATGTGTCCGGCGGCCAAGGAGTCATCCTGGAGCGCCACCCTGACGATCTCCGGAACCTTCCCCCAGTCTGGGAAAGTCCTTTGGGACACTACCTCGTCATCACCTTTGGGTGAGACCGAATGAGCAGGTGGCGGAGACATGCTAGCCATCTCCTTAGAGTCTAGCGAACCCTCTGTAGAGGATCGCGGGGAGCCGTCACGGGCTGGACTGGAATAACACAAATTACACATATCAATATTAAAAATTGGAAAGGCCAGACGTTTGGGCACGCATAAGGATTTTGGTACTTACGATGCGGCCCGAGGCTTGGTCCGGGGAGGTCGCTCCGGACTACTATCGATATCCCACGCGGAGTTATCCGCGTGGGAGCCCCTCCCCTTCTTGGGCGCCTTCGCCTCCAGATTCGTGGAGGCCGCTCTCTTCTTCCTCCCCACCTCGGGTGGGGAGTCTTCTTCTTCTTCCTCCTCCTCGCATCGTATTCGGCGGACGAAGAGTGAGTCTCGTCTTCGGACAACACCTTTTCGACGAGTGCCCCTCCGGGCCCCTTCGGCCGCTTTCTTGGCCGTCTTCGCCGGCCGTCTTCGTCGGCACCTCATAAGGTGTTGGAAACAGCATTTTCGTCAGTAATGGGAATTCTTGGTCTTCGGGCAGCGGAGCCAGACAGTTAATCCCCCTGCTACCTCGATCCAGGCCTCTAAAAAAGGATGGGAAGGCTTAGACTTTTTCCTCGGAATGTGTTAGTAAAGGGTATACCTTGAAAACATGAAAGAACTTACTGAATTAGCCTAGCATTTTAAGTTGAGCCCGCGATGCTCGGTCGTGGGCGGTGGCGTCTCGCCGGCCTTGAAGAGCACTTTCCAGATGTCTTCGTGCATCATGCCGAAGAGCTCTTGTAGCGTCTGGTGCTTGGCCGGATCGTACTCCCAGAGACAACAAGTCCAGCGTTGGCACAAAAGGATTCGACGTACGAGCATGACCTGGATCACATTGACAAGCTTGATTTTCCTGTCTATCATGTTCTGGACGCATGTCTGGAGCCCAGTCAGCTCGTCCGAGGGACCCCAGGTTAGGCCCCTCTCATGCTAGGATGTGAGCCGCATCGGGGTTCCGGATCGGGATTCGGGGGCCGCCGCCAAGTCAGTGTCGCGTGGCTCGGTGATGTAGAACCACCCCGATTGCCACCCCTTCACCGTCTCTGCGAAAGAGCCTTCGGGCCAGGTAACATTGGGCATCTTGCCCTCCATGGCGCCTCCGCACTCTGCTTGTTGACCGCCCACCACCTTCGGCTCTGGAGACCTTCAATGCATGAGAAACACAACCCTCTCATGGGGCTCTAGAGTCGGGATGATCTGTCCTTTAACCGGGAGTCGGTGAGCGATCTCCTTGGCCAGGTATCCGGCCTCCCGGAGCTCCTTGATGTCCTTCTTCTTAACCGAGGAGGCCATCCACTTGCCTCCAGCTCCGGATTCGGACATGTTTGGAGTGCTTTATCGAATGAGGAAAGGCTAAAGCTTGGGCGCTGGAGCTCAAGGACGGAAGGGCTGAGGGAGAGAAAGGGCGTGAGTGAAGAAAAGGAATCCTCATCCCCTTATAAAGGCCGCGAATATTAAGTGCCTCCCCACTCGCCCTAAAAAGCTCTCCTATTCCCAAGGCCTGTGTAAACGGCATGGTTGGGTTACCCATACCCGCAATGATGAGAATCCTGCAATAAGGGGGCATGATCTCTGCTTTGACAAGACGTGCTAATAGCAACCGTGTCTCGGGACGTGGAGTGGCGGACACATAACGGTCTAGAATTATGGCCGGTTGGACATGATGTCATGTTACACAAATTTGTCAGCAGATTGGACTCGCGTAAAATTATATTCTCTATGCGGTTGTGTATGGTGTGTGTGACAGGTCCGGATACTATCATCATGTCCGAAGACTATCTTGGAGTTCGGGAAGAAGGGAACCCGCCTTGCAATGCCGAAGACAATCTGCACGCCGGACTCCTCGTCATTGAAGCGAGGTTCAGGGGCTACAGAGGGAGTCCTGGACTAAGGGGTCCTCAGGCGTCCGGCCTGTTATCCATGGGCCGGATTGATGGGCTATAAAGACACGAAGGCCGAAGGCTGTACCCGTGTCCGGATTGGACTCTCCTTGGCGTGGAAGGCAAGCTTGGCGACCAACTATGAAGATTCCTTCTTATGTAACCGACTCTATGTAACCCTAGATCCCCCCGGTGTCTATATAAACCGGAGGGTGTAGTCCGGAAAGGATACACTCATTACCATAGTCATACATGCTAGGATTCTAGGGTTTAGCCTTTACGATCTCGTGGTAGATCAACTCTTGTAATACTCATATTCGTCAAGATCAATCAAGCAGCAAGTAGGGTATTACCTCCATAGAGAGGGCCCGAACCTGAGTAAACATCGTGTCCCCGTCTCTTGCTACCATCGACCTTAGACGCATAGTTCGGGACCCCCTACCCGAGATTCACTGGTTTTGACACCGACACCGACACCATCCTCAACCCTACCAGAGTAGCTTTGTTAATACCATTCTCAACCCTACTAGGGCCGCTCTACCAACGCCCAAGTCCACGGCCTCAGATCCGCTTCGTCGCACCCTCGTCCAACCTACCGGAGCAGCTTCTGACGCCCCGTTCATGGCCGCAGATCCACATGGTTGACACCATCCTGAACCCAACCACTGGAGCAGCTTCACTAGCGCCCTCGTCCACGGCCTCAGATATGCTTCGCCAACACTATAGTCCACCCTACCGGAGCGGCTCCACAAACACCCTACTGCACGGTTTTAGATCTCCTTACCGGACCCCAACAGCTAGTGCAGCGTCATCAGCCTTGATGTTTCTAACCTAATTCCCACCAGCTAGCAAGATGCCAAGCACCCACTGCGGCCCAGGTACTTGTCACCTTTAAACCCATGCAGCATCACCTGCCCAATGTACTTTAAATATACTAACAAGTCGTTGTTACATCTTATGTGCTACTTCTCGAGCTTGCGTTGTATTCCCTCGAAGAGGAAAGGGTGATGCAGCACAGTAGCGTAAGTATTTCCCTCAGTTTTTGAGAACCAAGGTATCAATCCAGTAGGAGACCACGCGCGAGTCCCTCGCACCTGCACAAACAAATAAGAACTTCGTAGCCAACGCGATAAGGGGTTGTCAATCCCTTTACGGTCACTTACGAAAGTGAGATCTGATAGAGATGATAGTTAGACTTTTTTTGGGTATTTTTGGATATAAGAACAGAAAGTAAAAGCGGAAAAGTAAAGTAGATTGTAGATTGATATGTTGAGAATAGACCCGGGGGCCATAGTTTTTTCTAGTGGCTTCTCTCATGATAGCGGTATTCTACGGCGGGTAAACAAATTACTCTCGAGCAACTGATAGAAAAGCGAATAATTATGAGACTATCTAGGCATGATCATTATATATAGGCATCACGTCCGAGACAAGTAGACCGAAACGATTCTGCTTCTACTACTATTACTCCACACATCGACCGATATCTAGCATGCACCTAGATTATTAAGTTCATGAGAATAGAGTAACGCCTTAAGCAAGATGACATGATGTAGAGGGATAAACTCAAACATAGTGATATAAACCCCATCTTTTTATCCTCGATGGCAACAATACAATATGTGCCTTGATGCCCCTACTGTCATTGGGAAAGGACACCGCAAGATTGAACCCAAAGCCAAGCACTTCTCCCATTGCAAGAACTATATATCTAGTAGGCCAAACCAAACGAATAATTCGAAGAGACTTGCAAGGATATTATAATCATACATATAGAGTTCAGAAAAGAACCAAATATTTCTCATAGATAATCTTGATCATAAACCCACAATCCATCGGATCTCGACATACACACCGCAAAAAGAGATTACATCGAATAGATCTCCTCGAAGACCGAGGAGAACTTGGTATTGAGATCCAAAGAGAGAGAAGAAGCCATCTAGATACTAGCTATGGACCCGAAGGTGTGTCGTAAACAACTCACAACTCATGGTGAGGCGATGATGATGATGTAGAAGCACTCTGTGGTATATCCCCCCTCCGGCGGAGCTCCGGAACAGGCCCCAAGATGATACCTCACGGGAACAGAAGGTTGCGGCGGTGGAACTATGGTTTTCTCTGTTGTTCTGATGGTTACGGGGTACGTAGGTATATATAGGAGGAAGGAGGGCACCGGGGGCCAAACGGGGTGCCCACAAGGCAAGGGGGCGCGCCCTATAGGGGGGGCGCCCACCCTCATGGACGCCACGTCAGCCCTACTCCGTGGTTCTCAAGTCTCCTGTGCGTATTTTGTTCCAAAAATTATCTCTCCCGAAGGTTTCATTCCGTTTGGACTCGCTTGATATTCCTTTTCTGCAAAACCCTGAAATAGGCAAAAAAACAGCAATCTGGACTGGGTCTTTGGGTTAATAGGTTAGTCCCAAAAATAATATAAAAGTGTATAACAAAGCCCATTAAACATCAAAAACATCATAAATAATAGCATGGAACAATCAAAAATTATAGATACGTTGGAGACGTATCAAGCATCCCCAAGCTTAATTCCTGCTCGTCCTCGAGTAGGTAAATGATAAAAACATAATTTATGATGTGGAATGCTAACCAACATAGTTTTCAAGTAATTCTCTTAATTGTGGCATGAATGTTCAGATCTGAAAGATTCAAGACAAAAGTCTATATTGACATAAGAAATAATAATACTTCAAGCATACTAACAAACAATCATGTCTTCTCAAAATACTATGGCTAAAGAAAGTTATCCCTACAAACTCATATAGTCTGGCTATGCTCCCTCTTCATCACACAAAATATTCATATCATGCACAACCCCGGTTTCAGCCAAGCACTTGTTTTCATACTCTATTCTTTCAAACCTTACAACTTTCACGCAATACATGAGCATGAGCCATGGACATAGCACTATGGGTGGAATAGAGAGGTGGTTGTGGAGAAGACAAAAAGGAGGGAGATAGTCTCACACCGACTAGGCGTATCAACGGGCTATGGAGATGTCCATCAATAGATATCAATGTGAGTGAGTAGGGATTGCCATGCAACGGATGCACTAGAGCTAAAAATGTATGAAATCTCAACAAAATAAACTAAGTGGGTGTGCATCCAACTTGCTTGCTCACGAAGACCTAGGGCATTTGAAGAAGCCCATCGTTGGAATATACAAGCCAAGTTCTATAATAAAAAATACCACTAGTATATGAAAGTGACTAAACATGAGACTCTCTATCATGAAGAACATGGTGCTACTTTGAAGCACAAGTGTGGAAAAGGATAGTAGCAATTGTCCGTTCTCTCTTTTCTCTCATTTTTTGGAGGGGCTTTATTTTTTTATTTTTTTAGTTAGCCCCTCTCTATTTTATTGGCCTTTCCTCACATGGGACAATGCTCTAATAATGATGATCATCACACTTTTATTGAATTACAACTCGATATTACAACTCGATACTAGAACAAAGTATGACTCTATATGAATGCCTCCGGAAGTGTACCGGGATATGCAATGAATCAAGAGTGACATGTATGAAAAATTATGCATGGTGGCTTTGCCACAAATATGATGTCAACTGCATGATCATGCGTGGCAATATGACAATATGAAGCGTGTCATATGAACGGAACGGTTGAAAGTTGCATGGCAATATATCTCGGAATGGCTATGGAAATGCCATGATAGGTAGGTATGGTGGCTGTTTTGAGGAAGATATATGGTGGCTGTTTTGAGGAAGGATATATAGTGGGTGTATGGTACTGGCGAAAGATGCGTGGTACAAGAGAGGCTCGCAATGGTGCAAGGGTGAGAGTGCGTAATATCCATGGACTTAACATTAGTCATAAGAACTCATATACTTATTGCAAAAAATTATCAGTCATCAAAAACAAAGCTATCAACGCATGCTCCTAGGGGGGAGGTTGGAAGGAGTTAACCATCGCACGCCCCCGACCTCCACACAAAGGATGACACTCTACAAATACCTCATGCTCTAACTTCGTCACATAGCGGTTCCGTGCATGCTACGGGAATCACTAACTTTAACACAAGCATTTCTCAATTTCATAATAACTCAACTAGCATGACTCTAATATCACTATCCTCATATCTCAAAACAATTATCAAGCATCCAACTTCTCATCATATTCAATGCACTTAGTGTGAAAGTTTTTACTACATTGATCTTGGATGTCTATCATGTGAAGGCTAGTTTTATAGACAAAGAACATTACCATGCTGTTTTAATATACTCTCAAAAGGATATAAGTGAAGCATGAGAGGTCAAAAATTTCTACAAAATATAATCACCGTCGTGCTCTAAAAGATATAAGTGAAGCACTAGAGGAAAAAACTATACAACTCAAAAGATATAAGTGAAGCACAAAGAGTGTTCTAACAATTCCTAGGCCATATTTAACTCTCTCAAAGAGGTGTGTCCAGCAAGGATAATTGTGGCAAACTAAAAATCAAAGACTCAAATTATACATGACGCTCCAAGTAAAACACATATCATGTGGTGAATAAAAATATAGCTCCGAGTATAGTTACCGATAGATGAAGACGAAAGAGGGGTTGACTTCCCGGGGCATCCGCAAGATTAGGCTTTTGGTTGCCCTTGAATTTTACCTTGGGGTGCCTTGGGAATCCCCAAGCTTGGGATCTTGCCACTCTTTATTCCATAGACCATCAAAGCAATACTCAAAACTTGAAAATTTCACAACACAAAACTTAGACAAAAATCTCGTGAGCTCCGTTAGTATAAGAAAACAAACCACTACTCAAAGGTACTACAATGAATTCATTCTTTGTTTATAATGGTGTTATACCTACTGTATTACAACTTCTCTATGATTCATACTTCCCAATACTACTCATAGATGCATTGAAATAAGCAAACAACACACGAGAAACAGAATCTGTCAAAAACAGAACAATCTGTAGTAATCTGTAACTTTCGCATACTTCCGTAACTCCAAAAATATTGAAATAAATTGGTAAACGTGAGGAATTTGTCTATTAATCATCTGAAGAAATAATCAACTAAATATCATGCTCCACTAAAATCTGGTGACCATTCTAGCGAGCGCCAACGATTCTGTTTTTCACAGCAAGATCATGTAAACTTCACACAAGTCTTCCCAAAGGTTCTACTTGTCACAAACACTAATTAAAACACAAAACCACATCTAAACAGAAGCTAGATGCAATATTTATTCTTAAACATAAGCAAAAAAAATTGGGTTGCCTCCCAACAAGCTCTTGCTTTATAGCCATTAAGATCGGCTTGAGATTTCAATGATGCTCACATGATAGATAAGAATTGAAGCACAAAGAGAGCATCGTATATCACGTGACAAACACATCTAAGTCTAACATACTTCCTATGCATAGGCATTTTATAGGAAAACAATTTAGCAAGACAAACAAGATCTAGCATATGCAAGGAAGAAGAAAGAAACAATATCAATCTCAATAGGACGAGAGGTAATTTAGTATCATGAAAATTTCTACAACCATATTTTTTTCTCTCATAATAATAATTACATGTAGGATCATAATAAAATTCAACAATATAGCTATCATATAAAATATTCTCTTCATGATCCACATGCATGCAAAGTTGACACTCATTAAAAGTAGTGGGATTAACATAGAACAAAGTCATTGCTTCTCGAAGCCCACTTTTATCAAAAAATCCATTAGATTGATCAACATCTAAAGTAGTGGGATCAAAAGTTGACATTATTTTAAACCCACTTTCAATATTATGGCAAACATTATTATCAATCTCATATTCATGATGGGGTTTAAATAAATTTTCAAGATCGTAAGAATCATCACCCTAATCATGATCATTGTAACAAGTGGCAAAATAAGCATCCCCAAGCTTAGGGTTTTGCATATCATTAACACAATTAACATTAATAGAATTTATAATAACATCATTGCAATCATGCTTTTTACTCAAAGAGCTATCGTGAATCACTTTATAATTTTCTTTCAATACTTCATCACAATTTTCAGACTCACAAATTTCAAGCGAAACCTCATAAAGATAATCTAGTGCACGCAACTCACTCGAAATAGGTTCAACATAGTTGGATCTATTAAAGAGATTAGCAAGTGGATGAGGATCCATAATTTATCAAGCAAAGATGCAAGCTAATAGAGGGCACATAGCAACACAAGCAAACAAGAGGCAAGCGAACGGTACACACACGGCAAAAAGGCAGGGCAAATAAAACGGGAAGGGTGAAGTGGGGGTGAGGAAAACGAGAGGCAAATAAATGTAATGCGAAGGATAAGGGTTTGTGATAGGTACTTGGTATATGACTTTTGCATAAGCCTCCCCGGCAACGGCGCCAGAAATTCTTCTTGCTACTTCTCGAGCTTGCGTTGTATTCCCTCGAAGAGGAAGGGGTGATGCAGCACAGTAGTGTAAGTATTTCCCTCGGTTTTTGAGAACCAAGGTATCCGTCCAGTAGGAGACCATGCGCGAGTCCCTCGCACCTGCACAAACAAATACGAACTTCGCAGGCAACGCGATAAGGGGTTGTCAATCCCTTTACGGTTCACTTACAAAGTGAGATCTGATAGAGATGATGGCTTGATTTTTTTTGGCATTTTTGGATATAAGAACAGAAAGTAAAAGCGGAAAAGTAAAGTAGATTGTAGATTGATATGCTGAGAATAGACCCGGGGGCCATAGTTTTCTATAGTGGCTTCTCTCATGATAGCGGTATTCTACAGCGGGTAAACAAATTACTATCGAGCAATTGATAGAAAAGCGAATAATTATGAGACTATCTAGGCATGATCATTATATATAGGCATCATGTCCGAGACAACTAGACCGAAATGATTCTACATCTACTACTATTACTCCACACATCGACCGCTATCCAGCATGCATCTAGAGTATTAAGTTCATAAGAACAGAGTAACGCCTTAAGCAAGATGACATGATGTAGAGGGATAAACTCAAACATAGTGATATAAACCCCATCTTTTTATCCTCGATGGCAACAATACAATATGTGCCTTGCTGCCCCTACAGTCACTGGGAAAGGACACCGCAAGATTGAACCCAAAGCCAAGCACTTCTCCCATTGCAAGAACTATAGATCTAGTAGGCCAAACCAAACCAATAATTCAAAGAGACTTGCAAGGATATTATAATCATACATATAGAGTTCAGAAAAGAACCAAATATTTCTCATAGATAATCTTGATCATAAACCCACAATTCATCGGATCTCGACAAGCACACCGCAAAAAGAGATTACATAGAATAGATCTCCTCGAAGACCGAGGAGAACTTGGTATTGAGATCCAAAGAGAGAGAAGAAGCCATCTAGATACTAGCTATGGACCAGAAGGTCTGTGGTAAACTACTCACAACTCATGGTGAGGCGATGATGATGATGTAGAAGCATTCCGTGGTAGATCCCCCTCCGCAGAGCCCCAGAACAGGCCCCAAGATGGGATCTCACGGGAACAGAAGGTTGCGGCGGTGGAACTAGGGTTTTCTCTGTTGTTCTGATGGTTTTGGGGTATGTAGGTATATATAGGAGGAAGAAGGGCACCGGGGACCAGACGGGGTGCCCACGAGGCAGGGGGGCATGCCCCCACCCTCGTGGACGCCACGTCAGCCCTACTCTGTGGTTCTCAAGTTTCCCGTGTGTGTGTGTGTGTGTGTGTGTGTGTGTGTGTGTGTGTGTGTGTAAGCAGAGTTGTTGATGATGGTGTGTCTGCCATCCTGCATTATAGGCCGTCCAATGTATATCTGATGGATAGGAAGGAAACTACGTCAATTTTGTAAAAAGATACCCACACCCCTCTCCACATTTTCAAATAGGGCCTTCCCTCGTTCATCTTTTTCTCTGAGAAGATAAACTAGTCATACAAATGCATCTTGATGTTCCGTGGAACACACGGGCATCTTGCTAGTATATATATATATATATATATATATATATATATATATATATATATATATATATATATATATATATATATATATATAGGGTGGGTCTATTCTCATAACACCCCTTAAGACCTTATTCTCCTAACAACAGGCTTATTCTCCTAACAACCTCCTCGTCCACTCCCCGCCTCCTAGCGCCAGAGGCCCGACGCCCGCATCCTCCCCCACCCCTCCATGCCTCCTAGCGCGGGAGCGCCCCGGCGGCCAGCGTCCTCCCCCACTCCTCCCCCGCCTCCTAGCGCGAGAGCGCACGGCGGCCGGCGGCCGGCGTCCTCCCCCACCCCTCCCCCGCCTCTTAGCGCGGGAGCGCATGGCGGCCGGCGGCCGCCGTCCTCCCCCACCACTCCCCCGCCTCCTAGCGCGGGAGCGCACGGCGGCCGAAGGCCGGCGTCCTCCCCCACCACTCCCCCGCCTCGTAGCGCGCGCGGAGCACGAGCCAAAGCGGCCGGCAATGCAGTCCGTCGGGGACGAAATTTCCGCGGCGGCGTTTAGGAAGCGACGCCGCACCTCACCTTCGCCCCAACACCACCTGGAGGATCCGCCCCTGAAGCATCCAACCTCAGCCATGCATGACAGTGGGAAGCGAACTGCAAGGTTGACTACTACATCGCATTCGTCGTGGATGCAAACTGCAATGGTGCACGTCCAGCCTTCTCCCGCAACAATGGCGAAGGTGGAAAAAGCGCATGAGTTCCTGTAGCGGAGGTGGACTGCACGACAACAGCAGCAAGAGCTGCATCTGCAGAAGGAGGGAACTACATATAAGGTAAGAAAATCAACATACCAAGCCCCCACATCCAGTTTGCAGTGCCGTTTTTATACCCATGCAGTCCCCCATATTGCGTCGACTGCAGTCACATGTGTCTCCAAGTGGAAAATAGAAAAGGATACTTCGAAAAATAAAAAACGCTGTATGGATCAAAATTGCAGTCCACAATGACTAAAAATGTAGAGCGTTGTTCCTAGAGCTGAAGTGCATTGTTTCTTCACGTTAACTAACAGTGCCCCTGCTGTAGAATGACAAATTGAAGTGCAAATTCTTACCGTTTGCAAAAGTATAATGATATATAGTACGAAAGATGCAGTTCATTTTATTGTTGACGTGCATAAAAAAAAGCTTTGGCTTAATAACCTGCAGGAATTTACTATGCCTCAAAAACAGAAGATGCCTCGAATCATTTACGACCCCGAGCCCCTGAACTGCATTGGAAGAGAAGAGTGGGAGATGCCTGGATGGATAACACCTGAATTACCTAGGGGTTTCTTTAACACAACAAACAGAACTGCCTACTCCGTGGAGGATGATGTAGAGGATAAAGATGTAAACAGTGAACCAAACATCATTCGAGATGGAGAAGGCAGTGAAACAAAAAAAACCGCAGGATGACGAGGAGGAGGACGACGATCTGGTCTTCATGGGGGAACACGCGCAGAAAAATGATGAGGAGGATGATGACGAAGAGCAAATCATAACAGTTATGCAGCCAAGGTACACGCGTGTCTTTGAAACATTTGGTCAGCAGATCAGAACGGATGATATAGCACCTCCAGAGGCCGATGTTCAAACCCAGCAAGTTCGGCAGGTCCATGTGCAAACGATTCGTCGACCAAGGGACAGTGGAATTCCACCAAGGCCGCCTACTGCCCAACAAAAGAATCGGAAGCAGAATCAAGGAGGGCCGCAAGCAACCAAAAAAGTAAAGTTCTCCACACTCCTGCCTCCCCGCGATCCTCAATTACACAGGTCTGTTGTCACCCCTCCATGCCCAATAAACATCGGTGAGCTGCAAAAACCGTTAGAAGAAAAATAGTACACGCATGTAAGCATCCTTTCCTGACTAGCGCGGAATCCAGCGCGTAGGCAATCGAAGAACCATCATCAAAAACGAGGGGGAGAGACAGAACGCAGAATCCAGCGCGTAGGCAAGCATCGCGGTCGCACGGTGCCGTTACGAGGGGTAATGCGAACAACAAGAGCAAGACAGAAGCAGCAACAACCATTGAAACAAATGCAGTGCACAATCTGCGAAGAAGCACCAGGAAAAGGATGTAGATCAAACACATATGCAGTTTTACATTTTAAAAAACATATTAACTTCATCATTTATATATATCGTATCGTATATAATATATATAGCTTGTGTTCAGTGGACTGCAAAAAAAAAAAGAAATTCAACATGTAATACTGAAGTTCAAAAATG
>LR738711.1:484411011-484625579 GCA_902687465.1 Secale cereale
GGGGGGGTGCTTCATAAAATGCAGTTCTCTTCTGTATGAAAAGAAAATAAGATGACAATGCCACTCTCAGAATGCGGTTCTCTTCTGTATGAAAAACCTGACATCGGAATGTCATTTTGAGAATGCAGTTCTCTTAGTCGTATAGAATCTGACATGAACGTGAATCAATACAGAAAAGCAGTTAGAAAAGAAAAAAATGTAGAGTCAGACTAGGATTCGCATACACTGCAGTGCGTGCGTGGTGCATTTAAAGCTTGCACTGTAGTAACCTTCGAGTACACAGTGCAGTGCGCTTAGTGCAAAAAAATGTAAAAAAAACGATTCGGCTTCTGAAGCGATGCAGTTCGCTTACGGGAAACGATTCCGCTTCTGAAGCGATGCAGTTCGCTTACGACGGACGATTCGGTTCGCCTGCCCTAAAATAAATGCACCCACTATCGCCCGAAGCGCCGCGCCCCGCCCCTCCTCTATCCCGCCGGTTGCACGCCGCACGAAGGCCACGATCATCACGAACCCACGATCGCCAACACGGTTGCGCGACGAGATCGTGGCCTCGGCAGAAGTTGCTGCCGCTCCCATTTAAATCCCGCGCTCCATCAACCAGACCGTCCGCACAAAACACACGACGCTGCGCCTTCCTCCTCCTCTTTCTCCTCTTTGCAGCAATGGGGTTCAGCAGGACCTACGACGATGTGCATGCGCACGGGAACACGAAGCTGAAGGTGATCTACACCACCGACGTCGCTGCCATGGCGACGTACGTCGAAGAGTTCAAGACAGTTCTCCAGCAGCGCCGCCAGAAGATCGTTGGCATCGACGTGGAGTACACACCCGACCACGAGAGGGCGGCCCTTGTTCAACTATCCATCGGCAAGTACCACCCAGTGCTTCTTTTCCAGGTATGTGGTACATTGGGCAAGAGATGCATCCCCTTCGACAGGTTCCTCGGCAACCCAAGGTAAGCAATTCTCTCTATCGACAACGTGTTGCAGTTCTATATGCCCGTGTATGCAGTTCCGATAGGTATAACTTGCGGTTCACTTTCCTTAGGTTCGAGTTCGCTGGCTTCGCCATCAAGCAGGACAAGGAGAAGCTCGCACGTTGCGAGCTCCACATCCCCAACTGGAGGGTGCCTGATGGAACGAAGCCACTGGACTCGCTTGGCGATGTAGCTGCTGCCATCATCGACGACGAGTACGCAGACATGAAGATGAAGATGACAAACCACGACCACAGCCTGTGGACTTCGATTCTCAGCACCAAGCACGTCGAGTATGCTGCCAAGGACGCCTACGCTCTGTTCGAGATATGGAACCGAATCACCACGATGAAGAAAGGCCTCGCGCGCGTTGAAACAGAGAAGACCAGGAAGCGCCCGAGGTTGTCCTGCAAGCCGTGGGGCAAGGGGGCATCAACTTCCACCTCCAACTCCAACGGGTGGAACTGGTGAAGCAGGACAGATGCTGAAAAGCCAAGGATTCCCTGTCACAAGTGCTCGATTAGTTTTCCTCTGCGTATGTAGATTAGTTTGCTTTTGTTGTAGTTTGCTTTGGGACAATGTTTGCTTATGTAGCGTTAGTTTGCTTGATGGTGTACTATGTTAATTATGAGCGCAGAACCGTGGTTTCTATCTATCAACTATATGTAGTTCTAAGTAGTCTGTTTTCCGTATGTATATTGCTTCAAAACTGCTGCTGTAGCTAGGATACACATAAAAAACAAAACTATCAGAGCAGTTCACATAGAGTATTCTTTCACAAAACTGCTTCTATTAAGAAGGTTGATGCAGTCCTCTTTTATTAAAAAAACTCTAGTTCCATATCTGGGTTAAAAAAAAGGAAAAACTCGGTGGGGGTTTCCAGTATGGATGTTCTTCAACTGCTGCTGCTGATAGGATGCACATGAAAACCTATATGTCAAAAAAGCAGTTCACTTATACTCAGAATTCTCATAAAGAAAATACACTAGAAGCAACGCAAAAAATGTCAAATTATTACAACAAAAATGTCTCATGCTGCTGCTGCTCAAGCAAGACTGATCTAAAGCAAATTTAACTTGATTTCCAAACACTTTGCATGCCTATAAAACATAGCCATCACAACATCCCCAGCCTGAAGACCGGTTTCCTCCACAAATTCCTTCCAGCCATCTTTGAGAACCAAACAATCATCAGAGCCAACATAATACATAACATCAACATCATGATATCCATTCTTGCTGACCAACACCAAATTAACACAGCTTTCTGTTACCCTGACTAGACCAGAAGGGAATTTCTGCAAGCAAAACAACAAGAACAGAAAAAAATAAGAACAAATAAGAAAAAGATTACAATCTTTCAGAAACTAAATTGCTGCTACAATCTTCATAAAAAATATTGATGTCAACACATAATAATATTGACTAGACAAAATTGCTGCTGCTCCTACAATGTTCATAATAAAACTTTTATGTGAAAAAAGCAGTTCACTTATACTTAGTGAAAAAAAAAATTCTTCAGAAACTAATACTACTACAAAAATTCAGAGCAGCCATTAGCTTCTCCTCCAGTTGGTCAGTTGACCCTGCCGCTGTAGTTAAAACAATGTATATTTAAAAATCATTGATTGGCGCAGGATCGTACTCTTCGGACACTATTGTTCTGACCATCAGATCCCTTCTTGGACCTCTTCGAATCTTCCAATTTAGCGGTGATAGCAGTTAACTTGGTCCGGCATTCTTCAAGCTCCTTGGATAATGCGTTATTATTTTCCTTGAGTACCTGAGGATTTAATGATCCTTAAATCAGTTGGGCCAACTCCTTCAAGTCTCAGGGGCTATTGGCATGTGAATATTGAATCTACACATTCTTACCCGTATATCCTTTGAAACTTGGTGAGTGGCTCTGGCAAGTCCATCCGAGCAGCTCGGATATATGCATCCGCAGAGCTGAGGGCGTTGAACGCCTCTTCAGTAAAAGTTGGATCACGCTTGGCCTCTTTTCGTCGCCGATGATTCATCGCGCTCTCCACTTCAGAATTGGTAACAGATACATCATCTGAATCCCCTTGGAGAGGATAATCCGGCGTTATGCCCGTATCAACCCTAGTCCTTGTGGATGGGTCCGGTGCCGGATTGGTTGGAGCATGGCCAGCAGGATCCCCGGACTCAGTATGTCGTATGCTCCTCCTAAAATAAGACAAAGCGTAAAATATTACAATCCGTCCTTGCCACCGAGCATATGTTAAAAATTATAGCTCTTCAATAAAGGAGGAGGTTTGGGGGTGTCGCCCGTCTCCTTTCGTTTCAAAGACTCGCCCTGCACAGGCATCGCCTTCCTGGTAGATGCCCTTGATGCAGTACGGCAAGACGAGAGTCGCCCCTTTTGAGCATGACATAGTGCGGCAGGTGAGGTGTGAAGGGAAGGCTCTCTTTGAATAGGTGTCTCCCGGGTACTTACGTGGGAGGAAGGAAGAAGCCCAGGGTAATCGGCTTCAATGGCCACTTATGTGCCATCATGGCTCGCTTGATGGAAAACCCCATCCGCAAGCTCTATGAATATATCTAGATCTTCTTCAAATCCCGGATCCATGTCTCGAACATGGTCTTCTGGTTGCGAGATGGGGCTATGGGCCCCTTCAACCACCTTCCTCCACTCCTATTGGAGATAGTCAGATTCAGTTCGGTTAGCATGTCTCTGAAGAGAAATTAAGCAAGACTAACAATTAAAGAAGGACTCACCCAGTCAATGGAGTTGTACATGGAGAAACCTTCCCAACATTTCAAGCGAAGAAAGTCTTCCTTCTCCCCTTTGTTAGGGTCAGCTAGGATAGCACCCAGGGCGGCAGGATTGCCCGGACCTTTGTGTAGACAGCGTGAGGCATCATCCTGCCCATTGTAATGCCACATAGGAAACCCCCTGCACATAGAAGCCGGGTGCACTGAGAGCGACGAGTCGGTGGCCAGCGCCTCCGCGTCCACCGCCATCATCTACTACACCTATAAAAGGTCAGGAGGGGGTAGATCCAAACAATCTTAGCCACCAAATCATGCAATCTAATGGTCCAGAGTGTCTCCATGGTTAACGCTAACAAGCCACCAATCCATTGACGGCTAATCATGCCCCCCCTTCGTCAAAAAAAAATCTGCCCCGCATGTCCCGCAGCACGACCATCGCCCGCTCCTCTCTTGGGTGTCGTTCCAATCGCCCTCTCTTCCTACGCATTGCTTTAATCGCCCGCAGCATGACCGCCGCCGCAATTGTCGCTGCTCCGATCCTCCACGCCGCCGTCGCTCCACAGGTCCCCCGTCGTTGCTCCACTCGGCCTTCGTCGCCGACGGAGAACTCTTCCTTCGTCACCGGCGCTCAACTCGGCCTCCATCGCCGCTCTTCGATCCTCCACTTCAACACCGGCCGCCTATACGTTGAGGCCACCAAAGCCGGCGGAAGCTGCACGCCCCCGCGCTTGCCTACCTGTGTTTGCGACGGTCGTAGCCGTCAGAGGAAGCCGCCGCCACTAAGCCCTGCCGACCAGGGGTTGCGCTGGTCGTCCGCTAATTTTGTGCTCTGGAGGACCCTACACGCCCCCGATGTCGGCCGGGACTGCCAACGCAGATGTCTTACTCCCTAGGGTTGCTGGCTTCTACCGAGGCCATCTGCGTGAGCCATCTTGTTCTCTCTTTTCTCTTACCTATATTCATCTATACAAAATTCAGTAAAAACTACAAATTCAGTACAAGTTTCACTACAAACTGTGCGAGCCTCTCAGTGTCTTCAAGGAATAGCAATAACGGCCCCTCCTCATCTCTCAAAGCGTCTTCCTGATTCTGTCCATTTCTTTAGGGGATTCTAGGAGACTGTGGACCTGTGGTTATCATATATTTGTTCGGAGATTCTTCACCTGGCAATTTCCAGAGACTAACGGGACATTTTTTTAGGGGCTAAACCACTTTATTCAGTCAAAATGTTCGATGGAATCACAATAAAATATGGTCTAGCTGACAGCCAAACATGTCATCCAAAAACTAAAGTAGTAGTAGGTCTAGCTAACATATGTGCTTCAACATTCAGACTTCGATTCTCATGAGTAATTTGCACCTATGCAAAACCTGCACACTTCAATTCATATCCCTGATGATAGGTTTGGATGGTCCTTTGTATATTCTCTCGACATGCTTCACACTGGATGCACGGTTTGTTGTAATGACTAATAGCCAGGTTAGATTCTGCAATAGCTCATCTCTTAGTTATGTAATTTCTTGGATTTGATTGCCCTAAAAGTACGTGTATTCGGATTGAAGATGCATGAGTCATCCATGGAGAATGGAGATGAATGAGGAAGTACCGAGATACTGAGATATGAAATTCAAACCTGGTAAGGCAGCACAGATCATTATCTATTCAATTCATAAAATTGTACATATCCGTTTCAGGTCTTTTTTTGGTTCTGATTGGTTTGGAAAATGGTTCTAGTCCATGAAAGATGTCACAAAGTGGTATACCAAAACAAAAGCTAATGCTTCCATTCAGATTAATGCAGTTTAGAAGGTATTACAAATCAAGTACAAATTATTGACTTCTCACTATCCCTTTTTAGCCTTGAATTATCGAGTTTGTATTTTTTAAATTATTTTGTCCCTTTCCTTACATGCTTCCATCACCAAAATCAGGGAGGAGCTTGGCGGTGGTGGAATCAGAGAGGAGTTTAGGAGGAGCTTGGTTGGTTCAGACAGTGTTAGTTGTTGTTTTGACGGGCTCTACCTTTAGGTCCTCTACCGGCAATGGCCTATGCCATCAGGAACCCCACATCCACTCATCGCCTTTGTTGGGTCTGTGTAGCTTATTGCATGATAATTGTTTTATTACTTATACATGGAGTATTAGGTTGTGTTTTCTGCAAAGATGTTGATATGAAAGCCTTTTTTCTGGTACATGTGGTTCATTCCATTTTTATCTTAATGATTAACCAACTATTGAGGAGTTGGGGATATCTTTATAAAACATAAATTTTGTATTACATTCATGATTCAAATGTTGTTCTACCATATTCTATTATATGCATCAAACATTGACAAGCACCTTCTCCATTACTTCCACTTATCCATTTTGTTACCTTCTCCCGGTTAGGTTGATCCCCAATTCTATATTCCAGTTATCATATCATTATTCTTGGGCAACTGTTAAATTAGTGGTTGTGATTTTCTCTAAATTCTTTTAAGGTTACAGAATGTAGGTTCATTTAGTCGGCGAGGTAGATTCAGGAAATAAGCATCTAATCCATTCATTTATATCATTTCTTAGAAAATTGTCCTAGCCAACCTGAATTTCCACCAAACATTTAGATATTGCAGTGATGTGCTGTCTCCTGAGGTACATCATCATCTAGCATAGTTCCTTTCCTTAATATCTCTGTGTGGTTCATTACTCCATTTTCCTACCAAAAGATCTTGTAGTCATGGTCATATTATGCTTTTTGCAGCCACCAAAATTGGATAGAACAGCAAGAAATTTTTGTCACCTTGAGTGCTTCCTGCCATGGTGTGGAATCTTATTGTTGTATTTTCTATAAAACTCTCTCACATAGGACATGAGAAATAGACTCCAACATAGCCTTCGGCACCCTCTCCACTACAGTTCAGCCATGACCAATCAGTTCGCATCTTGCATCGCTCTGCAGTAGGAGAGTCCATAAGAGAAACAAGAGGAGAAGCTACTCGACATCCCTACAGATTTTGTAGCTTGGCTTAGAAAATAAGATAACATTAGGGAGCAGAAAAACTGAAAGTGTATTGTGATTTTTAGGAGACTTTCTCATCGAACACGCATTTATTGTCTTCATGTGTTGTTTGTTTTCTCTCATAAGTAAAATAGTTTATTGGTGTTATTTTTTTATTATGAAGTGGGTACGACAGAGTAGCCAAGTAGTTAATGATTTTATCTTATCTGGAAAGAAATATATGTACTATGCTAATGGTTTATATGATTGACCCAGTCCCAAACTTGTATTTAAATTCAACATGGTTTGTTAAATACTATATTGTCTGAAAAGGTGTCAGACTAGCTTGAAGAATATGAGAGACAAAGAATGGGCTTTGTTTTGTTAAGCTAGGTCCCTTACATGTGTAATGTTTATGTCATCTCATGCCATGAAAGTCACTGTTTGTTCAACTAGGTGATAATGTTGCCCAAAATGGCTCGACCAGCATCATGCTGAAACATTCCAAATTTTTAATTTGGAATGTTATACATAGATCATAATGCATTGCATGTTTATTTGCATTTTTGTTTGTGGCGATCCTCGAAATTCTAAGAAACTCAAGGACCTACGGAGAGAGTTGGGAATTCTACCGTTTTCGTATTTGAGTTCACTCGAATACCGGTACGAGGACAGTGCTGGTTTTAATTTTTTTTCTCTCCTAAATATATTTCTAAATACACTATGTGAGCGGAGATAATATGACTTCTCCAAAATAACAGAAATATTGGAGGAAAAATGTTTAAATCACTTTTGGTATTTTTCTGGATTTATTTGCGATTTTATTTGCATAGGAAAAATGCGCGTTTTTCAAAATTGCATTTAGGTCCGAGAAAAATGTTCACTTTGTCCTAAATATTATTAGAGGATGGTGAAAATTTATTTCGGGATTTTTGGAGTCATTTTAGTATTTCTTTCGTTAGTTTTGCTACGACGGGACTCTTTTAAAAGAAAAGAGACGAACCGACTCCGGGCCGTAAGTGGCCAGGACTCTGGCCTTTTTAAGTCGTGCCCCCGGCCCGCTAGCGCCCCAGCCCGCCTCGCGCCGCCGCCCCCGAAACCCTAAGCCGCCGCCGTGCCGCGCCGCCGCCCACTGCCGCTGGACCCGCCGGAGTTCATCGCCGCCGAGGTAGATGCCGCCGCCGCCGTCGGTTTTTCCTAAAGAACCCTAGATCCGTTTTTTTTAGATTTAGATCGGTTTTTCTCCGGTTTAGTTATTTAGCGGACGTTCGTCCGTACGTTCGTTTTAGCGAACATTGTTCGTCCGTTAGCCGCAGACAGCGAACGTTCGTTCGTTAGCCTGTTCGTCAGTTTTTCTTTTTCGGGGTTTTTATCCGTGATTTCTGCCCTGATCTTGTTTTTCGTTTTTCTTTCCGCTCGAGAGTCGGAATCAGGTGATTCAAAATCCCAGATCTTCGTCTCGACGCCCTCTTTCCGTTTAACCAACTTGAACAAAGTTTTGGCTACTGTAAAATTTGACTTTAGATCAATTAGTAACCAGAGCTCGTTTCTTTCGTAGTTTGAGTTTCGTTGCTTCTTTCGATTTGATTATTTTTGCAAACCGGAGCTCTTAAGTTGAACTTTCTTGTTAGATCTTATCTTTTGGATTTTTGTTTGTGCATCTTTGCTTGTTTGCTTATGTATGCTATTGTTTGCTTGCGATAGAATACCCGGACTGTGAAGCGTGCTACTACAAGTCTCTAGGTTTTGTGAATCGTCAGCAAGGCAAGTAACTCATTGATCATACCTTTTATTACCCAGTGTTTATGCATTAGATCAAACCCTCACACATTGCATGAGTAGGATCTCTTAACTTGTGGGACTGGGAAGTAGATTGTGGTAGAACCTATTACCTGCATTATTTTCAAACCCTTGGGAGTTACTTCTACGTTTGCTTAGGTTGCTATGCTATGCTCGTAGACGTGGTTTGGGTTTGAGTGAAATCCATGACAGATGTGAGTTGCTAATTAAGGATTCAACTTAAGGTGGCTACTTGAATACACATCAAGGTGGATTGGTTGCAGGGCACCTGGAGAATCTAGTGTTGTCCTAGGAAATCCCGGGGTTCCTTGTGATTTTTCTATGGAATGCCACCCAGGCTCAAAGGGATCATAAAACTATTCGAGATAGAAACTTCCGTGTGCAGCCACATGCCAATATGGGCTCTGGCATAGTTGAGTAAGTTGTGGGAAACCTTTCTGTGATGGGCTAGCAGATGTAGAGGGATTGTAGGTGTACCGACCTATCTATCCGGTTAAGGGGACCTCTTCGGAAAGACTGTCTCTCGGTCATCCGTTTCTCAAACACCATGCCGTGCGAGAAACTAAACAGAGGCGATCGAGTCTTGTGGGAAAAGTGCACAAACCTCTGCAGAGTGTACAAACTGATCATGATTAGCCGTGTCCCCGGTTATGGACATCTTGAGTATCTGGTACTTGAATTATTGGTTGATCTCATCACTCTATAACTTAATTTGTTGGGTTAATGATAACTTTTAATTGGAATTGAGTTGGAGGTACGTTCTCAATGATTTTCAACTACCATAATAGTTAAAATAAAATATATTCCTTTGTTGTAGGGAAAAATTGGCTTTACGCAAAAACTTTAAACTTAGAGCCTCCACCAGCCAAATATGCATATAGTATAGCCCTTATTCTGTTACTTGCATCCTCTGTGTTATCTTGCCAGCATATTCCATGTGCTGACCCGTTTTCGGGCTGCAACATATTACGTTGCAGACTGTTCAGACGAGGAATAAGACGTGCTAGGTCGTTTGTCGTGCACTTAGCTATGCCGTTGAAGTTGATGGACTAACTTATCTTCCAAGCCTTCCGCTGTTATTTTGTTAGATGGCCTTAAGCCATAGATTTTTGTAATAAGTTCTCATTGGAGACATTCGATGTAATAAGTGTGTGATTGCCACTCTGTTATAAATCCTTCAAGTACTGTGTGTGTCAGCATTACCGATCCAGGGATGACACAGAACACAGAGACTTCGGTCCATTCGGATCGGGGTCGCTACAAGATGGTATCAGAGCACATGCTGAATGTAGGACACGACCACTAAGACAGACCCTAGATCACTCTTCCCTACTCATTTCTGACTTCTCTCCATTTTCTATTTCTTTAGGATGGTGGACCCAAGGAACAAGTTCACTCAACCGGATGAAGACACACCTTTTGGACGACACTTGAAGGAAGTCACTAGGTACCTAAACATAGGAATACCAAGCTTTACCGGAACCTACACCGCAACTTTACCGGAAGAGGGGCGATGGAGCATTCAAGTTCAAATTCCCGGAAGAACCTTTGCACCATCCACTGAGCCAATAGAGTTTTCTTTCGATGCACCAACCTGGAGCCTAGGCAAGAGCATGGCCGCCCACATCACGATGGGAAGGATCGGAGAAGTCTACAAGCAGGAGCTGAAGGACACCATCTACCAGATTTGTGGACGCCGAGATGAGCGTTGGGATATGATGAGCACCCGGAAGGATAGGTCCATTGCAGCGTTCATCCAGGAGTTGAACCAGCACATTCGACGACAGGAGCACCAGATGTGCGCTGGGATGATAGAATTGAAGAAGGCACTAAACAGGAATTTGGAGCTAGAAGAAGAACTTAAGTCTACCCGTGACGAATACGAAGAGGAGATGTTGATACTAGTAGAGAAGAATGATCATTTAACTAGGAAGCTAGGAGTATTCATGGGAGACCCATCACCCGGGGGTGAAGAAGAGGAAGAAGAACCCTAGGAGATTTGTCCTGAATATTACATTATCATCGACGACACGAATTCAGACCCCAATGATAGCAAAGACGAAGACTATGAACATGAAGACAGAGCCAACATCATGGAATCTTCCGCCGATCAATATTTTTAGATGACCACCCCGTGACTAGTAGTTACCCCCACACAGTAGTATTTAGAGCACTCTTTGTAACGGTAGTTAGATTTGTAAGATCTTGCTTGAAATTGATTGGTGTGATATGATTGTGTTTGTCTCATGTGCATATGGGTAGTGATTTTCCCTTAGACCTCAATTATGTTCTAATCTCTTCCATCTACACACATCAGATGCCTCCGAGACGTGAGCCCGGATTTGAGTTTCCCCGTGAGCTCACCCAGTTGATCCAGCAGCAGAACACCCTGATGCAACTACTTGTCCAGAACACTCAGAACAACCAGAACAACAACAACAACCCTCCACCACCACCACCCGTGGACAACCTGACACGTTTCTTAAGGTTGCAACCACCAGTGTTTGCTAGCAGCATCGAACCAATAGTGGTTGATGACTGCCTACGCAAGATTGGAAGGGATTTGACCACCACCAATTGCTCTGACGCTGAGAAGGTGCGATTTGCCGCACACCAGTTGTTTGGACCAGCCACAGCATGGTGGGAGAATTACACAGCCACTTTCCCTATAGCCAATGTCACTTGGGAGCAGTTTCAGCAAGCTTTCCGTACTGCCCATGTCTCAACTGGAGCTATGAGCATGAAGAAGCGGGAGTTTCGCAACTTGCGCCAAGGAAACCGTACTATAGCTCAATACGTGGATGAGTTTAGTACCCTATCTCATTATGCCCCAGATGATGTGGCGACAAATGCCGCTAAGCAGGAGAGATTTATGGAAGGGTTGAATGATGAGATGAGCGTACAGTTGATGGTGGAAACTTTCAACAACTACCAGGAGTTGGTAGATAAAGCTCTTATGATTGAAGGGAAGCAACAGCAGATTGAAAGCCGCAAGAGCAAGTATGGACAAGGAAGGAATAATTCTGGAGCCCAGCAGAAGCCCCGATTCACTCCGAATTCGGGAGGGTATACCCATAACCATGGAATTCCCCACAACCACAATGGCCCTAAGAATGGAAATGGGAATGGAGCAAGTAGTAACCAGAGCCGCTCTACCCTGTCCACACCCGCTAAGATGGATTTCAGCCATATCACCTGTTTCAAGTGCGGGAAGAATGGACATTATGCCACGGACTACCCTGAAGCTAAGAATGGGAATGGCAATGGAAGTGCCGGGAAGAAGCCTAACCCGTTCAACAAAGGACAAGTGAACCACGTGACCGTGGAGGAGGTAGAAGAGCAACCAGATGCTGTTGTCGGTAAGTTTTTGGTTAAGACATTTACCGCAATAGTTCTTTTCAATACTGGTGCATCGCATTCATACATTTCTAGGGGATTCGTGAATAGACATATGATGTCCACCCGAGTTCTTAAGACCCCCATGTTAGTAAGTTCACCAGGAGCAGAGTATATGGCACACCAAGGATGTTTTCACACGCCATTGATCATAGGACGACATACTTTCCCCTCTGACGTAATCGTTCTGGAGTCACAAGGATTGGATGTGATATTAGGTATGGATTGGCTATCGAAGTATGGAGGTAATATCGATTGTGCCAGTAAGTCTATTTTGCTCACCACCCCGGAAGAAAAAAGGATTAAGTATGTATCTAGGCATTCGCCTATAAGGACACAAGTACATTCTGTCACGGGAGTTGTTCAGGAGGAAGGCCAGTAGTAAAGGATTATCCGGATGTGTTTCTAGAGGAGTTACCTGGCATGCCACCGGATAGAGATATTGAGTTTTTAATAGAGTTTTTGCCTGGCACCAAACCAATATCTAAGAGACCGTATCGGATGCCAGCGAATGATCTGGAGGAGATCAAGAAGCAGATTAAGGAGTTATTGGAGAAAGGTTTTATTCGCCGAAGTTCATCACCTTGGGGAGCCCCAGTGCTTTTGGTCGAGAAGAAGGATGGATCATTAAGAATGGTCGTTGATTATCGTGCGCTGAATGAAGTGACTATTAAGAATAAGTACCCGCTGCCGATGATCAATGATTTGTTCGACCAACTCCAGGGAGCGAAAGTATTCTCCAAGATAGATCTACGATCTGGATACCACCAATTGAAGATCCGAGAGAAGGATATACCTAAGACAGCCTTCACCACACGGTACGGGCTATATGAGTATACGGTTATGTCATTTGGATTGACTAACGCGCCTGCCTATTTCATGAGTATGATGAACAAGGTGTTCATGGAGTTCTTGGATAAGTTCGTCGTGGTATTCATTGATGATATTCTGGTGTACTCGAAGGATGAAGAGGAACATGCAGAGCATTTGCGTTTGGTATTGGAGAAGCTCAGAGAACATCAGTTGTATGCCAAGTTTAGCAAATGCGAGTTTTGGTTGAAGGAAGTCGGATTCCTAGGGCATGTTATATCGGGAGAAGGTATAGCAGTGGACCCCGTCAAAGTGCAGGCAGTCACTGAGTGGTTGGCACCCATTTTAGTTGGAGAGATCCGTAGTTTTCTTGGACTCGCGGGATACTACCGGAGGTTCATAGAAAATTTCTCCAAGATTGCAAAGCCAATGACGACATTGTTGAAGAAGGAGACGAAGTTCGATTGGACTGAAGAGTGTGAAGAAAGTTTCCAGGAGTTGAAGAAACGGTTGAAGACAGCCCTAGTGTTGATATTGCCAGATATACGCAAGGATTTCCAAGTGTACTGCGACGCTTCACGCTTAGGACTTGGAGGAGTACTTATGCAGGAGGGAAGAGTTGTTTCCTATGCATCTCGACAACTGCGACCGCATGAGTTGAATTACGCGACGCATGATCTACAGTTAGCAGCTGTAGTGCACGCACTGAAAACCTGGAGACATTTCCTTATTGGAAATTGTTGTGATGTGTACACGGATCACAAGAGTTTGAAGTACATTTTCACACAGAAGGAGCTGAACCTCAGACAAAGGAGATGGTTGGAGCTTATAAAGGATTATGATATGAAGTTGCACTATCATCTAGGAAAGGCCAACGTCGTGGCAGACGCTTTGAGCCGGAAGAGTTATGCAAATAACCTAATAAAAGGGGTATTGCCACAGGAGCTAGCAGAACATCTGAGGGAGCTTCGTTTGCAGATAGTTCCTAGAGGTTTCGTTGCAACGTTGGAGGTTCAGTCGACATTGCTAGGAAAGATACGTGAAGCCCAGAAGGATGATAAGGAAATTGCTGAGATAGGAAAAGGATGAGTGAAGGAAAAGCCAAGGGATTTCGTGAGGACGAACACGACACCTTGTGGTTTGAGGATCGAATCTATGTGCCCAACGACCCGGAGATCAGGAAGTTGATACTGCAGGAAGCACATGATTCGCCATACTCGATACACCCCGGAAACACCAAGATGTATTTGGATTTGAAGGAACGTGTCTGGTGGATGGGAATGAAGAAGAATATTGCCGAGTATGTAGCCGTATGTGATGTATGCCAGAGAGTAAAGGCAGAGCATCAGAAGCCAGCAGGATTGCTACAGCCTATGCCGATACCCGAATGGAAGTGGGAGAAGCTTGGCATGGATTTTATCACCGGATTGCCCAGAACTAAAGCAGGATATGACTCAATCTGGGTAGTGGTGGATCAATTGATGAAGGTAGCCCATTTTATCCCTGTGAAAACCACATACACCAGTGCGAAGTTGGCCAATATATACATGACCAGGATAGTATGTCTGCACGGAGTTCCGAGGACCATTGTATCAGATAGAGGAACACAATTCACCTCAAAGTTTTGGCATCAGCTACACCAAACTTTGGGAACGAGGCTGGAATTCAGCACAGCGTTTCATCCGCAGACCGATGGACAGACCGAGAGAGTCAACCAGATCCTGGAGGACATGTTGAGAGCCTGTGCGTTAGATTATGGATCTAGTTGGGATGATAATTTGCCCTACGCGGAGTTCTCGTACAACAACAGTTACCAGGCCAGTTTGAAGATGGCACCGTTCGAGGCATTGTATGGAAGGAGATGCCGAACACCGTTAATGTGGGATGAAGTTGGAGACCGACAGTTGTTTGGACCAGACTTGATCAAAGAGTATGAGGAGAAGGTAAAGTTGATTCGAGATAGATTGAAGGTAGCTCAGTCCAGGCAGAAGAGTTATGCAGACTCGAAGCGCAAGGGGATAGCCTATGAGAACGGAGACAGAGCGTACCTGAGAGTATCGCCTCTACGAGGTGTTAAACATTTCGGAGTTAAGGGAAAGCTAGCCCCGAGATTTGTGGGACCTTACCGTGTTTTGGAACGCATGGGAGAGGTTGCCTATAAGTTGGAATTGCCCGAAGAATTGTCAGGAGTGCACGGCGTGTTTCACATTTCGCAGCTTAAGAAGTGCCATGCGGAGATGGCCAACTTACCGCTTAGAGACACAGTACCCCTGGAAGCAATTCAGTTGGACAGTGATCTGACCTACGAAGAGAAGCCTGTTAAGATTCTCGAATTTTCGAGCAGAGTCACCCGCAGTAAGGTTATCAAGTTTTGCAAAGTTCAGTGGAGTCACCACACCGAGGAAGAAGCCACCTGGGAACGAGAAGATGATCTACGCAAGGACCACCCACACCTATTCTCTAGCCAAGTCGAATCTCAAGGGCGAGATTCATTCTAAGGGGGGTAGGTTTGTAACATCCCAATTTTTCAATTTGGAATGTTATACATAGATCATATTGCATTGCATGTTTATTTGCATTTTTGTTTGTGGTGATCCTCGAAATTCTAAGCAACTCAAGGACCTATGGAGAGAGTTGTGAATTCTACCGTTTTCGTATTTGAGTTCACTCGAATACCGGTACGAGGACAGTGCTGGTTTTAATTATTTTTCTCTCCTAAAAATATTTCTAACTATAATATATGAGCGGAGATAATATGACTTCTACAAAATGACAAAAATATTGGAGGAAAATGTTAAAAATCACTTTTGGTATTTTTCTGGATTTATTTGCGAGTTTATTTGCATAGGAAAAATGCGCGTTTTTCAAAATTGCATTTAGGTCCGGGAAAAATGTTCTATTTGTCCTAAATAATATTAGAGGACGGTGAAATTTTATTTCGGGATTTTTGGAGTCCGTTTAGTATTTCTTTCGTTAGTTTTGCTACGACAGGACTCTTTTAAAAAAAAGAGACGAACCGACTCCGGGCCGTAAGTGGCCAGGACTCTGGCCTTTATAAGTCGCGCCCCCGGCCCGCTAGTGCCCCAGCCCGCCTCGCGCCGCCGCCCCCGAAACCAAAAGCCGCCGCCGCGCCGTGCCTCGCCGCCGCTGCCGCACGCCGCACACCGCCGCCGCCGCCGCTGCCGCGCCGTGCCTCGCCGCCGCTGCCGCACGCCGCACACCGCCGCCGCCGCCGCGCCGTGCCTCGCCGCCGCTGCCGCACGCCGCATGCCGGCGCCGCCGCCCGCTGCCGCTGGACCCGCCGCCGCCGTCCGCCGGAGTTCACCGCCGCCGAGGTAGATGCCGCCGCCGCCGTCGATTTTTCCTAAAGAACCGATCGGTTTTTTTAGAAAATCCCTAGATCCATTTTTTACATTTAGATCGGTTTTTCTCCGGTTTAGTTATTTAGCGGACGTTCGTCCGTACGTTCGTTTTAGCAAATGATGTTCGTCTGTTAGCCGCAGACAGTGAACGTTCGTTCGTTAGCCTGTCCGTCAGTTTTTCTTTTTCGGAGTTTTTATCCGCGATTATTTCGATCGCGATTTCTGCCCTGATCTTGTTTTTTTGTTTTGTTTTTCGCTCGAGAGTCGGAATCAGGTGTTTCAAAATCCCAGATCTTTGTCTCGATGCCCTCTTTACGTTTAACCAACTTGAACAAAGTTTTGGCTACTGTAAAATTTGACTTTAGATCAATTAGTAACCGGAGCTCGTTTCTTTCGCAGTTTGAGTTTCGTTGCTTCTTTCGATTTGATTATTTTTGCAAACCGGAGTTCTTAAGTTGAACTTTCTGGTTAGATCTTATCTTTTGGAGTTTTGTTTGTGATTCTTTGCTTGTTTTCTTATGTATGCTATTGTTTGCTTGTGATAGAATACCCGGACTGTGAAGCATGCTACTACGAGTCTCTAGGTTTTGCGAATCGTCAGCAAGGCAAGTAACACTTTGATCATACCTTTTATTACCAGTTTTTATGCATTAGATCAAACCCTCACACATTGCATGAGTAGGATCTCTTAACTTGCGGGACTGGGAAGTAGATTGTGGTAGAACCTATTACCTGCATTATTTTCAAACCCTTGGGAGTTATTTCTACGTTTGCTTAGGTTGCTATGCTATGCTCGTAGACGTGGCTTGGGTTTGAGTGAAATCTATGACAGATGTGAGTTGTTAATTAAGGATTCAACTTAAGGTGGCTACTTGAATACACATCTGGGTGGATTGGTTGCAGGGCACCTGGAGAATCCAGTGTTGTCGTAGGAAATCCCGGAGTTCCGTGTGATTTTTCCTATGGAATGCCACCCAGGCTCAAAGGGATCATAAAAATATTCAAGCTAGAAACTTCCGTGTGCAGCCACATGCTAATATGGGCTCTGGCATAGTTGAGTAAGTTGTGGGAAACCTTTCCGTGATGGGCTAGCAGATGTAGAGGGATTGTAGGTGTACTGGCCTATCTATCCGGTTAAGGGGACCTCTTCGGAAAGACTGTGTCTCGGTCATCCGTTTCTCAAACACCATGCAGTGTGAGAAACCAAACGGAGGCGATCGAGTCTTGTGGGAAAAGTGGACAAACCTCTGCAGAGTGTATAAACTGATCATGATTAGCCGTGTCCCCGGTTATGGACATCTTGAGTATCTGGTACTTGAATTATTGGTTGATCTCATCACTCTATAACTTAATTTGTTGGGTTAATGATAACTTTTAATTGGGAATGAGTTGGAGGTACCTTCTTAATGATTTTCAACTACCATAATAGTTAAAATAAAATCTATTCCTTTGTTGTAGGGAAAAATTGGCTTTACGCAAAAAGTTTAAACTTAGAGCCTCCACCAGCCAAATATGCATATAGTATAGCCTTTATTCTGTTACTTGCATCCTCTGTGTTATCTTGCCAGCATATTTCATGTGCTGACCCATTTTCGGGCTGCAACATATTACGTTGCAGACTTTTCAGACGAGGAATAAGACATGCTAGGTCGTTTGTCGTGCACTCAGCTATGCCGTTGGAGTTGATGGACTCACTTATCTTCCAAGCCTTCCGCTGTTATTTTGTTAGATGGCCTTAAGCCATAGATTTTTGTAATAAGTTCTCATTAGAGACATTCGATGTAATAAGTGTGTGATTGCCACTCTGTTATAAATCCTTCAAGTACTGTGTGTGTCAGCATTACTGATCCAGGGATGACACAGAACACAGAGACTTCGGTCCATTCGGATCGTGGTCGCTACACATGCGTAAGTGTGTCATTTAGTTTGCCAAAGTGTAGGGAGTTCGCACCTTAAAAAACATCATGTGGTACATGTACAATTTCCATCTTGAAATCGATAATACTACCAGCGTCTGAGGTTGCTGCATGATCATGATTGTTTTCCTAATATGGTGTTGTCCTTTCAAATAACATATTTCTCATCTCAATAGTTACTTTGCTCTGTAAATGAACAGTTGTTAACAGAAGCAAAAAAAGAAACTTAAATAGCCTGGCGCAAATTTGCTCACAAAGAAGAATGTCAACCAGTATTTCACACCTTATCGTCAGTCTTCTGTCTACTTGCCAATCCATTCATGTCATATACTCATTTAGCTAGGCAATTATTTACCGTAATTTCAATGTTTTGCATCTTGATTTATTTGCATAATTATCTAGCATATCTTGGAAAAATTGACGGGCACGGATAATGTGAAAGGCATTGTCGCCCTATTCTTGGGCTCGGTTCCGCCCTCATCGATCTGAAAGTGTATGACCTCCGGGTTAGTCCGTTCAATGCCCCGCAAATGTTCGACGAATTGCTTCTGAGGGGGGCGCCTGTCATTAATCTTACAAGGATGGAATGGGAGAGAAACAGAGAAGGACATGCAATTTCTATGGGAGTAATAGGAGACCTTGCACTTGGACATCCTGCCCTTCTCCTAAGTAACATCATTGAATCACATGGTCTACAATTCGACCGTACCCCCTCTCTCCCTCCCGCCGCTGACGATGACTGGCGCAACCGGGTATTTGCTCGTGCGGCGTTGTTCATAGCCAGCGGTGGCGGCACCCCCTCTTCTTCCCGACGCGATTCCCGGCTCGGGCAGCGTTTTCCGGCGGCGGTGTATGGAGGGTGGCGCTGTGGTGCAGATCAGGCGGTGGTGCAACCCCTCGGAGGCAGGCAGCGACCCGGAAGCCCAGATTTGGGCCCTTTGGGCCCGATCTAGGTCAGGTTGGTTCGATTTGAAATTCAGCTGGTCACCTCTGGCTGGTCTAGCGAGCTACGATCGATGGGGGCGGCGACTACTGTGTTGCGTCTATTGAAGCGCGGCGGAGGGAGCTTAGCGGGCCCCATCTTCGCCCTGCTAGGCAAGTGGCCTAGTGTGCTCCTGCTCCTGCGTCTGGTCTCCTACCGCCTGAGCCCGTGGAGGTTTTCCCCTCTCACGTGGCTGCGGTATTGCTGGTCCCTGTCTACGGTGGCTTTGTTTTGTTCTGGCCGGCCTCGCAATGTTTGTCATGGTGAGACGGGTCGTGTCCTCGTGGCTGTGGTGGCGCATGTTGGTGGGCGGTAGGCATGGCGGAGCCGCCAGTGGGCTGTGGGTGTAAGGGGTCTTGATAAATCTCTATCTGGTCTGGCCGACACCGATGCGGGGACGCCTGTGGGTGCCGCCACCCTTCTTGAAGGGCATCAGGTGTACCTCTCCCCCAGCCCCTCCGTGTACCGGGAGAAATCATAGGACTCATCCGGGCAGCAGGTCATCGTTGCCGCGGTCTTTCTAGAAGATGCTGCTTGGTATGTGACAACTCGATGGTAGAGGAGTGTGGTGGAATTCTCTCGTAGGCGCAGCTTTATTCAGATACTGCAGCTTACGTTGATCTGGTGATGCTCGCATTATTTCTCTTGTTTTTCTCTTACTTTTCCTTTTGGGCGTGATTGTGTTGTTTTCCCCAGCGTGGAACTTATTCTTGTATCGCGTGGTTGCTATATTAATATAGCGGGGCAAAACCTATTTTGACGAATGCTCTATAATTTATTGGCCTTTTTCTTGGAACTTCATCTAAATGTTGGTCGCTCTTGAGAGTTTTTGTTCCAATCAGATCCCGTATCCGCTGTAACCGAAGGTGATCGTGCTAACATGCCACGGTTTAGAGTAGTGTGTGGGATTTCCAGTAGAAGAGTAGCTTTAAAGATGGCTCTTCTTGGCGTCGCTATCTCTTGTGTGGACGTCCTTGCCGTTCCCATGTCAATGCAAGCCGCAATGCATGAGACTAACATTATCAGGCACTCCACATTGACTGGTTATTGACTACTACGTCCTTTCATTTATTCCTATATAAATGGGATATTAGAAAGTGTGTTGTCTAAATTTGGCATGCCATACAAAAGAGTATTTAGATTGTTTTCTCCAGAAAAGAGAGCATTCAAATTGGTTAGGTGGAAACATATTATTAAATTATCTGGTTTATTTTTGTTTCTTTCAGGCTACAATCTGGAAATAGATTGTTTAACGAAGGATTCACATTGTGACCTATCTTGAAACAAATAGTATTAGTGGAGACGTGCGTTGCACGTGCATGCTTACTAGTCGAGGAGAAGTAGAACATGGAAGGTTGCCGCCGCTTGGGTCCCATGAAGGCCACCGCCAAAGCGACACCGGCGTACACATCAGGTGTCTTGTCGGATCCTTCTATTGCGAGGACCTTCGTCGACCCTGCATGGGATCCACTGAAGCGGCGAAGCCCCCTTCAGTCTCCATCTTGGGCATCAGCCAACAATGTCAGTTGAGCAGTGGGGAAGCGAGCCGTCCTTTGCGCTGAATCATATACCTCCGGGTCTCCCGTCAGTCCGGTGATTGTGCTGCCGGACATGAGGAAGATAAATGGATCTGCGGGCAACCATTTAGGCGTATTATTAAACATGTGTTGTTCAGGAGTAGAACTGCTTAGTTGATTTTAATGTAATGAAATCCGTCATGTTTACATGAAAATTCGGTATTTTATTTGAATTTCGTCATTGTTTATATGAAATATCGCCATGTTTGCATGAATTTCGTCTGGTTGATTGAGTTGCTGTCAGAATATGTGCAGCTACGGTTGGATGGCGTAATTTGTGGGTCGCCGGTCGGTCTGCGACCGCCAGCTCGGGCGGCGAGGTGGGTAAAAAAAGCATAGCTCGTGCGAGCTCGTCCCCAACGCGCACGCGTGAGGATGCATGAGCACCCGAGCTCTTCCTCATTTATCGATGGCAAAGACACGGGTGGACAAAAGGGTCGCCAATAATTTGGCTACCCCAGGAAAGATCCAAACAGCCCCTTCCAGCGCACCTGCCAGCCTTAGGAAGCATAAGATAACAAAATACAAGAAAATATTACTGATTGGACAAATGTGGTGCTAATCAATACTTTTTAAATTTCTGCTGGGGCCCACTTTAGAGGCTGGTTGGAGTCTCTACACACTGTGGTTTTTTCATTTGATAAGAGGCAAACCATGTGGGGACTACCTTTGAGGCAAGGCACTATACACTGGCAGTGCTCTGTAGTACTACTTTTGATGTGTCCCGTCAACTCGCAGAACAAGGAGAAGCTTGCTTAGTACGACCTCTCCCATGCCCACGGGTGCGGTGGCTCGCAGAGTCACGGGACGAGGAGAAGTTTGCTTATTACTACGCCTACGCCCGCTCCCTCGCCCACGCGTGCGGTGCGTCATAGGACAAGGAGAAAATTTTACTACTCCCTCCGTTAGATATATACTCCCCTACCTTGGTTAGAGAGACTATCATATTGTTTCAAATACTATATGTCTTTTAGTAGTCCTTCCTCCGTTCACGTACATAGGGCACCTAAAGAAATTTAGATTTTCCAAGAATTTTAGTCACGTATACTCCCTCCATCTAAGTGTATAAGTCACTTTGTGAAAATCAAATTGTCCCAAAACACATAGGCGTGGTGCATTAACTCTCACGCTGTTTCTTGTTTTTTGACATAAAGAAAGAAATGAACCAATAAGAGATGTGAGGCGTGTACGCTTTTAATGATTTGAGACTACCAAGCATGACATACAATGGTTAGTTTGTTGCATGGAATGGTATTAATTAGCAAATAAACATTAAGTTCTCTTGTTTTACTCTCCACCTTGGTCGCGGTGCACAAGATGACTTATTCAGCTAGACGGAGGTAATACATTTATATTAGCCTAGTTCCACTCCCGCACTACATGCACCATAGTAGCCATACTAGTCCGTGTAGTAAAAGCATTTGCATGCACCAACCATCAGCTCGTTTATCTCTTTGATAGGAACCACCACATGATGAACGGTTTGCATGTACCAATCACATACATACATTAAACTATAGGACGTTGGATGGAAACTAATTGATACATGCGACGAAGGATTAGTAATTAATTGATTAAACTGATGAGATTTTCCAGCTCCAGTTCCATGAGTTTTTGCGGCCAATATGCATGCGCCTAAATCACAGTGCACAACCTTAGATGCCCTATGCACCTAGACGGAGCGAGTAGGAGTAGTTCAGTGGTAGGAGTAGTACTGCAGCAATTTCCTTGGATTCCGTGTTGCGGCAAGCTACCATAGGCTATGTTACTACTCCCCCCTTTTCGGTTTAGGCTCAATTTCAAAATATCTCCAACCAAGTTAGATAGTGTGTGGTGGAATAAATTTTGTAGTTTGCACAAGTACTTAATTAGTATGCTCGGTATTCTCAAAATGTTATGTTTACCGGTGCATTAATTAAAACGAATGGACGCATGACCACTAAATTTCCATGAACTTCTACATGCATTGATGAGTTTTCTCTTGGTACTGCTTGCATAGGGTGATTTAATGCACCTCAAAATCCAAACATGTGATGGTAAGTACTACTCCCTCTGTTCTGAAATAATAAGTCTTTTTAGACATTTCAAATGGACTAGAACATACGGATGTATGTAAACATATTTTAGATTGTAGATTCACTCATTTTGCTTCGTATGTAGTCACTTGTTGGGATATCTAGAAAGACTTATATTCCGGAAAGGAGGGACTAGTAGAATTGACACTTATAAAATGGAAAAATGATTTTTTTAGATGAGCCCTATAAAACGAAAAGGAGGGAGTAGTAGGTAGTACTACCTCCATAGTGGGTACGTACTCCATAAAATCAGATTTTCCCAAAACTAAGTTGATCAACCTTTATTTGTTTGTTTCCCTTCTTGCCTCATTGCCTCGAACAGACTGTGTCAAACTCCCATGCCCACCGTGCAGGAAAAGACCCTCCCTCGCCTTTTTTATTCCGGGTTTGTATCAATGGATCGCGTGAAGCAGCAAAAACCAAGCCATGTCTTTTACTCCTCCATCGTACTGTACTAAAAGAGTGGAGACGCTCGCTTTCATGAATGTTGTAATTCCTCTCGCCGACATGTGGGACATATAGCAACCGGGTCGACGTGTCATGCACCAAATAACAGTGCAGAACAGCATGGGGGACGCACCCCAGTCGTAGCGCCCTAGTAGTAGTAATGAGAATGAGACATCAAATCACAAAGGCGCACCTTTTCCCCAGACGGACGAAGCAACCATTAATTCACACCTTGCAACCCGTGTCTCCGTCATCTCCTTCAAGAAAACCATGTATTACTTCTGCCATTGTTCTGCCTCACGAGGGACGCGCGTCACCTTGGTGCATCATGACACGTGGGACCGCATGACAGGCCATGCTCCCCCGCCCACCGCTCGGTAAAATCACCTCATTTTTACTAATCTGGATACTACTAGTATCTTTTTAGATCAATATACTTGGTAGTTACCAAGGAGCAAAACAAAGTGGTAGGTTGTGATACATCTCCAACGTATCTATAATTTTTTATTGTTCCATGCTATTATATTATCTGTTTTGGATGTTTTATATGCATTATTATGCTATTTTATATTATTTTTGGGACTAACCTATAAACCTAGAGCCCAGTGCCAGTTTCTATTTTTCCTTGTTTTTTAGTTTCGCAGAAAAGGAATATCAAACGGAGTCCAAATGGAACGAAACTTTAAAAGGATTTTTCTTGGACTAGAAGACATCCACAGGACTTGGAGTGCATGTCAGGGGAGCCAGGAGGCTTCCACAAGGAAGGAGGGAGCGTCCTGGGGGTAGGGCGCGCCCCCACCCTTGTGGCCCCCCTATTGCTCCACCGACCTATTTCTTCCGCCTATATATTCACATATATTCTAGAAACCCTAGAGGAAACATCGAAACCACTTTTCCTCCATCGTAAACTTGTGTATCCATGAGATTCCATCTGGAGGCCTTTTCTGGTACTCTTTCGGGAGGGGTTTGACCACGGAGGGCATCTGCATCAACACCGTTGCCCTTCCGATGAAGTGTGAGTAGTTTACCACAGACCTGTGGGTCCATAGATAGTAGCTAGATGGCTTCTTCTCGCTCTTTGATGCTTAATACCATGTTCTCCTTGATGTTCTTGGAGATCTATCCGATGTAATCTTCTTTTGTGGTATGTTTACCAAGATCCGATGAATTGTGGATTTCTGATCAGATTATGATTTAATATTATTTGATTCTTTTTTGAATTCTTATATGCATGATTTGATATCTTTGTAATTCTCTTCAAACTATCAGTTTGGTTTGGCCAACCAGATTGGTTTTTATTGCAATGGGAGGAGTACTTTGCTTTGGGTTCAATCTTGCGGTGCTCAATCCCAGTGATGGAAAGGGACATGCACATATTGTATTGTTGCCATCGAGGATAACAAGATGGGGTTTTCATCATATTTCTTGAGTTAATTCCACTACATCATGTCATCTTACTTAATGTGTTACTCTGTTCTTATGAACTTAATACTCTAGATGCAGAATCATTTCGGTTGATGTGTGGAGTAATAGTAGTAGATGTAGGCAGGAGTCGGTCTACTTGACACGGACGTGATGCCTATATTCATAATCATTGCCTTAGATATCGTCATAATTATGCGCTCTTCTATCAATGGCTTGGCAATAATTTATTTACCCACCGTGATATTTGCCATCTTGAGAGAAGCCTCTAGTGAAACCTATGGCCCCTGGGTCTATTTTCCATCATATAAGTTTGTGAACTACTATTTTGCAATCTTTTACTTTCCAATCTATAAACCAAAAATACCAAAAAAAATACTTTACAATTTATCCATCTCTATCAGATCTCACTTTTGGAAATAACCTTGAAGAGATTGACAACCCCTTTATTGCGTTGGGTGCAAGTTGTTTGATTGTTTGTTCAGGTATTTGGCGATTTGTGCGTTGTCTCCTACTTGATTGATACCTTGATTCTCAAACTGAGGGAAATAATTACTCTCCTTTGCTGCATCACCATTTCCTCTTCAAGGGAAAAACCAACGCAAGCTCAAGATGTAGCAGGCTCCTCCTGTCGCGTTGGCGTAGCAACTCAGCAGGGTCAGTCCGACATGTGTCTCATCCATTGTCTTGTTCCACGTGCGATGCATCAAATTACAGTTCGGAGCAGCGGTTGTACTTGGAGGCACCCCGGTCGTAGCGCCGCAGTAGTAGTAAATGAGCGATGAGGGGTCAAATCACAAAGCCCCACCTTTCCCGCATTAAGCTGGACAGAAGAAGCAACCATCATTTCACTCTTGGGCGCAAGATCATATAAAAAAATGAAACCAATGATGCATGCAGCAGTTACCTAGGGCAGCCTAAGATAGGAGGGCCTCCACTACAAATCCACTTCTCCTTCGTTCTCTTCAAGAAAACTGATGATGTGTGTCGCGAGTAGGGTTTGTAGGAGGACTACGGTGTGCGGGGCCGCGCCATAGTAAACGGGAGAGGGATTGAGTTCGAGTCGACACCTTTACGGGAACGAGGCAGAATTTTGGGTTCGGGGAGCAGTGGAGATATATGCACAAAAAATGGTTGAAGTAGGTTCGACCGAAAGGCAATGCCTCGCATTTTGATATACCCGCGGCGGCTTAAATTTTCTACTCAAAATAATGCATAAAAGTTCCTCCAAAGACATCTGTAACTAATGGAAGTGAATTTATGCTTAAAATGAAAACGTAATACAAAGAGAAAACATGAATTGATGTTAAAAGAATGACAATTCTAACAAAAATTTGAATGTGAACTACATGTGTGTGCACGTGACCAACACATATATTGTCAATTCAAAATCTAATGCAAGAAATAACTTATGAGTAACATGCACGAATTGATTATGTGGTGCTTGCATGCATAGAGTACAAAACCAATGTGATTTATGACTTGCATGCACGACGTGTTCATGTGCCATAGTTGCATGTCCAGGAAAAAAGCTAGTGGATTGTACTAGCTATTTAGGAATAGAAGATGTATATATGGAAGTTGTAGGGAAAGAGATGACATGTATCTCTATTCCTATGAGTACGGATTGAAAAAGAGATGTCATTTGGTTCACATCATATGAACTTTTCTATTGAATCTAGAGAGGACATGTATCTCAATTCCTATGAGGAGGGATTTGAAAAGAGACGTGATTTGGTTCACATCATAGGAACTTTTCTATTGAATCTAGGCTAATGTTTATTTCACTTTGAAATTGTGGGAGTATAGGAATCCATTCATATGAACCAAGTGGCTCCAAAGCTATAAAAATGATATCATGTTTATTTTCCTTTGAAACATGGAGTATAAGAATCTATTCATGTGAACCAATTGGCTCTAAAGGAAAAAATCATATCATATAGAGTTCCTATGATATTCCTTCACACCAAAGGAGGGTTGAAATTGGTGCAGGTGATACGACAGTCTTTCTTTGTACACACCTCCCCGATCTTTATAGTTACGTCTCGAAGATGAATCAAATGATATATACTGGGAATTCTATATGCATTTTGGTATACGAAAACTCGGTAAAATTTTGCGAGGTTCGAATTTTCAATAAAGCTATACACACTACATTCTAGAACGGAGGGAGGAGCATACGACAGTTGCTAACACTCACGTGGAAGATTTGTGTGTCGAAGGAGTGGCCGTTCTCTTAAATGCCATGGCAAAACTGACGCTGTCAGATGCTGATCTACCGGTTCTTACGGCATTCGTCAGGAAACTTCTTGTGGCGAATGTTTGTCAGATATGATTTATGGACACATGCATTGCATTGATACGTGCCCCCTCTCTCTCTCACGCACACACGCACCCTCACGAGTCACGACTCTCCCGAGTCCTCTCGCACCCACTGTCTATCTGTAGCCTGTAGGTAGACGTCACACAAATATGAGCTTTTCACACCCCACCTTCAGAACTTCTTAAAAATAGAAGACATCGCACACCTTTTATTTTAACTCACATGTCACACACTTACTATTACTCTTGTGGAGAACGTTCTTTGGGCGTAGTATATTGTACTCTCACGAAGAGAAGCAGTGCACGGACGCTGTGGGGACCCCAACTTAAGAGTCGAGATCACCGAATGCATGTGTACAGTCATCCCAGAGATCAATGCTCACTGAACACACAGAAGCTGAATAACAAGAGTCTTACATCCATACATACCGTCTTACACAAATTATGACCATTATGGCCAAGTCTTACATAGATAAAGCCTCATGGGTTGAATAGCAAATAAACTCGAATAGCGGAAGTCATCGTAGATAAGTAGAACCCATGCCATCTGCCTTAACACTACAGGCATTCTGATCGGGAAAGCGTCCTAGTTCGCATGCTCGTCTCCATAAAATTCTTCTTCAAGTTCCTGCTCCTCCATGCCTGGCCAATTAAATAACATGTGGCAAGCCAATGAGTACTTTGAATGTACTCGCAAGCAACCCATGATTTGGTTCAAGGTAACAATGCAAGTTGTACAACAATAAGCAGCCTAGCTACAAGCTAGATAAGATGTTCTACCATTTGTGAAACATGCATCAATGTACTTGGGTAACCTCGAAGACAGGTTACAGATATCAACATAAATAGAGTTCAATTCATTTCTGGTTCTTTCAACGAGTCAAGTCACCATCTCGACTCAACACACACACACTTTCACCGAGGTTGTAAAATTCTGGACATAGTTTAAGTAGCACCTCCCAATTGTCCATGACTGTGGACACGGCTATTCGAATAGTTTTACACTCTGCAGAGGTTGCGCACTTTGCCCACAAGATTCGGGAAGCTTTCGTGTCACCCACGATCCCGCGGTACCTCAAGTACTCGGGGGAAGCACCCGGTCATTACCTTTCCCTAGACGACACTAACATAGGGTCCACTCGTTGGTGCACGGCCCTCGTGTACAAACGATAGATCGTGGGACTTGCCCTTTTTACAATGTCACGCATACACGAAGGGACCAACGGTGTGTCCGGTGCCCTGTAAAAACAGTCATGGTCACCTATCCAAGCACGACCCTGTCCTGGGAGTGACCTCAAGTTTCCCCCGTCACTAGTGATGTGGGCACCATGCTAGTATCAGCCTAAGTAATCAATAACGCCCCGTCCCATAAGAGGTAGAGTGGTTGCACATGTTTGGTTGGGACGGTAATCACACATAAATCTAATCCATCATTTTACCCACACACGAGATCTTTCTTTGGTACACCACTTCTTCCTCAAGTGGTGACCTTAACTCAACACCACCCTCGGGCATTAGGGGCACCCGATGGGGTTTTCGAAAGAATGTAACCACGAAGGGTTCATGGTACATATGCAACATCATGTATCAACAACTAATCCCTTGTCATTGCATCCATGCACATGGTAAAGATTATGAGTAGGGGTATGCACCATGTGGTGGCTCCCAACAAGTTTACCACTGTCACTCTTTATCATCATGCAATCGGAAAAAAGGGTACCGAGGAACAAAAGGGGGTATCATGGTCAAAGGGCTGCTTGCCTGGATTGGCTTGATCTTCAAAGTCTTCAAATCCTTCCCCTTCTTCTTCTTCAGCAACTTCGTCAAACACGGTATCTAATCATCGCAATAAATAACGGGAAAATAAGACAATAATAAAAACAAAAAAAATCAAAGTGCTCAGAAAAATGTCAACTTGTTTTTTATAAAATACTAGAGGGAAAACTAAGATGGCAAAAATTCTTACTTTGGGATTTGGAGTGACAGAATGGGGTAGATAGATTTTTGAACAGAGGTTTAATTGTTCAAATTTAGACTTAAATTTGAACAGTACAGAAAAGGTTCATGAATATGTGTGAAAGTTATATCATTCAATAGGTTGGAATATTACAAGTTTTTAGGAACTGGAATTATTTCATTTGGATAAATGTTTTATCCTAGGG
The DNA here is from genome assembly GCA_902687465.1 of Secale cereale. Lineage (NCBI taxonomy): Eukaryota > Viridiplantae > Streptophyta > Magnoliopsida > Poales > Poaceae > Secale > Secale cereale. The sequence goes on from LR738711.1 coordinate 484,439,978, forward strand.
AATTTTTATAAAACAGACAGAAAAAGAAAAAGAAAAGTGGCACTGTGCCACTGGGCCAGAAAGGCCACAGTGCAGCAGGCCCAGAGGGAAATCAGCCCGCGCGAGGCTGCCACGTCGAAGGCGTAAAGGCGAAGTACGCCTTCGACTGACGGCGAACCGGTGCGCGCGCGAGTGCATTTTTAAACCTGACGGGGGGATCCCACCCGTCAGGGCGTGAGGCTGACGGACAGGGCCCACGGCCGTCGTCGTCTACCTCCGTCCAGAGGCGACAGCGAGCTCGCCGGTGGCGATATAGGGCACGGGAGGATGCGTGGGTGGTATCGTCCTGCTCAGGGAGGAGCCGCCGTTCGGATGGAGGTGGAGTTGGTCGCCGGGGTGGCCTGGTTTGCCAGCGAAGAGGAGGCACGGTGGAGTTGCTTCGGGTGGCGGCGGTTCCGGCCGTTTCCGGCAGCTAAAGAGAGGGGAAACAAGGGGAAATGGTCAGTGGGATCTTGCGGTTCTAGATCGAGTGAGAGCGGCATCGGAGAGGGCTTATACCTCTGATTCGACGGCGACCCGAGGCGGCGGAGCTCGAGCTCGATCTCGAGCTCGGGCTTGTCTGGAGAGGAGTGAGTGGTGTAGGGGATAGATTGGGTGTGTGAGAGAGCGAGTGGTGAGGAGAGGAAGGCACGACGCGTCCTTTTTATAGGCGAACGGTGGGTTGCCATGGACCCGTGCGCCGGCGAGCTCCTGCTCGTTGCCACAGGGCTCGGGAGGAGCTGGCGCCATGTCTGGGGCGTTCCTGGATTCGGTCCAGAGCCGGGGGAGAGAAGAGAGAGAGCAGGGGGAGGCCAGGGGCATCGCGCGTGTGTGCTCGTTCATTGGAGCTCTTGGGTGGCCGTTGCGCGTGCGAACTGGGGCGAGAGGAGGGAGAAGAAGGAGGAGGCCGACCAGCTGCCGTGTCGTGGACGTCGAGGCGGCCTCGGGAGACACCATCCCGGCGCCCTAGGTGGTTGGGTGCCTCGGGCAGGACACGGCTACAGTGCGGGAGCACACTGTAGCACGCTCCAGAGCACCCATATGGCTCGCATGGCCGTGTCTCACGCGCTCTGGACGCGGCCACCATGTCCATTGGCTCTAGGAGAAAGTAAAGAATGCGGGAGGGGCGTTGGATGCCAGGGAGAGCTTCTAGAAGGAGAGAGTGCTAAGAGAGAAGAGTGAAAATGGCTGTCCAGAGATGTAAATGGGGTTTACCCCCCTTCAATCATTGAGCTGAGGCGAGGGAAGAGTTACTGGAGGTACAAGGGGACTTGGGGAAGCTGTGGTAGAAAGCCTGGCTCAAGGAGAACAGGGAAAGAGGTAAAAGTGATAGTTTTGGAAAATTACCAGAAGGTGTTTGATGTGCTTTTGGGCAAGCAAATGATCTCCAATTGACATGGGACTTAATAGGATCAAATGGTATATAGAAATAGGGTGTTCCACCAAGTTTGGGCTCATTTGAAGAAACTTGCCAATGTAACTTTGGTAAACCCTAGAAATCAACAGAAATGGATTTTCCAAGTTTAAGTTAAGCAAATCATCCCTCCTTGATGCACCACTTGCTGTAGTGTCATCATTTGGGTCTGTGAGTATGTCCACAAAAGTTGAGATCACGAGTAAAAAGTTGATAATGTAAGGTTGTTCAAATTTGAATCTGAACAGAAATGGTTTTGGGGTACTCTGACCAAGTTACCCTTCTCCAAAACTTGTGCCATTTGTTCTAGATGCATTATTAGACCATTCTAGCATGTGTACCAAGTTTGAGAGCATTTGGACAAGTTTGGCAATGTAAAGTTGCTCAAACTTCAAAAATGGACAGAATGGTCTTGAGGGGTTTTGATGATGTTTTCTTGCTTCCCAAGGCATGGGGCTTGGCAAGATCATCAAATATGTCATATCTGACATAATAGAATTTTCCTGGAATTTTTAGAGAATATTTCCTTTTTAAATATTTCAAAAGCTTGAAATATCCAAAAAGGGTTTCTAAGGGATTTGCCCAATATTTTGAACATGACCAAGTGTTGAAACTCTTATATATGGACAATATATGTCCTAAGAGTCTCTCTGAATTTTGGCAAATATTTTTCAAGCAGTTAAATAATTTTTACCTATTAAAGACCATTTCTGGCCTTAATAAAAAGCCTTTAAATAAAATAGGAAAATAACTTTTAAAATTATATTTTTGTGGTTTATGGGAGTCCTATATCTAATAGGTTTCAATATACTCTTTGAAATATTTTTCTCACCCTAGATCAAGTACTTGCAGTGCAAGACTAAATTCAGGGGTTTTTAGAAAACTAATTTTTGTAAATAGTATTTGGCCAAAATATTTTTATATGAATATACTATACTGTTATATACACTTGGTATGATCATTGGGCAGAAGTTTGGGGTAAGGAGATGAAGTATATAAGATGGAGTAGTTGACTATAAAGAGCACTTGAAAATCACACATAGAAAAACTTAATCCCAAATAAAAGCCAAATGATGCCAAAAAAATTGTTGGTCCAAATTTTCATGCTTTATTAATGCAAATAACATGTTACAAAATGCAGGGTGTGATACACGCACTATTTCTGTCACACCCACTCGCGGGTATATGTAGGAGCGCATTTTTTTAAGCTAGCTAGGAGCGTATTTGTTTACAAAGAGGCATCCGAATTGACATTTTGACTAGTCTAGTTTTCAACTTTATGGAGGGTCGGGACCGCACATGAATGATACAGTACATAGTCTATCCTAAACGCCATTACTTGATAGTGCGACCTGGCACGTTTTTTTACGGAAAGACTATAAGAGAACCCCCTACAGTATAATTGGTGCAACAAACCAAAATTCCAAGTACCATGCCTTGAACAATGTTGGCACGTTATTAATCGAGTTTAATTTTTACTTGAACTTTAAAAGGAAATAGTGGTTTGCGCGTATTCAATTTAATAACGGTTGCTACAACAAAATCACTCTACTATATATATAAGCAGGAGCCTAGTCGCTTGCTTTACTAGGGTTCCTCTCTTTCACTCTCTCATGCTCTCCAGATCTAAGCAAGACATAGGTGGCCACACTCTCTCTATGCTCATCGCTCGTCTCAAATCCGGCTGGACCACCTCGGCCGGGGCATGGGTGTCGGTGCATTGTTCACGCGGTCGTCGGCGGCGAGGGAGGAGACCAATAGCTGCCCGCGCGTCTCGATCGGTAGTCGTGCCATTCTCTTCTAGACAACGCCGGCTCGAGAGGGCCTCCGACCCCTTCTTTCTCCCTGCGGTATTGTGTCCAAGATGCGGCCTCCCGACGCCGTCTTTGCCACACCCTGACGATCCTCAGGTATATATTCCATTGAAACCTGGCATTCTCTACTGCCCCAGCTCCCCATGTGGCTGCGTGTGGATCTTTTTTCTACTTCTGTCAGTTGTTCCAAAGCCACCTAGACTTTTACTATTATTAGAGGTAAAGCTAGTTCATACAGTCGAACCTAAGAGTTGGTTCAAATAGGGGGAAAAGCGGGAAAGATGTAGCATGAATCTAGGACTTGGTTCTAAGAAGAAACGGGGGAAAGTAGTAGTAGATACTGGCTACCCAACATGTCCCTTGGATAAAAGGCAAAGAAAACGGGTTCGATGGCGAAGGGTTGGGGGAAGTGGACATGTCTCTTGTCGAAAAGGGAAAGAAAGTGAGGGGTGTTGGGGACAACGCAAATGAGAACGAGCAGGTCTAGATTTCATGTGCTCACATAGGAAAATATCGCCGAGGAGATAAAAAATGGGACAAATGCAGACATCCTGCTTGAATGTTTGTGTCTCTCGGCAACCACATCTGCCTCACCACTTTATGCCCCTGCTGTCCCTATGCCCATATCGCTACCATTAATGTAAAATCACATGAAGCATGAAGCAATACCACCTAATGTCACTATTAAGAAATGGCCTAGTGTCGTCGATAAATTGAAGCAATGCCACCTAATGTCACTATTAAGTAATGGTCTAGTAATGTCGATAAATTGAAGCTATGCCAGCACCATTTTATGAAGTGCTTCCGTCTTGCTTTATTTACCATGAATTGTATTTTTGCAGTTACACTTAAATCTCACACCTCTAACATTGCTTCATCCCAGTGGAACTGCACAAATTTGATTGCACATTTACTGACCATGTGCTACTCTCATGAAAGTAATACTAATGCTATTGTTCTGCATGTTAATCTAGTGGCAGTGTTGATGTGATGTGATGCTACTTCTTACCAAATGGCACTTTCATACTGTCAATGTAGTGCCAATTATAACACAATCAAAAGTACACACCTCAGTTTTAGTAGAACTGTACAAAATGAGATGGCTATTCCTAGCTGTCGTCGTGTAACCACCCTTATTCCAGGTATTCCTACATTGTTAATAACTAGGTAGAATTACCAACACAATCTAAAAGAAGCTGATTCGTACGTTTTACTTCCTGATTGCAGTGCAGGGATGAGCGAAAACAACTGCATCCTAGTCAGGAATGCACTTTCTCCCAGATCATGGATGGACAGAGGACAAGCTGGAACGGATACACGGAGGTTTGTGGGATAGGTGCGCCGACAAGAGGCATCATGGTCTGCTTATATCTGCAAATAGCGGTGCTTAAATTTAGTGGAACTACACAATAAGTTCAGATGGTCAGTACACTACATGGTTCAGTTCATCATTCCAACTGAGAACACAATTATAATTGGTTATTTTGGAATGAGAGAACCTAACCATGGATGGTGGCAACAAGAAAAACCAGAGTGAACTCCAAGAAATTAAAGCCTGCCTAGGGAGGCCCTGTGCTCAGAGAAGCCTTGCTTATTTTTTCCTGATTTGTAAACCTTCTAACAACTTTGTCTTTTGATGTGACCTAGTAAATGTTTGTTATGTTCTATGAATCATTGAGATGTATAAAATTGCTTAACTTATGCTTTTCAAGTATTTTATGAAGCCGAGTTTAATGTCAATGTTCCACATGAACGCTGGACTAGCGTGTGAATGTTTGGAATTTACATTGTGGCCTCAGTTAACTACATGAACCACTGCAACAAGATATCGTAGTTGCTTATATGTCAGACAACACAATTATCGAACAAGTAATCTATTTCATCAAACAAACACTGCTCGTATGATAAACCGATAAACTGTGACAACTTATGTCTTACCATGCCATATTACATGAAAAAACTAGTGAGGATGCATCTGTTTCAGCAACAATTAGGATGGTTCTCTCTTGATTCACATGCACACAAAACTAGCAGTAGTTCCCATAGACGGATTCAAACAAAGTACTAGCCCCAAAGGGCTCGATAATAGGCAAGGTTCGGATAATTAGACACAATCCAAACTAATTTTAAACACTAGATGGGGCAACTATTTCTTGCCTCGATCTATTTTGGGATGGACACAAGATGGACCTTGCCATGAACATCATCGAGGACGTTCAGCAGCAACTCAATCTTGTGAACCTTCCTGAAGATAACCTTATGGCCTTGCCACTCATAAACTTGTTAGTGGAGGCATGCTACGTCATCTTCCTGTGTAAGCTTGACAAGAACAGTATGCCTCACAAACAAAGGAGTATCTTTGAACTTCTTGTGCTTCAGTACACCCTGGACAACACGCCTGACAACAGTGAGGATGGAATAAAACTCGACTTTGGTATAAGTGCAAATGGCTTCCAGGATCCATCAGCCTAAGAACTTTGTTTTCCCAGTGCGTATATTCAGGTCATCCGCCTCATAGCGAGTGACACTTACAACTACACAATCCTTTTCTGCATCCGGGCTCTAATTGAAACAATAACAAATTCTGAATTACTTTCCAATATAAGAAGCACAAGTTATTTAAACCATTATGTAGAGTCAAAAGTATGCATGATAGGGAAGGTAGGGTTGCATCGAAGCTAATAAAATTTTGCATTATTTATCACCACATACTTAGATGAAAAAACACAATCGAGATCGGAAAAGAAAAAAATCGCCTTGGGCAGCTCAGCGGGAGGGGGGACACATCCTTTAAGGGGGAAAAGTGCTCATGCAGGGCGACGGGGGTTGTAATATCAAACGGGGAGTTGACAATCTCAGTAGTGGCCGTGAGCGTATCTGGGGTCGGCTCGATGGCGCCCTCCATCTTCTTGGAGCTCTCTGTCTCGTGGGGATCAGCCTCCCGCATCTGCTCCAACATCGGCACATCTTTGCCTGGTTCTCCTTAGTCCATCATGAAACTGATGAATACTAGGAGACAACTGAAAGGAAAACACAATCACAATGACAATGGAACAAAAAAAGAGTGAGGATCGGTTACTGCTTTGCAAAAGTTATTTTTTTCTGAAAGAAAATATAACAACATCATGGATCCGCTTACCTTCCCTTCGTTGGGGGAGAAGAACAATGATAGATGCGAGTGTTGGCTTTCTTGAAGATGGTGAGGGAGAAGGGGATTCGGCAAAGAGTGAAATGATGGTTGCTTCGTCCGTCAAATTAGACTGCGGGGAGGTTGGGTTTTGTGATATGACAGCTCATTACTGCCACGCTATGACCGGGGTGACTCTCCGCATGCATACCGCCTTCTAATTTGGTGGATGGCATTTGGTCCCGCGCGCTGCATGGCCCGTATGTCGATGTACCAAAGTAAAGCGATATTCAGTAGAGGGAAATGTTTCGATGACCTCGGAGGAGCCATAAGCGGTAGTGTATCCACTTTACTAGTAGTAAAAAAAATTGGGTAGTTGTAGAGTGTCTCCATTGTACTAGTAGTAATTGTTTCTCTGGGCCCAATACAAAACAGCCCATTGTCACACCGTGCATTTTGTAACATGTTATTTGTATCTTTGAAGCATGAAAATTTGGACCAGCAAATTTTTTTAGCATCATTTGGCTTTTATTTGAAATTGAGTTCTTCTTCATGTGCTTTTTCATGTGCTCATTAAAGTCAACTATGACCTCTTGTAGAATTCATCTCCATGCTCAAAACTTCTGCCCAATGATCATGCCAAGTGTTATATAGCAGTATAGTATTTTCTTACAAAATTAATTTGGCCAAAAAGGTATTTTATAAATTTAGTTTTCCAAAAACCCCTGAATTGAGATTTGCACTGTAAGTACTTGATTTAGGGTGAGAAAATTATTTCAAAAGGTTTATTTGAGACCTAGTAGTCATAGGACTTCCAGAAACCTCAAAGGCATAATTTTAAAAGTTATTTTCCTATTTTATTTAAAAGCTTTTTCTTAAGGCCAGAAATGGTCTTTAATAGGGGAAAATTATTTAACTGTTTCAAAAATATTTGCCAAAATTCAGAGAGACTCAGAGGACATATATTGTTCATATATAAGAGTTTCAACACTTGGTCATGTTCAAAATAATGGGCTAAACCCTCTAAAACCCTTTCTGGATATTTCAAGCTTTTGAAATATTTACAAAAAGAATTTTTCTCCAAAAATTCCAGGGAAATTCTATCATGTCATATATGACATATTTGATGATCTTGCCAAGTCCCATGCCTTGGGAAGCAAGAAAACATCCTCAAACCCCTTCATAACCATTCTGTCCATATTTGAAGTTTGAGCAACTTTACATTGCCAAACTTGTCCAAATGCTCTCAAACTTGGTGCACATGCTAGAATGGCCAAATAAGGCACCTAGGCCAAATGGCACAAGATTTGGGATAGAGCAACTTGATCAGATCACCCTAAAACCTTTTCTGTTCAAATGCAAATTTGAACAACTTTACATTACCAACTTTTTATCTGGAGCTTCACACTTTGTGGGCATGATCAATACCCCAAATGATGATGCTACACCAAGTGGTGCATCAAGGGGAGATGATTAGCTTGACTCAATCAAGATGAAACTGTTTCTGTTGATTTCTAGGGTTCACCAAAGTTGCATTGGCTAGTTTCTTCAAATGAGCCCAACTTTGGTGAAGCACCCTATTTTCACATGTTATTCAATCCTGTTAAGTGCCATGTCAAGTGGAGGTCATTTGCTTGACCAAACACTGATCAAACACCTTCTGGCTTTTTACTAAAACCTCCAACTTGATTACTTTTACTCTTCTCCATGGCCTCTACTTTTTACCACATGATCATTGAGTTACTAGCTACCTCCAGTAACTTCCCCAGCACCCCAGCTCCATGATTGAGGGGTAAGAACCCTGTTTTATCTTGCTGGACAGCAAGTTTTCACCAAGTCACCAGCATCCTCCCTCTCTCTCAGCATCTCCAGGGCATCCAAGGCCGCAGGCCATTTCTTTACTCCTCCCTCAACCTTCTAGACACTCTGTGGCACGTTGGTTTTGACCAGGACGGCGAGAGCACGATGATGCCAGCAATACGCACGCTCTGGAGCACGCTACAGTGCACCTCTGCACGGTGGCTCCAGCCAATCAGCCTCCCCCGACAGCCTTGGGCCTCCCCTTCGCGCCAGTCGAGGCCTCTCGACGTCCGCAACCTCCCCGACGCTGTCCCCCCTCCTCCTGCGCCCTCCAGTGGTCGTCGTCGCACGCGCACCGGCCGCCCGCAATGGCCACTCCTCTGCCTCGCACGCGCACACGCTCCAGAAGGTCCCCCGCTCCTCCTCTCACTTCTAATGGACGTGGAGCTCGTCCAGGAACACCATGGACTCATCCCCTTGGCCTCACGTGCGCTGTAGCCTCGAGCCGGACCTCGCCGGCGCACTGGACCACGGGCCTCCGTCGACCTCCTATAAATAGCCCCTCCCGAGCCTCTCCAGCAGCATCAGCAACCTCACCTCACTCCACTGAGTCCCCCAGCACCATCCACTCCTCCCCAGGTCGTCCCAGTGCTCGGGATCGACCGGAGCTCCGGCGCGTCGGACCGCCGGTGATCCCGCATTACGAGCCTCCCCTACCCTTCCTTTCACCCGATCTGAAACCGCCATGCTCCACTGACCCTTTCCCCCCTGTTTCCCCCTCCGTTTGCAGTCGGAAACGACCGGAGCATCAACCTCCCGACGAGCTTCCGCCGTCCCACCTCGCCGCCGGCGAACCTGACCTCCCCGGCGTGCCGCACCACCACCCCTACAACCGCCACTCAACGCTGGACCCATTCCCACCCTCCGTTGTCGTCGCCGTGGCCGGAAACCTCTCCGGTGAGCTCGCCGTCGCCGTGGCCGCAAGGTTGGAGATGACAGGCGGGCCCCACCTGTCATCCCCACACCTCTCTCCCCCTCCTCTCCGCCACTGACCCATGGGCCCCGCCCGTCAGGTTCAAAAACCTGACGTGCGCGCGCAGGCTCCCGTGCGGCTAGGCTGGACCGCCCTGGGCCGTGCACTGTGGCCTCTCTGGCCCAGTTGCACATGTCTTTTTATCCTTTTCTTTTCTGTATTTGTTTTAAACATTTCTACAGAAAAGAATAATGGTCCAAATAAAATAATTCCAACTCCTAAAATCTTGTAATATTCCAACCTATTTAATGGTACCACTTTCACTCAAATCCATGAAACTTTTCTGTTCTGTTCAAATTTAAATTCAAATTTGAGCAGTAATACTCCTGTTCAAAAATCAATAGAATCCATTCTGTTGCTCCAAAACTCCAACTAAGATTTTTTTCCCATCTTAGAAATTCCTCTAGTATTTAACAAAAATAAGTTGACATTTTTCTGAGCACTTTGATTTTTCTGTTTTATTTGTGGTCTTATTTTTCCGTTATTATTATGCGACGTATAGATGCCGTATTTGACGAAGTTGCTGTGGAAGAAGAAGGAGAAGGATTTCTAGACTTTGAAGACAAAGCCAATCCAGGCAAGCAGCCCTTTGACCATGATACACTTGTTCTTCGGAACCCGTATGTTTCCGATGCATGATGTTAGGGTTACGATAGTGACCTAGTTGATTCCACCATATGATGCATGCCATGATCTTGATCTTGCTATGTGCTAGATGACATGCATATGGTTAGTGGTTATGATTAGTGATGCATGTGTGACATGAACCTTCGTGGTTGTAGTCTTTACATAAAACCCCGTCGGGTGCCATTCATGCCCGAGGGAGATGATGATGAGTTGGGTGACCACTTGATGACGAAGTGGTGTACCAAGGCAAGTGTGTGTGTTTTTCAAACGGATTGGTTTAAGTTGGGACCGTTATTCCAACCATACATGTGCAACCACACTACCCCTTGTGGGACGGGGCTTTATTGATTACTTAGGTCGATACTAGCATGGTGCCCGCATTACTAGTGACGGGAAGACTTGAGGTCTTTCCCGGGACGGGGTCATGCTTGGATAGACGGCCATGACTGTTTTTACAGGGCACCGGACACACCGTTGGTCCCTTCGGGTACGCGTGACATTGAAATTAGGGCAAGTCCCGTGATCTATTGTTTGTACCCGAGGGCCGTGTACCAACGAGTGGACTCTATGTTAGTGTCGTCTAAGGAAAGATAAGGACCGGGTGCTTACTCCGGGTACTTGAGGTACCGCGGGTCGTGGATGACACGAAAGTTCCCCGGATCTTGTGGGTAAAGTGTACAACCTCTGCAGAGTGTCAAACTATTCGAATAGCTGCGTCCATGGTCATGGACAGTTGGGTAACCTCTCTTGGGCTACGTCCAATGTTTGTGAAACCATGTGTGTGTATGTGAGTCAAGGTGGTGACTTGACTCGATGAGTTGAATCATATTCATGTTGATATCTGTAACCTCTCTTTGAGGTTACGCGAGTTTATTGATGCATTAAGCTGATAGTAGAATATTTATTCTAGCCTTTGCTAGATTGTTCATTATCGTTCAAATGCACTATTACTTTAAACCACATCATGGGTTGCTTGCGAGTACATTCAAAGTACTCATTGGCTTGCCACTGGTTATTTAATTGGCCAGGCATGGAAGAACAGGAATATGAGGAAGAGTTCTTTGGAGACGAACATGCGAACTAGGACGCTATCCCAGTCAGAATGCCTGTAGGGTTAAGGCAGATGGCATGGGTTCTACCCGTTATCGAAGACTTCCGCCAATTGAGTTATTTGCTATTCAGCCCGTGAGGCTCTATCTATGTAAGACTTGGCCATAATGGCCCTAATTCGTGTAAGACTATTTGTATGGATGTAAGACTCTTGTTATTCAGCTTCTGTGTGTTCAGTGAGCATTGATCTCTGGGATCACTGTACACGTGCATTCGGTGATCTCGACTTCTAAGTCGGGGTCCCCACAGAGCTGGTATCAGAGCCATCCTGACTGTAGGAAGCCTTAGTTAGCATGGGCATTAGTTAGATGGGACCCTTTTTCAAAAAACCTTTTGAACCTCTCTTCTTTTCTAAACCCGAGATTTCATCACCTTATTAACCCCTCCTATTCCACCTTTGTAGATGGCCGCTGTACCCGAAGAGCACCTGACCACTGGGTTTCCCTTACTTCTTGAGGATAGCCTCCAGGAGTGTCAGTTCCACCGAGCACCCATCCTCACCTACCTTGAGCATTGGGTGAGCGATATTGAGGTGGAGTACCATGTGGAAGTGATCGTGAAGGCAAACGATCCTCCCACAAGTTGGTTCTTCGAGGGACCCCAGATGGCAACACTACCACTCGCTGTCGAGGCTGCTGCACTCAAGGCATTAACCCGTCTCCGTGAGCTTCTTCCGGAGATGACAGCCAAGATGACAACTCGCTTCTTACCTTACCGGAAGGAAGGTGAAGAGGAAAGCAGCGCACTAGCCCCTCCGCTGAAGGAAGGACTCTTGCTTCGGTTCCAGACCTACTTCAGTCTATGTGCCGACAGCTTGGCACAAGACTTGGCCTCGGAATCAATGAAGCTTCGAGAAGAACTTCACAAGACCAAGGCACTTCTTCGTCGAGCTCAAGAGAAGGCAAATAGGATCAAGAAGGAAGGAGCACCTTCTGGACGATCCGCTATCGCATATCGAGGCGGAAGGCCCTTCGAGGATGTATCTTCCAAGAATGAGGGACCACCTCGGCGACGCCGGATGACGGCAAGGGAATATCGCAAGCTTTTCCCTGCACCACCGACGAAGCACCGTCGTATCCAACTCCTCCACTCCCCCACACCCTCAAGTGACAAGGGGGCCCAGACAGATGAAGACAAGGAGGAAGACCCAGAAGAGCCGGAATACGCGACCGAGCATTCCGCCGCTTAGGCATTATTCGCTACTCGGATATGCCAGTTGTGACCTCTACGGTAGGATAGGTCGTGTAACCCCTATGCGCAGTCGAGTCCTTGTATGGTTCATATGAAACCATCTAGTGTTTGCTTTTGTTGTGTCTGGATGAATGTCGTATTCTTCCCTCGGGAATGTGTAAACGACTACATCACCCATTTGGATTTTAATGAATGTGTTTTGGCCTTACGGCCCTTACATGATTTGATTTAGTGTCACACCCACCCCCTTACTAGGCACCCATCTATCTTGCTTTCCCTCTTTCGAGTCATGAGACCTTTTACCGCTCCAACAGGATGCCTGTTGTAACTCGTACTGGTACCTCTACCCAGCAGCCCGAAGCCGGAGCATCCTCTCAGCCAGAGGCAGGCCACGACCAAACCAACGACCAAGCTCCAACACCACCTCCTCCAAGCATGGACATGGCTCAGCATCTTCAAGCTTTCCGAGAGGAACGCCAAGCCAACACTGCAGCTCTCCAGTAGATTGCTCAAGCTGTCACCAACAACCGCCAGCCGGCGGGGAATGGCAATGGACGTTCTACGTTGGCAGAGTTCAAGAAGCATGCACCGCCAACCTTCATCGAGACTGCAGAACCCCTGGATGCAGACGACTGGGTCCGTTCCATTGAGGAGATACTGGAACTAGTCGGATGCACCGAAGACCACGAGAAGGTGGCTTATGCAGCCCACTGCCTCGGGGGAACTGCTAGAGCTTGGTGGGATGGATTCAAGGTCATGCATGCTGAACAAGACATCACTTGGGTTAACTTCAAGGCAGAATTCCGCAACGCCCACATTCCTTCTGGAATCATGGCTATCAAAAAGCGTGAGTTCCGAGCCCTGAAGCAAGGAAGTGGCACTGTCCAGGAGTACATGCAGAAGCTCAGTATTCTGTCAAGGTATGCCCCTGAAGATGTCAGCACTGATGTTGCCAAAAGGGAGCGCTTCATGGAAGGCCTTAATCAGACTCTGCAATACTCGCTTGTCGTGTGCGACTGCCCATCTTTCCCTGATCTGGTGAACAAGGCACTTATGCTTGAAGACAAGCGGCGTGCTTTGGAAGACACTCGCAAGCGCAAGTTGGTCAGTAAGGGAAGTTCCAGCAACCAGAAGCCTCGTCCGTGGCAGTCAGCCCCGGCCAAGCCAACCTATCAGCAACCAAGAGCTCCTGCACCTCGTGCCAACCCTCAGCCTCAGCAGTATGCCAACCCCAGGCCAGCTTTCAACCCCAATACCAGTGGTGGCAACAAGATCAACACTCCAAACCAAGTCACTTGCTTTGGATGTGGTCAGTCTGGACACATCTCAAGGGTGTGCCCCAACAATAAGCCTGATGCCCCGCGCCCCAATGCGCAGAACCAGGGACAAGGCCGTGGAATGCCACCAAGGAACCCAGCTCCTTGCAATCCACCGAACCATGGGAAGGGGCGTGTGAATCACGTCACTGCTGAAGAAGCCCAGGAAGACCCGGACGTCGTGCTGGGTACGTTCCTTGTCAACTCAACACCTGCAACTGTCTTGTTTGATTCTGGAGCAACGCATTCATTTGTCACTCAAAGATTTGCATTAAAAAGTGGCATGACCCCTACACCCCTGAATAACCCCATGGTGGTACAAACCCCCGGAGCCGAGATGAGAGCCAAGATAGGCTGTAAAGGAGACGGTATTACCATTAACGGTGTAGACTTCCTAGCAGACCTTATCATCCTGAGATCGCAAGGCTTGGATGTGATCCTAGGCATGAATTGGCTCAGCAAGCACCAAGGCTTGTTAGACTGTGCCAATCGGACAGTCACTGTGACCAATGACCAAGGAGTCGAAGTCAAGTTTGCTTCCAACTCCTCTTCCGCTCAAGCCGCTAAAGTCAACTGTCTGTCTGAAGTTGGGCTAGATCAAGTACCGGTGGTATGTGAGTATCCTGATGTCTTTCCGGATGAACTACCGGGAATGCCCCCTGACCGTGACATTGAGTTCATCATCGAGCTCGTGCCCGGAGCAGGACCCATCTATAAGAAGCCTTATAGAATGGGGACGGAAGAATTAGCCGAGTTGAAGAAGCAGCTGGAAGAGCAGCTAAGGAAGGGATTTATCCGCCCGAGTGCCTCCCCTTGGGGATCTCCTGTTCTGTTTGTGGCAAAGAGGGACGGTACCATCCGCTTATGCATTGACTATCGTTCCCTCAATGAAGTTACAATCAAGAACATGTATCCACTTCCCAAGATCGAAGATCTGTTTGATCAGCTTAGCGGAGCCAAGGTGTTCTCCAAGATCGACCTCAGATCTGGGTACTACCAGCTGAAGATCAGACCCCAAGATATTCCGAAGACGGCATTCGTAGCCAGATATGGCCTGTACGAGTGCACGGTCATGTCTTTTGGGTTAACCAATGCCCCAGCTTACTTCATGTATCTCATGAATAAAGTCTTCATGGAATATTTGGACAAGTTTGTTGTTGTCTTCATTGATGACATTCTTGTGTTCTCGAAGTCAGAGGAAGAGCACGAGCAGCATCTGAGGATGGTCCTAGACAAGCTTCGTGAGCACCAACTGTATGCCAAATTCAGCAAGTGTGAGTACTGGCTGCATAAAGTTGGATTCTTAGGTCATGTCTTGACCGAAGAAGGATTATCTGTTGATCCTGCAAAAATCGAAGCTGTGACCCAATGGCAATCTCCAACGACCGTCAAGGAAGTCAGAAGCTTCCTCGGACTAGCGGGCTATTACCGCAAGTTCGTGGAAGGATTCTCTAGCATTGCACGACCAATGACTCAGCTCCTCAAAAAGGACAAGAAGTTCGAGTGGACGCCAAAATGCGAAGAAAGCTTCCAAGAGCTCAAGAAGAGATTGACCACCGCCCCAGTTCTGGCAACACCTGATATTCACAAGGAGTTCGTGATATATTGTGATGCCTCTCGAACCGGATTGGGAAGCGTTCTGATGCAAGAAGGCCGCGTCATAGCATACCTCTCCAGGCAGCTACGACCCCATGAGGAGAACTACGCTACTCACGATCTTGAGTTAGCGGCAGGAGTTCATGCCTTGAAGACATGGCGGCATTACCTCCTAGGGAAACGGTGTGAGATCTACACAGACCACAAGAGTCTGAAGTACATTTTCACCCAAAAGGAATTGAACATGAGGCAACGGAGATGGTTGGAGCTCATCAAAGACTATGACCTCAGTGTTCAGTATCACCCTGGGAAGGCTAACGTGGTGGCCGATGCCTTAAGCAGGAAGGCTTGCTCTTTGAATGCCGTTATTCAAGAAAGGCAGCCAGCCTTGTTTAAGGAGATCGAACAATTCAGTTTGGAATTGGTCACCCCTGGATTTCTGGATCATTTGGAAGTCAGACCGACCCTGATGGACGACGTCAAGAAGGCACAAGATGGACACGCAAGCATTGAAGGCATCAAGAAGAAGATGAAGCTGGGCAAGGCCCCAGGATTCTTCGAAGACGAGCACGGGATTGTTTGGTACAAAGGTCGCATCTGCGTACCAAACAACACAGAGCTGAAGACGCTGATTCTGCAAGAAGCCCACGACACTCCGTATTCCATCCACCCCGGAGGAACCAAGATGTACCAAGACTTGAAGGCACGATTCTGGTGGCACGGGATGAAAAGAGAGATTGCAACCTATATTGCAAAGTGTGATGTGTGCCAAAGGGTCAAAGCTGAATATCAGCGACCTGCTGGATTGCTTCAACCACTCAAGGTTCCTAAGTGGAAGTGGGATAAAGTCGGAATGGACTTCATTACTGGATTACCAAGGTCGAATTGAGGACATGACTCTATCTGGGTCATAGTCGATCATTTGACCAAGGTGGCCCATTTCATTCCTGTCAAGACTACCTACTCAGGCAATCAGCTGGCAACTCTCTATATCAACCGAATCGTAAGTCTTCACGGTGTTCCCAAGGAGATTGTGTCAGATCGAGGCACCCAATTCACCTCAAGGTTCTGGGGAAGATTCCAAGAAGCCTTGGGAACCAAGTTGTCTTTCAGCACAGCTTTCCACCCACAGACCGGAGGTCAGACAGAGCGAGTCAATCAGATTCTCGAAGATATGCTCCGAGCCTGTGTCTTGGCATATGGAGCTAAGTGGGAAGACTGTCTCCCGTTTGCCGAGTTCTCCTATAACAACAGTTACCAGTCAAGCCTTCAGATGGCACCATTTGAGGTGTTGTACGGACGCAGATGCCGCACACCCCTCAATTGGTCAGAGACTGGAGAAGGACTAGTTTTTGGACCAGATGTCCTTCGCGAAGCAGAAGAGCAAGTCCAACTAGTCAGAGAGCGATTAAAGGCAGCCAAGTCAAGGCAGAAGAGTTATGCTGACACTCGACGCCGAGACATGAGTTTCCGTGTCGGAGAACATGTGTACCTGCGGGTAACTCCTCTGAAGGGAACCAAGCGTTTCCACGTCAAGGGGAAACTTGCGCCAAGATTCATTGGCCCTTTCAAGATCACCGACCGACGAGGAGAAGTGGCTTACCAGTTGGAACTACCACCTGAGATATCCGATGTGCACAATGTGTTCCATGTGTCACAACTCCGGAAATTTCTCCAAGTTCGAGACAAGCCTAATCTCTACAAGGATGTGGATCACCAAGCCATTGATCTGCAGCCTGATTTGACCTACCGCGAGAAGCCCATTCGCATTCTGGACGAAGCAGAACGATGTACGCGAAGCCGTACCATCAAGTATCTCAAGGTCCAGTGGAGCAACCACACCGAAGCAGAAGCAACCTGGGAACGAGAAGACTATCTTAGATCCGGGTTTCTCGACCTCTTCTAAGACCTAGTTTAGGAATCTCGGGGACGAGATTCTTGTAAGGGGGGTAGGTCTGTCACACCCTGCATTTTGTAACACGTTATTTGTATCTTTGAAGCATGAAAATTTGGACCAGCAAATTTTTTTAGCATCATTTGGCTTTTATTTGAAATTGAGTTCTTCTTCATGTGCTTTTTCATGTGCTCATTAAAGTCAACTATGACCTCTTGTAGAATTCATCTCCATGCTCAAAACTTCTGCCCAATGATCATGCCAAGTGTTATATAGCAGTATAGTATTTTCTTAAAAAATTAATTTGGCCAAAAAGGTATTTTATAATTTAGTTTTCCAAAACCCCCTGAATTGAGATTTGCACTGCAAGTACTTGATTTAGGGTGAGAAAATTATTTCAAAAGGTTTATTTAAGACCTAGTAGTCATAGGACTTCCAGAAACCTCAAAGGCATAATTTTAAAAGTTATTTTCCTATTTTATTTAAAAGCTTTTTCTTAAGGCCAGAAATGGTCTTTAATAGGGGAAAATTATTTAACTGTTTCAAAAATATTTGACAAAATTCAGAGAGACTCAGAGGACATATATTGTCCATATATAAGAGTTTCAACACTTGGTCATGTTCAAAATAATGGGCTAAACCCTCTAAAACCCTTTCTGGATATTTCAAGCCTTCGAAATATTTACAAAGGAATTTTTCTCCAAAAATTTCAGGGAAATTCTATTATGTCATATATGACATATTTGATGATCTTGCCAAGTCCCATGCCTTGGGAAGCAAGAAAACATCCTCAAACCCCTTCATAACCATTCTGTCCATATTTGAAGTTTGAGCAACTTTACATTGCCAAACTTGTCGAAATGCTCTCAAACTTGGTGCACATGCTACAATGACCAAATAAGGCACCTAGGCCAAATGGCACAAGATTTGGGATAGAGCAACTTGATCAGATCACCCTAAAACCCTTTCTGTTCAAATGCAAATTTGAACAACTTTACATTACCAACTTTTTATCTGGAGCTTCAAACTTTGTGGGCATGATCAATACCCCAAATGACGATGCTACACCAAGTGGTGCATCAAGGGGAGATGATTAGCTTGACTCAATCAAGATGAAACTGTTTCTGTTGATTTCTAGGGTTCACCAAAGTTGCATTGGCTAGTTTCTTCAAATGAACCCAAATTTGGTGAAGCACCCTATTTTCACATGTTATTCAATCCTGTTAAGTGCCATGTCAAGTGGATGTCATTTGCTTGACCAAACACTGATCAAACACCTTCTGGCTTTTTACTAAAACCTCCAACTTGATCACTTTTACTCCTCTCCATGGCCTCTACTTTTTACCACATGATCATTGAGTTACTAGCTACCCCCAGTAACTTCCCCAGCACCCCAGCTCCATGATTGAGGGGTAAGAACCCTGTTTTACCTTGCTGGACAGCAAGTTTTCACCAAGTCACCAGCATCCTCCCTCTCTCTCAGCATCTCCAGGGCATCCAAGGCCGCATGCCATTTCTTTACTCCTCCCTCAACCTTCTAGACACTCTATGGCACGTTGGTTTTGACCAGGACGGCGATAGCACGATGATGCCAGCAATACGCACGCTCTGGAGCACGCTACAGTGCACCTCCGCACGGTGGCTCCAGCAAATCAGCCTCCCCCGACAGCCTTGGGCCTCCCCTTCGCGCCAGTCGAGGCCTCTCGACGTCCGCAACCTCCCCGACGCTGTCCCCCCTCCTCCTGCGCCCTCCAGTGGTCGTCGTCGCACGCGCACCGGCCGCCCGCAACAGCCACTCCTCTGCCTTGCACGCACACACGCTCCAGAAGCTCCCCCGCTCCTCCTCTCACTTCTATTGGACGTGGAGCTCGTCCAGGAACACCATGGACTCATCCCCTTGGCCTCCCGTGCGCTGTAGCCTCGAGCCGGAGCTCGCCGGCGCACTGGACCACGGGCCTCCGTCGACCTCCTATAAATAGCCCCTCCCGAGCCTCTCCAGCAGCATCAGCAACCTCACCTCACTCCACTGAGTCCCCCAGCACCATCCACTCCTCCCCAGGTCGTCCCAGTGCTCGGGATCGACCGGAGCTCCGGCGCGTCGGGCCGCCGGTGATCCCGCAGTACGAGCCTCCCCTGCCCTTCCTTTCGCCTGATCTGAAACCGCCGTGCTCCACTGACCCTTTCCCCCCTATTTCCCCTTCCGTTTGCAGTCGAAAACGACCGGAGCATCAATGTCCCGACGAGCTTCCGCCGTCCCACCTCGCCGCCGGCGAACCTGACCTCCCCGGCGTGCCGCACCACCACCCCTACAACCGCCACTTGACGCTGGACCCATTCCCACCCTCCATTGCCGTCGCCGTGGCCGAAAACCTCGCCGTCGCTGTGGCCGCAAGGTTGGAGATGACAGGCGGGCCCCACCTATCATCCTCACACCTCTCTCCCCTCCTCTCTGCCACTGACCCACGGGCCCCGCCCGTCAGGTTCAAAAACCTGACGTGCGCGTGCAGGCTCCCGTGCGGCTGGGCTGGACCGCCCTGGGCCGTGCACTGTGGCCTCTCTGGCCCAGTTGCACAGGTCTTTTTATCCTTTTCTTTTCGGTATTTGTTTTAAATATTTCTACAGAAAAGAATAATGGTCCAAATAAAATAATTCCAACTCCTAAAATCTTGTAATATTCCAACCTATTTAATGGTACCACTTTCACTCAAATCCATGAAACTTTTCTGTTCTGTTCAAATTTAAATTCAAATTTGAGCAGTAATACTCCTGTTCAAAAATCAATAGAATCCATTCTGTTGCTCCAAAACTCCAACTAAGATTTTTTTCCCATCTTAGAAATTCCTCTAGTATTTAACAAAAATAAATTGACATTTTTCTGAGCACTTTGATTTTTCTGTTTTATTTGTGGTCTTATTTTTCCGTTATTATTATGCGACGTATAGATCCCGTATTTGACGAAGTTGCTGTGGAAGAAGAAGGAGAATGATTTGAAGACTTTGAAGACCAAGCCAATCCAGGCAAGCAGCCCTTTGACCATGATACACTTGTTCTTCGGAACCCATATGTTTCCGATGCATGATGTTAGGGTTACGATAGTGACCTAGTTGATTCCACCATATGATGCATGCCATGATCTAGATCTTGCTATGTGCTAGATGACATGCATATGGTTAGTGGTTATGATTAGTGATGCATGTGTGACATGAAACTTCGTGGTTGTAGTCTTTACATAAAACCCCGTCGGGTGCCATTCATGCCCGAGGGAGATGATGATGAGTTGGGTGACCACTTGATGACAAAGTGGTGTACCAAGGCAAGTGTGTGTGTTTTTCAAACGGATTGGTTTAAGTTGCGACCGTTATTCCAACCATACATGTGCAACCACACTACCCCTTGTGGGACGGGGCTTTATTGATTACTTAGGTTGATACTAGCATGGTGCCCGCATTACTAGTGACGGGAAGACTTGAGGTCTTTCCCGGGACGGGGTCGTGCTTGGATAGACGGCCATGAGTGTTTTTACAGGGCACCAGACACACCGTTGGTCCCTTCGGGTACGCGTGACATTGAAATTAGGGCAAGTCCCGTGATCTATTGTTTGTACCCGAGGGCCGTGTACCAACGAGTGGACTCTATGTTAGTGTCGTCTAAGGAAAGATAATGACCGGGTGCTTACTCCGGGTACTTGAGGTACCGCGGGTCGTGGATGACACGAAAGTTCCCCGGATCTTGTGGGTAAAGTGTACAACCTCTGCAAAGTGTCAAACTATTCGAATAGCCGCGTCCACGGTCATGGACAGTTGGTAACCGCTCTTGGGCTACGTCCAATGTTTGTGAAACCATGTGTGTGTATGTGAGTCAAGGTGGTGACTTGACTCGATGAGTTGAATCATATTCATGTTGATATCGGTAACCTGTCTTTGAGGTTACGCGAGTTTATTGATGCATTAAGTTGATAATAGAATATATATTCTAGCCTTTGCTAGATTGTTCATTATCGTTCAAATGCACTGTTACTTTAAACCACATCATGGGTTGCTTGCGAGTACATTCAAAGTACTCATTGGCTTGCCACTGGTTATTTAATTGGCCAGGCATGGAAGAACAGGAGTATGAGGAAGAGTTCTTTGGAGACGAACATGCCAACTAGGACGCTATCCCAGTCAGAATGCCTGTAGGGTTAAGGAAGATGGCATGGGTTCTACCCGTTATCGAAGACTTCCGCTAATTGAGTTATTTGCTATTCAGCCCGTGAGGCTCTATCTATGTAAGACTTGGCCATAATGGCCTTAATTCATGTAAGACTATTTGTATGGATGTAAGACTCTTGTTATTCAGCTTCTGTGTGTTCAGTGAGCATTGATCTCTGGGATCACTGTACACGTGCATTCGGTGATCTCGACTTCTAAGTCGGGGTCCCCACACCCATCCACCCTAGTAAATAATATAATCAATTCAAAATACCATATATTTACTTAATAAGAGACGCTACCCAGCACACCGCCCCCCAAAAAAACCTAGGAGCTCTTCTTCCTCCTCACTCCCACCCACCTCACGTTAGCTCGCTCCACTCGTACCCCCAAATTCCTCACCTGACTCCTACAGAAAACCCCAGTTACCCTTCTTCCTCACACTGGTACGCGTCGGTGCTATACAATTGGTTTTTAACCCCTTTTCATTACTGTGATAGGGGGGGTCCTTCCCACACGACCCAGAAACCGTCCAGGATATGCCCTCCTGGCACAAACACACAGAAAAATAAGGTCGTGCGCGACCAGCGAGCGCTCAAATATGGTTATAAGTACAGTAGTGCTAACAATACAATTATACAGGCAAAATCATTTCCAGTCGTAAGTACATCCCACACAGTCAGTCGCCGCTAAACGTCTCCATTCGTATGTACATTCCACACAGTACATCCAAGGAATATGTTTCCGTTAGTATGTACATCCCACACAGCTAATCCGAGAAGTACCAATCGCACGCGTTCTTCTATGACCAAACATTTGCGATGTGCACAACATAAAAACAGTCCATAATTTTGAAGCGTGTGTGATAAGGTGACTATCACAAACATTTAATAAGAAAGAACTGTCTGCGATGTTGTTGTTAATTGCACATGTTTTTTCTTGGTTGATCGTGTGTGTAGTGGAGATTGATTGCACATGTTTTTTCTTGGCTGATCGTGTGTGTAGTGGAGATTGATCACACACGTAGCGGGTCCTAGAAACGTGTCTGATCTCCATGCCTATCGCAGATGTTTCGCATTCGCCAACCGTGTTCAGTGTAATCCCTAATTAATCCGTAATTTAAAAACCATATGCTTTGAATTTGATAGTAGGCAATCACTTATTTCATATCCAACCATGTTTATTACAAATATAGGTAACCACGAATGCATAATTCGATGCACAGGTACATATAGTGAAGAACTACAGAAGCACCAAGTAAAGAATGATGAACCACAGTTGTACTAAAGACTGTAAAGAGAGAGGCGAAAGACATTCTGGTTGCTAGAGAAGGTAAAGCGGAATGCCCATATTGTGCCCTCCTCCATGCGTAATGCGCGCACGAATCTAGGCCAACCCCTTGTGATGGCTACCCGTCAATCCTTCACTGTCTTCATTACAACTTCTCGATGCTCATTGTAGTTTTGATGAAATACTTTAACCTTCATTGCATGTGCACCAATCATGTACTTTGCGAGGTAATCTTGAGTGAACTGCTTCAGGAACCACTACGAACGAAAAAGATTCAGACATAGTTGTCTAACAACTCATTATGGGAAGTAAAAAGAGAAGTCTGCAGAGTTTGTAGTTACCATCCTACAGCTCACTGTTGTGTTGGATAGAGCATAAACAAATAATTTTCTTGCCACTATTCGTATATTTTTGCTAATAATGCTTATCAGTTTCCTCACTTGATGCTTGTTCATGAATATCTCATTGCCCAATAAGCAAAAAGGGTCGATGCATGGATCCTTGCCAAGGGCATATGTACCTACAAGCAACAAGTCAATATTAGAAGCTAACAAGTGTCCAGGCATGGATCTATATGCTCTACATTATGGAACGGTGGGGGGAGTACAAGCCAAGGGATGAAGCTAACCTGGCGGAAAACGGTGGCCACTCCCGTTGTTGTCCTGCATAAGTAGTGAAAAGGCATGATAAGTACAACAACCTTAACATCAACCAAATATAGCAAAGGTAAACAACATCATCCCCAAATGATAGCTTGAATGTGTTGGTTTCAGCATGTTGTTAAAGCATATATAAAATGGAAGGCAATGTTACCGACAGCAGGCTTAACAGCCATCGAATATTGTAATTCAACCTTGTATTGTTGAAAATGAATAGAACGTAGGTAATGCTTAAACATCACACTAGATAAATGTGTAAAACTGAAATAAAGGGCATGTGTTAACTACACCAGGCATAACTAGAACCAAATATAACTATTCAAACTGGTATTGATGCAGTCGAGCAGCACAGTTCCGACTTGCACATAATGAACAACACATTGTGAATGACTGAAATAAACAAGGCATAAATTATCAGTATAACAACCAAATATAGCCATTGAAAACTGGACAGTGTCTCAATGCAACCAACCTAACAAGCAAATACAGATAAACATGGCATATTCTTGAAAACTGAACAAATGCTCACTACAACAAATCTAACAAGAAAATGCAGATAAACAAGGCATCTACTTGAAAACTAGAAAAATGTTTTAAAAAGCAACCTAACAACCAAATACAGATAAATAAGGCATATGATTGATAAATGTACAAATGCTCACTGCAACCAAACTAAGAACCAAATACATATACACAAGGCATCGGCTCAATAACTGGAAAAATGCTCACTACAAGCAACCTAACAAGCAAACACAGATAAACAAGGCATCTACTCACTATAAACAACCAAATATAGCCATTCGTGAAACTGAACTGGACAATTCATACTTAAACATCACATAGCCCTATTGAACAATACATTTTTGCATAACTGAAATAATTAAACACGGCACAGTTATAGCACTACACGGTACAACAAAGGGTACGGGTTGGCAAGCTAGAAAAGGTAAGATGTACTTATAGGATGTTACCTCACATTTCATGGACGGGATCCTTTCGGTTGGAAGAGCACAGACCTATGGTGTGTGTGACGCCCGAAGACCGACGTCCCAGAAGATTCCAGATGTTCCGGGTTCTCCCGTGTGTTTCATTTGTGCTTGTGTTATTTATTTTGCATTGCATCATGTCATCATGCCATCATGTCTTTAATCTTTTGCATCTCAACTTAAATAAATCGTGTGGATCTTTGATCCATTTAAATCGAGGGAAGGATGACTTCTCTTTATAACATATCCTCCTAATATTATTAGGGATCTATATTAAATTATTCCATTTGTTGGAAGTAACCATCACACACTTGCATATTTTCCCCATGCCTTCCCTTTCTCAATTCTGGCCTCAACCTTTGCCCATGAATCTTCTTGGCTGAGTTAAGCCACATCCTCAAATTCCACCCCTTTTGGATTCCATCAAAAGGGTTTTCGTGAATTCAAATAGTTTGACTTTTGTTCAAACTTGTTTGAATCTTCTTTTCCGAAAAGTCTTCCGTTGTTTTTTTATTTAATTTCCTTACATTTTTGTGTGAGTCTGGGTAATTTTATCCCCTTGCCCAAATCCTTCCTTTAACCCTTCCTTTCTTCTCTTTTCTTTTTTGTAAAAAAAAGGAGAATTTCTTCTGTTCTTTCCATCTTCTTCCCCGTCTGGCCCATCTAGCCCAAGCCACCAGTCCGCCGCGGCCTCCTTCTAGCCCAAGGCCCAGCCACCCCTATCACTAGCTATCCGCAGCCCGATCTCCCCTCGTAACCCTAGCCACACATCGATTCCCTCTCCTCATCCCGCAGCATCGCTCCCTCGTCCCCTTTTCCCTCGCGCTGCCGAGCTCGCCCAATTCCCTTTCTTCCTCGATCCCTTCCTCCTCTTCGCCAGATGCGGCCCCGCCTCCTTCTTTCCCACCAGCGACCTCCTCCTTACCAATCCATGGCGCTCCGCCGCCCCGGCCTCGTCTGCGTCGCGCCTCCCCTCCCTCCGTTCGGCACGCTGGGCACAGCCGCCCCGAGGACGACCCGCGCCTCCTCGAGGACGTCGGCGAGCCTACTGCCTTCCCATCTCCAACGCGCCGCCCGCCACCTCGACTGGCTCGCCGAGAGGAGGAGCCCCTCGAGCAGCCCGGCCGGCCAGGAGCCGCC
The DNA here is from genome assembly GCA_902687465.1 of Secale cereale. Lineage (NCBI taxonomy): Eukaryota > Viridiplantae > Streptophyta > Magnoliopsida > Poales > Poaceae > Secale > Secale cereale. The sequence goes on from LR738711.1 coordinate 484,465,183, forward strand.
GCCGTCGCCGCCAAGACCTCCTCCTCGAGGCCCCTGCCTCGTCTCATCGCTACCCTGCACCAGCGCGCGCCTCCTCGCCATGGCCTCTGCGTCGCCCCAACTTGCCGTGGCGTGACCGAGCCCACCATGTTTTGTTGCTGTTGTTTTTTCGCCAAGTGCCAGGATGTCTGTGTACCTCTACTTTCGTGATGAGATGTATACGGCTACAAAACGAGAACAACTACTTCCCACTACGTGCATGTACGACTACCGTCGCCTCGGAAACGATGGATTCGCCAAGTACCTCTCCGAAACGGAACGAGTACCTCTACGTCAACGACGACCCCGACGCCCCGTGTACGACTACAAACGTGTACCACGACCCGCGAGTACCACTACTTCCCTCGACGATCTTGATCCTCCTCGAAACGAACGTTCCGAAGGTATAACCCCGAGACGATGACCCGTGGACTGCTTGTGGTTGTATGAGATGTTTCCCTTGTGTGCACCGTGCCCGATTCGTCTTTTGTCCTGCTCCCCGGTTGCCTCGTCGCCGACCCGTGGGAACCCGATGACGGGATCACCCCACCTTTCATCTTGTTCGACTCGCTCACGCTATCTTTTGCACCGGTCTCTCAACGAGTTACCGGAACCGAGATGTTGCCGTTGCATCATTTTCGGATCGTTGCCGTGGCACTCTTTCCTTCCACCACGATGAAAATACTTCATATCTCTTCTTGTTAACGTTTACTAAAAATTGCATAAAACTTGATCATGACATCCGCATCATGTTAACAACATTAAAATGTTAAATTGTTGTTTGCTTCAAATTGCTAATCATGCATAGGGGGATTTTCCTGGAATTGTTGTTGTTATTTCCGGCCTCATTTAAAATGCCTAAATAGTGTAGTTTTATTATGCATCATACCTTGCCATGTATTGCATCATATGTTGCTTGTGTTGTTTTTCTGTGCATCATACCTTGCCATGTAATGCTTCCTATAAAGACTTGTCATGCATCATACCTTGCAATGTATAGCATCATATAGGCTTGTGTTATTTTTCTGTGCTTCCTACCTTGCCATGTAATGCTTCCTGCATAGACTTGTCATGCATCATACCTTGCCATGTATTGCATCATATAGACTTGTGTTATTTTTCTGTGCTTCCTACCTTGCCATGTTTTGCTTCCTGTATAGACTTGTAGTGCATCCTATATAGAACTGTCTTGCATCATACTTGGTTGAGCATATTCTCGTGTCTCGTGTTGCGTGTTTACCATTTTTCTTGCTTCTTCTCATTAGTGCGTGTTCCGTTGCGACCGTGAGGATTCGTTCGTCTTCTCGTGGTTCGTCTTCAAGACTTCTTCTTCGTCTTCTTTATGGACCCGTTCTTCTTCCTTGCGGAATCTCAGGCAAGATGACCATACCCTTGGATACCTTTACTATCATTGCCATGCTTAGTGTCTCGATGCTATCGTTACATGTCGCGCTACCCATCTTATTGCCAGCCCTCTCCTTGTTGCCATGAAACCTCTAATCTTTGGCACCTTCCTAGCAAAAACCATTGTTTGGCTATGTTACCCGCTTGCTCAGCCCCTCTTATAGCGTTGTTAGTTACAAGTGAAGATGAAGATCATTCCAGGAGGGAACTTGTTGTTGGAATATCACAATATCTATTATTATTATTAACACACATATATACTGGGCATGGGTGGAAGGCTTGGCCTTTTGCTCGGTGTTTTGTTCCACTCATGCCACCTTAGGCGCCGATAAACCGGCATTATGTTTCTTGATTTTGCATTCCTTACACGATGGGTATATGGGGACCCCTTGACAGTTCGTCTTTGAATAAAACTCCTCCAGCAAGGCCCAACATTGGTTTTAATTTGCCTCATAATAACAACTTAATTAAATAGTTAAATTTGCATAGGGGGCCGCGCCCTCGGGATTCTTTTCTACATAGCAGGGGGGGCCAGTGCTGATGGTGTTGGTCCCAAACGGGGGGACTGCGGGGCCACTGCGGGGAAACTCGAGGTTTGGCTCCCGTAGGCTGACCTATCCGGTTGTGGCCTGAGACGAGATACGCGCGGCTACTATCAGGGTGTCGGCACGCCGGGAGGTCTTGCTGGACTTGTTTTACCATTGTCGAAATGTCTTGTGCATCGGGATGCCGAGCCTAATCGGATTTCCCTAAGATAAGGGGTGATGATATTATATTTATCACTTCTGCTAATCGTGAGAGCTTGTGATGGGCTAAGTTGGGACACCCCTGCAGGGTTATGATCTTTCGAAAGCCGTGCCCGCGATTATGTGGCAGATTGTAATTTGTTAATGTTCGGTTGTAGAAAACTTGACAGAGGATCCGAAGTAAAACACACAACTATGTGAGTAACCGTGACTGTCTCTTTTCACTTTGAGAAGAGAACACGGTGGGGTTATGTTTGGCTCATAGGTAGTTCAGGATCTTTAGCGATCACTACTAGTTTGCGACCGTTTGCGTAGATGCTCATCTTATTCTTGTACTCGTAAGTTAGCCACCATATTATGCTTAGCCGCTGCTGCAACCTCACCACTTTACCTCTTCCTACCCTTAAAGCTTTGCTAGTCTTGATACCCATGGTTATGGGATTGCTGAGTCCTCGTGGCTCACAGATACTACAACACTAGATGCAGGTTCAGTCGATAATGACGCAGGTGATGGGTCAGGACTTCCGGGAGTTCCATGAAGAGAGTGGACGTATGCTTGTGATGTTTTTGACGATCAGTAGTGGTTTCTAATAGGGGCGATTCGGACCTGTGGCTTTATGTTTTTGGTATCTTTCTTTTGGATCTTCGCCCGTAGTCGGGTTGTGATGTTATTTGGATGATGATTTGCTTATGTGATGTATTGTGTAACGTGGCGAGTGTAAGTCAACTATTCTTTTGCATTTCATCCCTATTTTTACATGAGTCGTGCAAAGATACCAAACTTGAGATCATTCTAGAATGGGCTTATACCTTTAAGTCGTGCCTCGACACGTAGGAGGTATAATCCCATCCTGGGCATTACAGTGCGCTCTCTGATGTCACCTTGGAAGAACCTTTGTGGGTGCCCTCCTCATGGTCGTGGTCATGGTCGATGAGATCTGACTTGGCAATTGAGGATCCCAAGCCACCATCGTAGAACGTGTCCTTCTGAAATGACAAAATGGGATCGATGGTGTATAAGGATCGCAAATCCTTGACCGATTGGCGGAGAAGATCAGGGGCACGACCATCGAAGAGATCGACGGCGGTTGAACCAGAGGGGTTAGGGAACGAACACGTAACCTGTGACATGGCCCGCGTGAAGCCATCGCTGTCGACGAGCTTGATGTTGTAGACAGCTTTCCCGAGATATAGTAATACGCAAGCCCGCTGACATGAAGCCTTTGGCATGGCAACGTAGTCAACGTCTTCACCGGCTTCTGCGACGACGTGCTGCTCCGAGAACGACAGGTCGGGGTGAACGGCGGCCACCTTGCCAACGTCCGCCGAAGAGGCCATGATAAACCTCTTCTTGGTCAAACGCTCGTTGGGCTCCCTGGGATACATGGTTGAGCTTAGGTTGCGACATTCTAGAGTAGGGGATGTGGATCTGGCGGGGAGGGACACCGCAAGCATCATCTAAAAACTCAGTGGAGTGGGGCGACAGTATGGGAATCGTTGGGTAACCTGAACTTAATTATCTAAGCTAAGAGGAACGAGCAGCTGACATGGGTTGGCGGTGGAGTTGGCGGCCGCGAGCTAGGGTTCGAGGGGGGGAGGGGCTGGTTGGGGGACTGTGGAGTGGGGATGGTGGTGTTTGTGGATATGTCGCTGCTACTAAAAAAATTAGTAATGGTGGATGGAGATGGTGGTGGACAAGGAAGGGTGACGGTTCAAATGCCTCAGCTACTGCAATTTTACTATAATGTCGGTGTTGGAGGAGTGTGGGCGACGGTTGAAGTACGGCGGCTACTAAAATTTGGGTAAAGGAATTGATGCGGGGCGGGAGTTCCCAAGATCACGCACGGTCCAATAAGAATATGTGTGTATGATAATAAGGAAAAGTGGCAGAATCGCCAATTTTTGCAACGCTCAAGGCGGGTAATTTGTTTTTATATTTCTAGCTAGTTGGTCTATCGCACACGGTTCGTCCTAATTGCTAAATAAACTCACCGACCTTTAGCTTGCGTAGTCGTGGTGATTTTACAGCGCACTTGCATCGCACACAGTTAAGCCAGTACCTTCACCATTTGCTCGCACTTGCGCAGTCGTGGTGATTTTACAGCAAAAAATAACCTATAAAAGCATAGTCTACAAATTAGCAAAACAAGGATCCCAAGGATTATATAATCATCATGTCAGATCATTATAGAGGTAAGGTAACTATAGAGATATTTATCACTTTATCTCTATAATGACCGTGTCATGGCAATTAAATGAATCTTGAGATATGTAACCTCCCACCGGGTCACCCATCCTTGGACCACTCCAGCCCAAGCACTCTTAACTTCTGCATTCTATTCGACTAGGCTAGCGGATGGGAAGCGACACCTTGCTAATAGGAATTGCCTCCTTGCCTTTAAGGCGTTTCACGCTGGTCACCCTGTGGGACCTACTCCCTCCTATCACGCACATTTAGGCTTTTAGAAACTATGTGCGATATTTACATGGCTGGTGTGTCTTCGTCTAGCCTTCAATGAGCACTGACACTCGTAGCGGGAAACTGATGGGAGAAGAGGCGGGAAACCGATGATAGGATTGGCGGGAAACGATAGCCTATTTAGAAAATGTAGTAGAGAAGGAAGCGTGAGCTAGCACGACGCATGCGCTCATTGTCACATCCCTAGCTTCTGGTAATGCCCTAGGCTAGCCTCATGTGTGCATCATGTTTAATCTTGAAAGAAACTTGAAATGGGGATTGCCTAAACCCTAGCAGTAAAGTAATTCAACTAGGGTAAATTAAAATCTTTTTCAATGAACCCAAAATGCCCCTTGGAAAAGTTCATCATTTTTGGATTGATTAAAAACCTCTGCCAAAAATGTTGCACTTAATTCTAGGACCATTCTGGATTTTTGGATTAAATCATATCTTATTTGCATTTGGGCATTTAAATTTTATATATTATTTTAAATGCTCAAATAATCCCAAACTGAAATGTTCCATGTTGCTTATATGCTAAACAATGGGCATGGGCAGTTTGGTGAGTTTTGAAAGTGCCTAAGCATTTTTAGAAAAGCCACAAAGCTACAAAAGAAATAGATAATAGAAAACAGAACTAAATCAGAAAAGACAGAGAGAGAGAGACTTACCTGGGCTAACTAACCTGTGCAGCCCAGCACTGTTGGCCCAGCCACTTCTGGGGGCCCAACCCAGCACCGCCTCCTTCAACCTCGTGCCAGAAGGCACGAGGGCATGTGGCCGGTGCGCGCGCGCGGACGTGCCTCCACGCAGCTGCCTGCCTGGCCTCCCCTCGCTAGCGCGACGCCGCCAAGGACACGCCGCAAGCGCCTGGAACCTCCCCCTAACCTCTCACTCGCCCTTTCCTCCCTCCCTCGTCTCTCCAAGGCCATGGCCGACGCGCCCGTGGGCGCACCGACGGCCGTAGCCGCAGCCACTGCCTCCCCCTCGTCCCCTCGACGTGTCCACGAGCTCCGCCACGAACCCGTGAGTCTACACGCCCACGCACGCAAGCTCGGGAGCCTCCTAGCGTCTTCCCCGACCTCGTCTTCAAGCCTCGGCCGACGAGATCCCCTCCGCCGCCCTGCTCTGCTCAGAGCCTCCCCCGAGCCCACGTCGTCGCCTCTACACTCACCGTGAGCCCCCGAGCAGTTTCCCCCTCGTCCCCGACCTCCCCGCGCTCTCTAGCTACGGCCCCACCTCCGGCCGGAGCTGTGGTCTGCCGGCCATGTCGCCGCCGTAGTCACAGTTGCTGCCGCACGCGTCCAAGCACACCGGCGTGCTAAGCGTTCCTCCCGGAGCCCGTAGCCACTTCTTTTCTTCCTCCCGAGCCCCCTAGCGCCGCGCCCGCGCAAGCCCGACCGCTGCCTCCGCTGGACCTCATCGCCGGCCACCTTCCGGCCACCCCAGCCCCCTTCCGATGGCACAAATGGATGCGGACGAGTCCCAGCTCCACGTAGATGCCCTCCGCCGGCCATTTGGTCGTCGGAGGAGGATTTCCGACGCCCTCCGCCGTCCTCAGCCTCGCCGGCGGCTAGCCGCTGGCGCTTTTGACCTTTTGATCGGTGGGCTTGGCCCTTTGACCCGAGGTTTGACCCCCCTGGGTCTATGACATGTGGGGTCCCGCCCTGTTAATTAACCTGGTTTAGCTTAACTATTAGGTTAGTTAGTGAGTCACTGACACGTGGGGCCAACCCCTGTTAAATTAGTTTAGTTTAAAAAACGAAACTTAGTTAGGCCTGAGAGACTGACACGTGGGGCCAACCCCTGTTTAATTAGTGTTAGTTTAAAAACTAACTAACTCTGTTAGCTAGTGGGTCACTGACCAGTGGGCCCCACTGGTCAGGTTTGACCCGAACAGCCCCTGTTGACTTGCTGAAGTCACAGAGACGTCATGCTGATGCAATAAAACCTTTCTGGAATTTTATATAAATCTAAATGATTTATTTATTCAAAAAATAGCCAAAACTTCTAAAAATCATAGAAATTAATCCATAACTCAGATGGAAATAATTTATATATGAAAATTGATCAGAAAAATCCAAAGAATCTGTTTATGGCATTTTCATGCATGTTTGAACAAGTTAAACCTGCTGATCAGGTCAAATCAATTAAATGGCATTTAAATAATCACATATGAAGTTTGAATTTGAACCTTTGGTTCAAACCAACTTCATTTAATTGTGTTGCTAGTTGCATTAGCTCAATAAACAGCATATTGCCATGTCATGATCATGCATCATATTGTCGCATTGCATTGATTGTGTTCTTCCTCTGTTTGTCGGTTTTGTCCCCTCTAAGTAGACGACGTTCCGACGATGAGTTCGATGACACCGATGAAGACTCAATGTTATCTTCAGAAGTGCCAGGCAAGCAAAACCCCCATTGAGCATTCTGATACAATCCCACTCTCTCGCTCTTGCTCTCTTTTACTGCATTAGGACAACAACGTTTCAACTGTTACCTGTTGCGGTAGTTGAACCCCTTTCCACTGCATGACCCGTCATTGTCACAGTAAATAGTTGAAACCCACTAGTATGAGTAGGAGTTGTTTGAGCCATGTTGTGCCTACTCATTCATGCTTTCTGGTTATGCCTACTATTGCTTAGAGTTGTGTCAGGTCTGATTCATCGGGGATGAATTGGAATGTGGTGAACATGTCCTACTATTGAGAGCTAAGTGTGTGAACATGATTTGGTAAAGGTAGCGATGAGAGGCCATGTAGGAGTACATGGTGGGTTGTCTCATTGCAGCCGTCCTCATGAACTGAGTTCTGTGTTGGTTGGTCCATGAAACAGCTACTACCACACATTGGGATCCTTAATTGACTCTCTCGACTTATTAATCAACATGATCTCTCTCCAGGAGTTGCAACTAGTTTCTGGTGTTTGTAGTTTACTGGAGGTCGTGCGCAGCGCTGACCCTCGGGGTGGGCTGTGACGCGGCAGGTATGTGGCACGGTGTACCGATTGCCCGTTTGGTGATGCGGGAACCCTGTACACATCGTTTGGGGCCGTGAGCGACACCCTGGCCGGATCTCCCCATGGATGGAACCCAAATAGGCGATAAACCTGGACGAGAGACTTGTGTGGTTAGTCAGGTCGTGGCCGACACCCTTGCTGGGCCTCTGCTTGAAGGTTGCCGAGTACATGTCGTGTAAACGGCGGTAAGTGGTGAGAGCGTGTGTGAAGAAGTACACCCCTGCAGGGTTAAATATAATCTATTCGAATAGCCGTGTCCGCGGTAATGGACTTCTGGGTTGCCTCTACAGTTCATAGACAAGTGAAAGTGGATACTCTAAAACACGCAAGATAAGCGTGAGTGCTATGGATGGCCTTCTCGTAGGGAGACGGGAGCGGATCCATAGTGGTGTATTGATTGGTGAATATGTGGACTCGTGTGCGCCACCTCAAAAGAGTTACTTGCAGTCGTAGTTCGGGATAGCCACCGAGTCAAAGCTGGCTTGCTGCAGTCAAACTCCACCACCCCTTTGTTGATACCGATGCATATGTAGATAGATCTGATGTAAGTCTTGCTGAGTACCTTTGTACTCACGTTTGCTTAATTTATGTTTTTGCAGAGAGACCCCAGTCTCGCTAGTGGTTCCGCGTGGACTTCGACGTTTAGCTTGTTACCTCAGCTACGATCTTGTACCCTTGGGAGGGTCTTGTAGATAGTCAGGCTTCTCAGCCTTTTCATTTGTAGATGTCTGTACTCAGACATGTTATGCTTCCGTTGCCTGTATGCTCTGTATGTTGGGTCACGTGACCTCTGATTGTAATAAATGCTATGATGGCTCTTCTGGGCCTTTATCTATATGAGTTGTTGAGTTATGTTGTGATGCCTTGTTGTACAGCACATACTTGCATGTTATGCGTACGTGTAATGTGTATTGCTATGTGTGGGATCCGACACCTAGTTGTTTACCTTTGGTAGCCTACCTTACAGGGAAATGTCTCCTAGTGCTTCCACTGAGCCTTGGTAGCTTGCTACTGCTCCGGAACACTTAGGCTGGCGGGCATGTGTCCTTCTTCGTTCTTGTGTCTGTCCCTTAGGGGAAATGTCACGCGTTGTTCCTTTAAGTCCTTGTAGCTTGCTACGACTTGGGTTCATACGTTGATGACCGACACGTTCGTTGCTGGGTCATGTATGCCTGTCCCTGTAATTTAGTGCCACTTTTGGTTTATAACTAGTCATGTCGGCCCGGGTTCTCTGTCATATGGATGCTAGCGACACTATCATATACGTGTGCCAAAATGCGCAAACGGTCCTGGGCCAGGTAAGGTGGCACCCGTGGGGATACCGTGCGTGAGGCCGCAAAGTGATATGATGTGTTACAGGCTAGACCTGTGTGACTTAGGATCGGGGTCCTGACAGCTTTGGTATCAGAGCCTGACTGCCTGTAGGATTAGTAAGCCAAACTGGTCGAAGTCGTGTCTAGAAATTCTTTAGTTATGTAAGGGAATTGATTGTGGAAAGGAACGTAAGGCTCTTTTTACTCCTTTACCCCATGACCCTCTGATTTGAGTCATCTTCTCCTTTTCTACGGGGATTAAGAACTAGGATTCTCATTCTATTTATCAGGATCACGTTATTGTGGATTCAACTCTCAGTTCAGTTTATTTTTCTTCTGTGTGTTCAATTGTTGATCTCAGAACCTTGACATTATGGTGTAGGGTGGTTATGCTATCCTTTTGTCTGATCTCAAAAGTATTTTCGAGCATTTGCAGCCGTTATGCTGTCCGAGTCATCCCAGGTCTCTAAACAATCTGATGCATTTGCAAATCATTCCTACCTGTTCTTAATGTCCTTTTAGGCCAGATTAATCACACTAGTCGGTGTGTTGAGGCACTCTGTTACCTCGACATATATGTTGGACTTATTATTATGACCCTAGCTGTCTTAGAAGATCACCCAGTAAGGCAACAATACCTTGTATCCTCAGTGTGATGATTCTGGCCGTCATTCTCGAAAGCATCCCGTGATGCCATTTAGTTAGTAGGCATTCTATTACTGGGTTCTTGAACCCAAGACTCACTCCACTTATATCCTGTCGGTAGTATTTGCTTGTCCCTGTAGGATATTAGTAACCTTGTGATAGTCCTCGAGGTCCGTGGTATACTCTTCTTCCAAATACCATGAACCATCATGGCAGAAGCCCTTCTGAATCAAAAGATCATGACCCGAGTGCTCTTGAGTAGTACTCCATTCATATTGTGACTCTGCCAATTCTACTTTCTGCATGGGTTATCTGGAAGAAATATGTTGAACTCGTTCGACATGTTAATCTATGCATCCACAACTCAGAAGTTATATGTTCTTTGAGTTGTCCCTTTTCAGTTGTTTTATGACCTTCGTCTATCAGTTGATAGTCAGGAGTAGTTGTGCACTCGTGTTCATCGATGCCTTTTACTCTTGTGATCCGTCAAGTCATTCTATTCTGGAATGACTAGGAGAAACAAACTCCAGTACCTTATCCATATCCGGGATTGGGTCAAAGAAGTTGCGCTTCGCAGATGAAGAATGCCAATGCAGCTTCTAAACTGTTCTATCCTGGAGTATTACCATCTTTATGTCAAGAATGTCATGGGAATTGCTCCACCTCCTATGAACCTTTGATAAGGTGATACTTCTTGCCATCATCGTTTATTTCTTGGCCTCCGTGTTATTGTACCGGAATGCTGACAAGTGGATTGTGATGTGTGAAATCAATACTCCTAGCAACTTCGTTGCTTGGTAGCTAAAGGACAACAATTTCTTTCTTACTGAATCACCATTCTAAGATTGATTGTGCTACCTAGTCCACTTCCCTGGTGCACTCCTTGATTGGTGAGTTAGGATTTTGTTAAGTCCTTGCTCATTCGATCATATGGTCTTGTCTTGAAAAGCAAGATTGTTCCCGAGCTTAGTAACATAGCGGTGGTTCGTGATTTCCGAACATCTTCTCAAAAGTATTACCAGGTTATTCCCTGACCGCTATGTTGAGTTCGTGATCAAGTTGGTTCCTTATAAACCACCACTTCTCCAAGAATCTGGTTGGATACCCTGAACTGGTTGGTTAAGCTAAAACAATAACTTGGAGAGTTGGAAGATAAAAGCTTGCCAGCTTAGTTCATCTCAAGGGGTATGTTTGCGTGTGTTGAAAATAGATGACATCTTCATCAATTGGTCCCTGTGATCCGTTGTTGGCCCTATTGTCATATCAAAACTTTGATTTGAGTATGGGCTATCGTCAAATCAAATTAGAACCAACGATGTTCATAATGTTGTCTTACTCGTGGTTGATCCCTCGAGCATACACCATTATATCCTCTGGGTCTGACCGATACTATCACTTGTTCACATAATTATGGAATTCCATCTCCATGGAAATCTGGATGGATTATGGTTGAGCCCATCGACAACATCATTTTCTCCTCCATGATTTTGTAGGACATTAAGCTAGTGTTGGAAAATTGGTAAGCATTGCCTTCGTGTCCCGTTCATGAGGTATATGTTGGACGAGAGAAGAAACTTACCCTAATTCATGTGTAGTTGATGTAAGTTGCCACCGTGAGTTTGAGAAAGTTGTTTTGCTTCCTGTGGAATCATCCCAAGTCAGTCATGCATACGTGCGAAGTATTTTGTGGTTTGGAGACTTGCAACCTTCACTCTATATGTATCCCTAGCACACCAAGCCACTGATTGATTTGTTCAAGGAGAAGGAGTTCCTTCTTAAGAGCTAACCCGGGCTTAATCAAGGACTTCGATATCCTCGATGATGGTTTCCCAACCTGAAACTCGGTAGTGTTTTATCATAAGACTGCTATGTGGTCATGCTTGTCTTGGACAACGTGTTCACAGGTTTGTAGCAGAACCAGCTCATGTTTTGGAGCTTGCTATCGTAGTTCATTCCCGAGAATCTCGCAACGTTGTCTCGACGAATTGTGTTGCAAACTTTCATTTTTCCTTCTAGACTAGATGAGTCTGGAATATCCTGACACCAACCAGAACTGAATCTCAGGCAGATATGATGGTTGGTGCATTTCCCAAGAGCTATAATATTGGTCTCTCAATAACCGGTAAGGTGGATGTCGTGGCCAACACACCCAGCCGGAAGACCTATTGTTGTAGTATCTCGATTGAAGAAATTGGCCACCTCCCCATAAGGATTTCGTAGAATTTACTCCCTAGTTGTTCCTTATGGATTCTTGTGCTTCCGAAGTCCGACCTTTACTTGATGTTCACGATACCAAACATATCTATGAATGGTTTACACTAGCACGTCAAGGAGAACATTAGAAGCGGAGTGCTAAATGTCTCTCGGTCGATCATCCAGATTTTGCCCCTTGACTCCGTTAAGGTGAAATCTGAGAAAGTGTTATCTTCCTTTGCATTTGCATCCTCCATTACCGTTCATCATGGTAGTATGTGGTGTTGCCAGGATCCTTGACACGGATACTGTTAAAACCTTGATGAATATGGGAATGCTCAAGTTCTTGAGAGCACGCGCAAGCACTAGGTGTTGTCACCGGCACTAACTGGGATTGCTCCCAGTGTTCCTGGTTATGCTATAACCTCTCAAAGAGTAGATTTACTCTCTACTGTTGGGATTTATCCCAGTTACCAGAATCATTCCCAGCATTTGCATTTTGTTCCCAACTTGCACCGCCAATGTGCCACTTGCCGTGGGTCCCATCCATTTCCGATGATAACCTAAATCATCCGTTGTGTTGTCTTCAACAAGGTAGTCCCCCCTCATCTATTATAGATGGAGTATGTCGTTCTCTCGAACTCCTTCAAACTATCTATTTTGTTTGCCTCAGGCTGGTATAGGGAATTTCAATGATCTCTATATCAAAAGTAATTCTTTTTGCCACTTAAGGGAATAACTCTACGAGTCACCTTCTCTAAGGTGCCCCATCTGGTGACATCGAGCACCATCTTCTTAGGTATAGAATTTTGCCTACCAAGTGAACCTTCATCATTTGTTTCACTCCATCCTCCTGGATGTGTGTCTCGTGTCTCAGCTCAAGAGATGTTTCGACGTCTCAATCCATGAGTTGATCTTGAATTGCTCGATCTTCGAGAAGATCAAATCCTATAGAATTCACGTTCTTTTGTTGTCGTGTTAGATGAAGCTTTGAATTCAAAGATGCCAAGGTCTACATGATGCTTTGAATCAACAATTTCGAGGAGGAAAACTGGATCGAGAAGATTGTGTTAGATAGTGTCCCCTCTGATTTCTTATCTCACGTCCTGAATCTCGAGACGAGATTCTTGTTTAGTAGGGGTGAGTTGTCACATCCCTAGCTTCTGGTAATGCCCTAGGCTAGCCTCATGTGTGCATCATGTTTAATCTTGAAAGAAACTTGAAATGTGGATTGCCTAAACCCTAGCAGTAAAGTAATTCAACTAGGGTAAATTAAAATCTTTTTCAATGAACCCAAAATGCCCCTTGGAAAAGTTCATCATTTTTGGATTGATTAAAAACCTCTGCCAAAAATGTTGCACTTAATTCTAGGACCATTCTGGATTTTTGGATTAAATCATATCTTATTTGCATTTGGGCATTTAAATTTTATATATTATTTTAAATGCTCAAATAATCCCAAACTGAAATGTTCCATGTTGGTTATATGCTAAACAATGGGCATGGGCAGTTTGGTGAGTTTTGAAAGTGCCTAAGCATTTTTAGAAAAGCCACAAAGCTACAAAAGAAATAGATAATAGAAAACAAAACTAAATCAGAAAAGACAGAGAGAGAGAGACTTACCTGGGCTAACTAACCTGTGCAGCCCAGCACTGTTGGCCCAGCCACTTCTGGGGGCCCAGCCCAGCACCGCCTCCTTCAACCTCGTGCCAGAAGGCACGAGGGCGTGTGGCCGGCGCGCGCACGCGGCCGTGCCTCCTTGCAGCTGCCTGCCTGGCCTCCCCTCGCCAGCGCGACGCCGCCAAGGACACGCCGCAAGCGCCTGGAACCTCCCCCTGACCTCTCACTCGCCCTTTCCTCCCTCCCTCGTCTCTCCAGGGCCATGGCCGACGCGCCCGTGGGCGCACCGACGGCCGTAGCCGCAGCCACCGCCTCCCCCTCGTCCCCTCGACGTGTCCACGAGCTCCGCCACGGACCCGTGAGTCTACACGCCCACGCACGCAAGCTCGGGAGCCTCCTAGCGTCTTCCCTTGTCTTCAAGCCTCGGCCGACGAGATCCCCTCCGCCGCCCTGCTCTGCTCCGAGCCTCCCCCGAGCCCACGTCGTCGCCTCTGCACTCACCGTGAGCCCCCGAGCAGTTTCCCCCTCTTCCCCGACCTCCCCGCGCTCTCTAGCTACGGCCCCACCTCCGGCCGGAGCTGTGGTCCGCCGGCCATGTCGCCGCCGTAGTCACAGTTGCTGCCGCACGCGTCCAAGCACACCGGCGTGCTCAGCGTTCCTCCAGGAGCCCGTAGCCACTTCTTTTCTTCCTCCCGAGCCCCCTAGCGCCACGCCCGTGCAAGCTCGACCACTGCCGCCGCTGGACCTCGTCGCCGGCCACCTTCCGGCCACCCCAGCCCCCTTCCGATGGCACAAATGGATGCGGGCGAGTCCAAGCTCCACGTAGATGCCCTCCGCCGGCCATTTGGTCGCCGGAGGAGGATTTCCGACGCCCTCCGCCGTGCTCAGCCTCGCCGGCGGCTAGCCGCCGGTGCTTTTGACCTTTTGACCGGTGGGCTTGGCCCTTTGACCCGAGGTTTGACCCCCTGGGTCTATGACATGTGGGGTCCCGCCCTGTTAATTAACCTGGTTTAGCTTAACTATTAGGTTAGTTAGTGAGTCACTGACACGTGGGGCCAACCCCTGTTAAATTAGTTTAGTTTAAAAAACTAAACTTAGTAAGGCCTGAGAGAGTGACATGTGGGCCCAGGCCCCACCAGCAGTTTAATTAGTGTTAGTTTAAAAACTAACTAACTCTGTTAGCTAGTGGGTCACTGACCAGTGGGCCCCACTGGTCAGGTTTGACCCGAACAGCCCCTGTTGACTTGCTGACGTCACACAGATGTCATGCTGATGCAATAAAGCCTTTCTGGAATTTTATATAAATCTAAATGATTTATTTATTCAGAAAATAGCCAAAACTTCTAAAAATCATAGAAATTAATCCATAACTCAGATGGAAATAATTTATATATGAAAATTGAGCAGAAATATCCAAAGAATCTGTTTATGGCATTTTCATGCATGTTTGAACAAGTTAAACCTGTTGATCAGGTCAAATCAATTAAATGGCATTTAAATAATCACATACGAAGTTTGAATTTGAACCTTTGGTTCAAACCAACTTCATTTAATTGTGTTGCTAGTTGCATTTGCTCAATAAACAGCATATTGCCATGTCATGATCATGCATCATATTGTCGCATTGCATTGATTGTGTTCTTCCTCTGTTTGTCGGTTTTGTCCCCTCTCAGTAGACGACGTTCCGACGATGAGTTCGATGACACCGATGAAGACTCAATGTTATCTTCAGAAGTGCCAGGCAAGCAAAACCCCATTGAGCATTCCGATACAATCCCACTCTCTCGCTCTTGCTCTCTTTTACTGCATTAGGACAACAACGTTTCAACTGTTACCTGCTGCGGTAGTTGAACCCCTTTCCAGTGCATGACCCGTCATTGTCACAGTAAATAGTTGAAACCCACTAGTATGAGTAGGAGTTATTTGAGCCATGTTGTGCCTAGTCATTCATGCTTTCTGGTTATGCCTGCTATTGCTTAGAGTTGTGTCAGGTCTGATTCATCGGGGATGAATTGGAATGTGGTGAACATGTCCTACTGTTGAGAGCTAAGTGTGTGAACACGATTTGGTAAAGGTAGCGATGAGAGGCCATGTAGGAGTACATGGTGGGATGTCTCATTGCAGCCGTCCTCAGGAACTGAGTTCTGTGTTGGTTGGTCCATGAAACAGCTACTACCACACATTGGGATCCTTAATTGACTCTCTCGACTTATTAATCAACATGATCTCTGTCCAGGAGTTGCAACTAGTTTCTGGTGTTTGTAGTTTACTGGAGGTCGTGGGCAGCGCTGACCCTCGGGGTGGGCTGTGACGCGGCAGGTACGTGGCACGGTGTACCGATTGCCCGTTTGGTGATGCGGGAACCCTGTACACATCGTTTGGGGCCGTGAGAGACACCCCGGCCGGATCTCCCCACGGATGGTACCCAAATAGGCGATAAACCTGGACGAGAGACTTGTGTGGTTAGTCAGGTCATGGCCGACACCCTCGCTGGGCCTCCGCTTGAAGGTTGCCGAGTACATGTCGTGTAAACGGCGGTAAGTGGTGAAAGCGTGTGTGAAGAAGTACACCCCTGCAGGGTTAAATATAATCTATTCGAATAGCCGTGTCCGCGGTAATGGACTTCTGGGTTGCCTCTACAGTTCATAGACAAGTGAAAGTGGATACTCTAAAACGCGCAAGATAAGCGTGAGTGCTATGGATGGCCTTCTCGTAGGGAGACGGGAGCGGATCCATAGTGGTGTATTGATTGGTGAATATGTGGACTCGTGTGCGCCACCTCAAAAGAGTTACTTGCAGTCGTAGTTCAGGATAGCCACCGAGTCAAAGCTGGCTTGCTGCAGTCAAACTCCACCACCCCTTTGTTGATACCGATGCATACGTAGATAGATCTGATGTAATTCTTGCTGAGTACCTTTGTACTCACGTTTGCTTAATTTATGTTTTTGCAGAGAGGCCCCAGTCTCACTAGTGGTTCCGCGTGGACTTCGACGTTTAGCTTGTTACCTCAGCTACGATCTTGTACCCTTGGGAGGGTCTTTTAGATAGTCAGGCTTCTCAGCCTTTTTCATTTGTAGATGTCTGTACTCAGACATGTTATGCTTCCGTTGCCTGTATGCTCTGTATGTTGGGTCACGTGACCTCTGATTGTAATAAATGCTATGATGGCTCTTCTGGGCCTTTATCTATATGAGTTGTTGAGTTATGTTGTGATGCCTTGTTGTACAGCACATACTTGCATGTTATGCGTACATGTAATGTGTATTGCTATGTGTGGGATCCGACACCTAGTTGTTTACCTTTGGTAGCCTACCTTACAGGGAAATGTCTCCTAGTGCTTCCACTGAGCCTTGGTAGCTTGCTACTGCTCCGGAACACTTAGGCTGGCCGGCATGTGTCCTTCTTCGTTCCTTTGTCTGTCCCTTAGGGGAAATGTCACGCGTTGTTCCTTTAAGTCCTTGTAGCTTGCTACGACTTCGGTTCATACGTTGATGACCGACACGTTCGTTGCTGGGTCATGTATGCCTGTCCCTGTAATTTAGTGCCACTTTTGGTTTATGACTAGTCATGTCGGCCCGGGTTCTCTGTCATATGGATGCTAGCGACACTATCATATACGTGTGCCAAAATGCGCAAATGGTCCCGGGCCAGGTAAGGTGGCACCCATGGGGATACCGTGCGTGAGGCCGCAAAGTGATATGATGTGTTACAGGCTAGACCTGTGTGACTTAGGATCGTGGTCCTGACACTCATTGCTTACCAATGTACTACATGTGATGTCGAAAGGGTTGAGGGTTGCCGTTTGATCTGGGAGCATCCAACGGTGCAAACGTACGATCCGTGGGGTTTGGTTTCTGGCCAATCAGAACGCACGACTCAGATAGCGCGCGCAGCAGGGGGGAGGGGGGGTGTCTCAGCCACGGTTTGGTAGGCACACGACTTTCGTGTGTGAAACATGTGCCATTTAAAAACATTTCGTGAGAAGAATCTCGGTTTTTAAATCCCAGTAAATCCAAAACTCACCCGGAAATCGTGAAACTTGGCATGGTGTCACGACATGCCACATCTATGTGGAGGAAACTTTTTTCGTCCATTTTGGCACAAGTTTTATTACAAGCCTCTTACAAACCGGAGCTTCTCTCAAAGAAGCCTCGTCGTTCCTATAGGGAAATGTGCCCCCTTACGGGGGAAACGATAATCACTACCTCTTTTCGCCTTCTATTTTCTTCTATCGGCAACATGGAACGACAAGATATCCATGCTAAAATTTAAACTTATTCAGGGTTCGTTTGGCCTTTTTATACATTAATTGAGTTTCCTTAATGTCCATAATTCAAATCTGAACTACAAATACATGCTCCAGTTCACCAAAATAGCTAGAAAAATTATACATGTGTCCTTGGGTGCATGTTTAGGCCCCATGCCAAGAATGGGAATGAATTACAACCATATCGGCGTCCTGGCTCGTCCTAAAACATTTGGAATCTCGGTTTTTAAATCCCCATAAATCCTAAACTCACCAGAAAGTCATCAAAGTAGGCATGGTGTCATGTCATGGCACATATATGTCATGGTAAAAACATTGTCCAATTTGGGCTAAGCTTTATTACAAACCTCTTACAAACCAGAGCTTCTCTCAAAGAAGCCTCGTGGTTCCGATAGGGAAACGTGATGCCCTTGTTGTGGAAACATGATCACTGCCTCTTTTCGCTTTGTATTTTATTCTACGGGCAACATTGGACGATAGGATATCCGTGCTGAAATTTGAACTTACTCAGGGTTCGTTTGGCCTTTTTATACACTAATTGAGTTTCCTAGGCACTTAATGTCCATAATTCAAATCTGAACTTCAAATACATGCTCCAGTTCACCAAAATGGCTAGAAAAATTATACATGTGTCCTTGGGTGCATGTTTAGGTCTCATTTACGAATTACAACCGTACTGGCATCCTGGCTCATCCTCAAACATTTAGAATCTCGGTTTTTAAATCCCCGTAAATCGTAAATTCACCAGAAAGTCATGAAAGTTGGCTTGGTGTCACGACATGGCGTATATATGTCGTGGTAAAATATTGTCCAATTTGGGCCAAGCATTATTACAAACCTCTTACCAACCCGAGCTTCTCTCAAAGAAGCATCATGGTTCCGATAGGGAAACGTGTTCCCCTTGTGGCAAAACGTAATCGCTCCCTCTTTTCGCTTTGTATTTTCTTCTACGAGCAACATGGAACGACAGGATGTCCATGATGAAATATAAATTTATTCAGGGTTCATTTGGCCTTTTTATACACTAATTGAGTTTCCTAGGAATTTAATGTCCATGATTCAAATCTGAACTACAAATACATGGTCAAGTTCATCAAAATGGCTAGAAAAATTGTACATGTGTCCTTGGGTGCATGTTTAGGTCCCATGCCAGGAATGGGAATGAATTACAACCATATCAGCGTCCTGGCTCGTCATCAAACATTTGGAATCTCGGTTTTTAAATCCCCTTAAATCCAAAACTCACCAGAAAGTCATCAAAGGTAGCATGGTGTCACGTCATGGCACATATATGTGGTGGTAAAAACATTGCCAATTTGGGCCAAGCTTTATTACAAACCTCTTACAAACCGGAGCTTCTCTCAAAGAAGGCTCGTGGTTCCAATAGGGAGACGTGTTCCCCTTGTGGCAAAACGTAATCGCTCCCTCTTTTCGCCTTGTATTTTCTTCTACGGGCAAGATGGAACGACATGATATACATGCTGAAATTTAAACTTATTCAAGCTTCTTTCAGCCTTTTTATACACTAATTGAGTTTCCTAGGCATTTAATGTCCATAATTCAAATCTGAACTACAAATACATGCTCAAGTTCACCAAAAGGGCTAGAAAAATTGTACATGTGTCCTTGGGTGCATGTTTAGGTCCCATGCCCGGAATGGGAACGAATTACAATCGTACCGGCGTCCTGGCTCGTCCTCAAACATTTGGACACTCAGTTTTAAAATCCCCATAAATTCAAAACTCACCAGAAAGTCATCAAAGGTGGCATGGTGTCACGTCATGGCACATATATGTCGTGGTAAAAACATTAGCAATTTGGGCCAAGCTTTATTACAAACTGGAGCCTACCACAAGAACCCTCATGGTTTCGATAGGGAAACGTGTCCCCTTGTGGGCCAAATGATAATCGCTCCTTCTTCTAGCCTCGTATTTTCTTCTACATGCAACATGGAACAACGGGAGATTCACGCTGAACATTGAAATTATTCAGGGCTCGTTTGACCCTTTTTATTCATTAATTGAGTTTTCTAGGCATTTGATGTCCATAATTCAAATCCGAACTACAAATACATGCTCCAGTGCACCAATGTGGCTAGAAAAACATACATGTGTCCTTGGGGTGCATGTTTAGGTCCCTTGGAACAAATGGGAATGAATTCAACCATCTCCCCGTCCTGCCTTGGCCACAAACATTGCGAATCTCTGTTTTCAAATCTCTGTATATCCAAAAGTCACTAGGAAATCATGAAACTTGGGAGGGTGTCAATACATGGTACATATAATTGTCCAATTTGGGTGAAGCTATATTACAAGCCTCTTACAAACCAAAGCTTCTCGCAACCCTCATGGTTTCGGTGGGCGAAATGATAATCGCTGCATCTTCTTTCCTTGAACTTTGTTTTCTACAGGCAACATGGAATAACAGGAGTGTCGTGCTGAAATTTGAAACTGTTCAGGGTTCATTTGGTCATTGTATATATTAGTAATGAAGTTTTCTACGCATTTAATGTAGTCCACAAATCAAATTTGAACTACAAGCACATGCTCAAGTGAAGCAAAATGGGTGGGAAATTGTACATGTGTCATTGCGTGCATGTTTAGGTCTCATTTAAGGAATGGGAATTAATTACAAATTTGTCGTCGTCATGACATTGAGAATCCCGGTTTTTAAATCCTAGTAAATCAAAAACTCACCCAAAAAACATGAATCTTGGCATGGTTTCATGACATGGCATATATATGTCGTGGTAAAACAATCGTCCAGTTTGAGAAAAGGCGCACACATTAGTAGCCAATGAAGTCCTTTTTAAACAAAAAGCTGACACCTTAATATCGCAAACTGTTGTATTATATGAACCGTGTCAAAATTTAACCATACTCGGTGGCGTGCGTGCAGCTGTTTGATTAGACGGGACAAGCGCGAGAAGTCTGCCATGCAGGCTCAACGAGACGCGTGCAAGTAGTCCGCCGCGCAGGCTCGACGGGACGCGTGTATCTTGTCTACTACACGGGCTTCATAGGACATGTGCGAGCAGCAAGGCCACCCATGCTCACCGGGAAGCGAGCTCTTTGACCTCCATGCACCAGCAGCCACCTGCCTCGCTCACAACTTCACCATTAATGGGTTAATTAAAGCGCCTGGACGGAGGTTGTTTGCTTGTGATCCCATGGCAGCATTTGCTTTGTTCGTGTTTTCAACTCGTATTCCAGCCTAATTTAAATTGCCACATAGGGAAACTGATAATACGACGACAAATAAAATGGTAACATATAGCACGACGACAAATTTATAATGGCGCAGATAATAATTGTCTAACATATTCCGGATAATTTAAAATGCCACATGCAGCAAAGCCCGGAAGACACGGGGGCAAGAGAAGAAGGAAATCACACCCAACGATCTGGATCGCTACTGTATATACTCTTCGATGCATCATCCAGCGACGACATCCTCCAGCTCCTTCTTCAATTCCTCACGACTTTTCTTGAAAGCAGCCACGGCTTCCTCCACCTCCTGCTCGCGCTCGATCCGGAGCTTTCTCAAGTCACCCATCAGTTCCTCAACGACCGTTGTCAGTGTCATCCCCGAGGCACTGCTCTGCGCATGCAGCATCTTCCAGCCGGCGGCCTCCTCCTCCTTCTCGGCGAGCGCCTTGACGAGCTTCGCATTGTCACCCATGAGTTGCTTCATGAGGCCGGTCGCCTTGTCAACCACGGCATCACTGATCTCGAGCGGCTTCATCAAGCCGTCGACCAGCTCCTGCTGCTTAATGAGGCCAGCGATAATATCGTCGTCGCCGGCCAAGGATTTCAGCAACGCCATCTTGTCGCGATCGCAGACGCGGAGAGTGCCCTTGTGAGAGCCCTCGCGTGCTCGTGAGAGCTCGTTCGAGGGCTCCCCGTCGCGTCGAGACATCTCTATTGCAGCTGCCGCTTCGCGGTGGTATCTCGCTAGTGCTTCCATGGCCTTGGTCTTTGCTTCCTGGTTATATTTCCTCCCGAAACTCCTCTCTCTGGTCATGGCGAAATAACTTGACATGAAAGACCAGTTTTGTGGGTGATGAGGAGAGGAACTGTGAAGTAATTTCGAGTGGGTAGTTTCTACAGTCCGGTGCTAAGTGTGAACACATATTAGTTTGAGTTTGATCGGTGTGAACACATATTAGTCTCATCTATGTGAACAAATTGGCAATTACTTATTGCATTGTAATCTGCAATGTGACGGGAAACAAAGTCAAAATTTATTGATGGTTCTCTGCCTACAAAGCCCCATTTCTGTTGTTCTGCCTCAACGCAAAAGGTTCTTTTGGATCAACCGTATGCCACACATTGGAAGCCCGAAACGTGGGCCCTTGTTCTCGGATGTACGTCTACGTGTCTGCCCACTATAACACACGGTCATGATATCACCATCGTGTCCTATGGATGCACCGTCGCATCTCCCATAGGGTGCCAGAAGGTTGACCACGTGGTTGCTTGCTGTGGCTTCCCTGCGCGTGCTCTGCTCGCTGTTGAGGCAAATTTACAATGGTAATCGTTAATAATTGTCTTACATATTCAGGATAATTTAAAATGCCACATGCGGCCAGGCACAAAACACTCATGACCTACTTATGCATACAATTATAATAAAATATAGGCTAAAAGGCTGAGCCGGCGGCCTTCCGACGACGGTCTTCTCGGACTCCATGATCAGCATATCAACCTTGCGGCCATTCATTATGTGTAACTTACTAATCATCGCACACGAGTACTCACAGATGCATCGTGTGTGATACTCATAGC
The DNA here is from genome assembly GCA_902687465.1 of Secale cereale. Lineage (NCBI taxonomy): Eukaryota > Viridiplantae > Streptophyta > Magnoliopsida > Poales > Poaceae > Secale > Secale cereale. Next base: position 484,487,654 of record LR738711.1, read on the forward strand.
CACCGCAAACAACTAGTTTGCATTTTTCAAAGTTTTTTGTATGAACAGAATCGCACACGAACTTACTATAGTAATCGTCTGTGTTATAATTTCTCATCGCAAATAGCTCATCTGAGTGGGTTGTTTGTTGTGTATCACACACATCTGGTTTACACGAATTGTTTGTGTTCTTTTGGCTCATCGCAAATGTCGCATATCACACACATCCTGTTAAGGCAAACCATTTACGTTCTCTTGCCTAATTAAAAATAGATTGTCCGAGTGTATCGTATGTCGTATATCACACACACCTTGATCTAGCTGACCGTTTCTGTTGCATTCCCTTATAGCACACAGTTCATTGGAGACAACTATATGTCGTATATCGCACACACATTGATATGGCTGCCCGTTTCCGTTGTTCTTCCTCATCGCAAACAGTTCTTCTGGATCAACCGTGTGCCCTGCATCGCACACTCAACTAAAATCTAAACAGTGTTTGATGCATCCGTCATCGCAAATGTTTTGCACCTTTTTTGACGGATTTTCTACACCATCGTTTGCGATTATTGCATCGCACACAGTTTCATCGAAGTGTCTCTGTTCATAGTGTCGCGTTAGCAGCATCCTGCAGTAGTGTCACTATTACATACAACCATAGCTCCCCTTCTTCTTCACTCCCACTACAACTAGGCTCTTCATTCATTGCTCTGAACAAATCCGTGAGCTCGACGCGACGCCCTCGAGGAAAATGGAGTCCGCTGACCACAGCGCCAAGAAGATGAGGCTCCCGGCAGCGGTGATGCCTCTTGTAGTTCCCGCACCCGGCAGCGCTGGGAGAAGCGGCGAGCCCGCCCCCACCGGATCACAGGAACCCGTAGAATCTTGGGTGGACCGCATCAGCGATCTCCCGGACGCCATCCTTGGGGAGATCATCTCGCTTCCCCCCACCAAGGATTACTGCCACACCCAAGTCCTCTCAACTCGTTGGCGCCATCTATGGCGCGCCGCGCCCCTTAATCTCGATTGTCGTCAGCTATCTCTCTTTAATGATTTTCAACTCCTCAGAGCCATCATCTCGTCCTACCAGGGCTCCGTTCAAAGCCTTTGCATCCCGTCATGGTACCTGAGCAAGCATAGCATGCCCTACATGGTGGATGCCTAGCTGAAATCCCCTGAATTCATAGAACTGCAGCTGCTTGAGTTCTACTATTCCCCAGGAAATCACCTACCAAATACTGGATGCCGTGTACTTGTGACCTCAGCACCGATGTCCATCTCGCGGTTTTCCTCCTCTCTCCAGACCACTACCTTTGCGTTGTGCTACCTACAGATAATCTGGTACTAAACCTTCGACTCCCATTTCTCAAAATCGTTCACTTGCGCGGGTTCGTATATCGGAGGCCTCATTTCACAACATCATCCACTCCAGTTGCCCTGCCCTGGAGTGCTTGGTGCTTGTTTTCATAGTAAGAATCGGTTGTCTCTAAATAAAGTCGCCTAACCTTCTAAGAATTGGAATTTATTTTGACGGAAGGTAGCTCATCATCGAAGATGCCCCTTCACTTCAAAGGTTGATCCTTGATTCTAGTTATTCACCGTCGCAAATAACTGTTGTCTCTGTGCCTAAACTGGAGACCTTGGGTGTAATACATGATCTCTGTGATCATTTCATGATGGTATTTGGCTCCATAGTTCTTCGGGTACTGTATACTGTCCTCTACACTTATAAACATAGGCTGCATTTTAAATTTCTGCGCATAAGTTCTATATCATCTTGGAGTTCATATTTTGTACTAATATTATTTTCTGTGCTCAATGAAGAGTTTTTTCATTGATAGCCTATCAATGGTGCTGGATTCTGTCAAGATCTTATATATCCAAATGAATAGTTTTGATCTGAACAAGATTACTGGCTTGCTGCAATGCTTTCCATGTCTGGAGAAGTTGTATGTAAAGGTGATGATTTCACGCACATTGGAACCCCTCATATAGTGTACTAGAGTTAACCGTTCAACTATTGCTCTTTCGACACTCTTTTTTTAGACCTTAACTGTTTTCAATCTCCATGTCTATGTAGGCAACAGGATGGGTAAAGAAAGTTAAAACCAATAAGTGGATTCGTAAGCACCGGGATTTTATCACTTCTAATTGAAGGAAATATGCCCTAGAGGCAATAATAAAGTTGTTATTTATATTTCCTTATACATCATGATAAATGTCTTTTATACATGCTAGAATTGTATTAACCGGAAACTTGATACATGTGTGAATACATAGACAAAACAGAGTGTCCCTAGTATGCCTCTACTAGACTAGCTCGTTAATCAAAGATGGTTATGTTTCCTAACCATAGACATGAGTTGTCATTTGATTAACGGGATCACATCATTAGGAGAATGATGTGATGGACAAGACCCATCCGTTAGCTTAGCAATATAATCGTTTACTTTTTCTGCTATTGCTTTCTTCATGACTTATACATGTTCCTATGAGTATGAGATTATGCAACTCCCGAATACCAGAGGAACACGTTGTGTGCTATCAAACGTCACAACATAACTGGGTGATTATAAATATGCTCTACAGATGTCTCCAAAGGTGTTTGTGGTGTTGGCATAGATCGAGAATAGGATTTGTCACTACGAGTGTCGGAGAGGTATCTCTGAGCCCTCTCGGTAATACACATCGTAATAAGCCTTGCAAGCAAACGACTAATGAGTTGGTCACGAGATGATGTATTACGGAACGAGTAAAGAGACTTTCCGGTGACGAGATTGAACTAGGTATGATGATACCGATGATCGAATCTCGGGCAAGTAACATACCGATGACAAAGGGCACAACATATGTTGTTATGCGGTTTGACCGATAAAGATCTTCGTAGAATATGTGGGAACCAATATGAGCATCCATGTTCCGCTATTGGTTATTGACCGGAGATAAGTCTCAGTCATGTCTACATAGTTCTCGAACCTGTAGGGTCCGCACGCTTAACGTTCGATGACGATTGGTATTATGAGTTTATGTGTTTTGATGGACCGAAGGTAGTTCAGAGTGTCGGATGTGATCACAGACATGATGAGGAGTCTCGAAAAGGTCGAGACATAAAGATTGATATATTGGAAGGTTATATTCGGACACCGGAAGGGTTCCCGGGGGTCACCGGATAAATACCGGAGTACTAGGAGGATACCAGAAACCCCACCCCACCCCCCGAGAGTTAATGGGCCAAAGGGGGCTTTAGGGCATAGGGAGAAGGGCTGCCTAGGGCTGCCCCCCCCCCCAAGCCTAGTCCAAATTGGACTAGGGGGAGGGGCGGCGCCCCCTCCTTCCTTCTCTTTCTCTCATCCCCTTCCTTCTTCTCCTACTCCTACTTGGAAAGGTGGAATCCTACTCCTAGTGGGAGTAGGACTCCACCCTTGACGCGCCCCCTCCTAGGCTGGCCACCTCCTCCCTCTCCCTCCTTTATATAAGTGGGGAGGGCACCCCTTGGACACACATCAATTGTTCCTAGCCGTGTGCGGCGCCCCCCCTCCACAGTTACACACCTCGGTCATATCGTTGCAGTGCTTAGGCGAAGCCCTGCGCCGGTAACTTCATCATCACCGTCACCAAGCTGTCGTGCTGACGAAACTCTCCCGCGACACTCAATGGGATCAAGAGTTCGTGGGACATCATCGAGCTGAACGTGTGCTGAACGCGGAGGTGTCGTACGTTCAATGCTTGGATCGGTTGGATCGCAAATACGTTCGACTACATCAATCGCGTTACTAAACGCTTCTGCTTTCGGTCTACGAGGGTACGTGGACACACTCGCCCGCTCGTTACTATGCTTCTCCAAGATACATCTTGCGTGATCGTAGGAATTTTTTTTGAAATACTATGTTCCCCAACAGTGGCATCATGAGACAGGTCTATGCGTAGATGATATGCACGAGTAGACCACAATGAGTCGTGGGCGATAATAGTCATCTTGCGTACCAGCATGTCATACTTTGATTCGGCGGCATTGTGAGATGAAGCGGCCTGGACCGACATTACATGTACGCTTATGCGAGACTGGTTTCACTGTTACGAGCACTCGTTGCTTAAAGGTGACCGGCGGGTGTGTGTCTCTCTCACTTTAGTTGAATCGAGTGTGGCTACGCCCGGTCCTTATGAAGGTTAAAACAACACACTTGACGAAAAATCATTGTGGTTTTGTATGCGTAGGTAAGAACGGTTCTTGCTAAGTCCGTAGCAGCCACGTAAAACTTGCAACAACAAAGTAGTTGCAGGGCATGTTGTGATATGATATGGTCAAGACATGATGAGTTATACATTATTGTATGATATGAACATGTTTTGTAAACTATCGGCAACCGGTAGGAGCCTTATGGTTGTCTCTTTATTGTATGAATTGCGAAGGCCATGTAATTGCTTTACTTTATCACTATGAGTTAGCGATAGTAGTAGTAGCAATAGTTGGCGAGACGACCACGACGCTACGATGAAGATCATGGTGTCAAGCCGGTGACGATGGAGATCATGACGATGATTTGGAGATGGAGATCAAAAGCACAAGATGATGATGGACATATCATGTCACATATTTTGATTGCATGTGATGTTTATGTTATTATGCTTCTTATTTTTCTTAGTACGGCGGTAGCATTATAGGATGATCCCTTACAAAATTTCAAGGTACAAGTGTTCTCCCTGAGTATGCACCGTTGCGAAAGTTCGTCGTGCTGAGACACCACGTGATGATCGGGTGTGATAAGCTCTGTGTTCAAATACAATGGGTGTAAGACAGTTTTGCACATGCGGAATACTCAGGTTAAACTTGACGAGCCTAGCATGTACAAACATGGCCTCGGAACACTGTAGACCGAAAGGTCGAGCGTGAATCATATAGTAGATATGATCAGCATAAGATGTTCACCATTAAAAACTACTCCATCTCACATGATGATCAGACATGGTTTAGTTGATTTGGATCACGTGATCATTTAGATGACTAGAGGGATGTCTATCTAAGTGGGAGTTTTTTAGTAATATGATTAACTGAACTTTAATTTATCATGAACTTAATCCTAATAGTTTTTGCATATTTATGTTGTTGTAGATCAACGGCCTGTGCTACTGTTCCCCTGAATTTTAATGCATTCCTAGAGAAAGCTAAGTTGAAGGATGATGGTAGCAACTACACGGACTGGGTCCGTAACTTGAGGATTATCCTCATTGCTGCACAGAAGAGTTATGTCATTGAAGCACCGCTAGGTGATAGGCCTGCTGCAGGAGCAACTTCAGACGTTATGAACGTCTGGCAAGCTCGTTCTGATGACTACTCGATAGTTCAGTGTGCCTTGCTTTATGGCCTAGAATCGAGACTTCAAAGACGTTTTGAACGTCATGGAGCATATGAGATGTTCCAAGACTTGAAGTTAATATTTCAAGAAAATGCCCGAATTGAGAGATATGAAGTCTCCAATAAGTTCTATACCTGCAAACTGGAGGAGAACAGTTCTATCAGTGAACACTTTCTCGGAATGTCTGGGTACTACAATCACATGACTCAACTTGGTTGCAAAGTTGATAAAGATAGTGTTATTGATAGAGTTCTTCAATCACTACGACCATGTAAAAAAAGCTTCGTGATGAACTATAATATGCAAGGGGTGTAAAAGACAATTCCCGAGCTCTTCGCTATGCTCAAAGATGCGGAGGTAGAAATCAAAAAGGAGCATCAAGTGTTGATGGTTAACAACATCGGTAGTTTCAAGAAAAAAGGCAAGGGAAAGAAGGAGAACTTCCAAAAGAATAGCAAGACAGTTGCTACTCCCGCGAAAGAACCCAATTCTGGAACCAAGCTTGAAACTGAGTGCTTCTACTACAAAGGCACTGGACACTGGAAGCGAAACTGCCCCAAGTATTTGGCGGATAAGAAGGATGGCCAAGTGAACAAAGGTATATTTGATATGCATGTTATTGATGTGTACCTTACTCATGCTCGTAGTAGCACCTGGGTATTTGATACTGGTTCGTCTGCTAATATTTGTAACTTGAAATAGGGGCTATGGACTAAACAAAGATTAGCTAAGGACGAGGTGACGATGCGCGTGGGAAGTGGTTCTAAAGTCGATGTGATCGCCGTCGGTACGCTGCCGCTACATCTACCTTCGGGATTAGTTTTAGACCTAAATAATTGTTATTTGGTGCCAGCGTTGAGCATGAACATTATATCTGGATCTTGTTTGTTGCGAAACGGTTATTCATTTAAATCAGAGAATAATGGTTGTTCTATTTATATGAGTAATATCTTGTATGGTCATGCATCCTTGAAGAGTGGTCTATTCTTGTTGGATCTCGATCGTAGTGATACACATGTTCATAATATTGAAGCCAGAAGATGCCAAGTTGATAATGATAGTGCAACTTATTTATGGCACTGCCTTTTAGGTCATATTGGTGTAAAGCGCATGAAAAAACTCCATGCTGATGGACTTTTGGAATCACTTGATTATGAATCACTTGCTGCTTGCGAACCATGCCTCATGGGCAAGGTAACTAAAACTCCGTTCTCCGAAACAATGGAGCGAGCAACTGATTTGTTGGAAATCATACATACTGATGTATGAAGACCGATGAGTGTTGAAGCTCGTGGCGGGTATCGTTATTTTCTGACCTTCACTGACAATTTGAGCAGATATGGGTATATCTACTTGATTAAGTACATGTCTGAAACATTTGAAAAGTTCAAAGAATTTCAGAGTGAAGTAGAGAATCATCGTAACAAGAAAATAAAGTTTCTACGATCTGATCACAGAGGCGAATATTTGAGTTACGAGTTTGGTCTTCATTTGAAACAATGCGGAATAGTTTCACAGCTCACGCCACCTGGAACACCGCATCGTAATGGTATGTCCGAACGTCGTAACCGTACTTTATTAGATATGGTGCGATCTATGATGTTTCTTACGGATTTACCACTATCGTTTTGGGGTTATGCTTTAGAGACAGCTGCATTCACGTTAAATAGGGCACTAACTAAATCCGTTGAGACGGCACCTTATGAACTGTGGTTTGGCAAGAAACCCAAGTTGTCATTTCTTAAAGTTTGGGGTTGCGATGCTTATGTGAAAAAGCTTCAACCTGATCATCTCGAACCCAAGTCGGAGAAATGTGTCTTCATAGGATACCCAAAGGAAGCTGTTGGGTACACCTTCTATCATAGATCCGAAGGCAAGATATTCGTTGCTAAGAATGGATCCTTTCTAGAGAAGGAGTTTCTCTCGAAAGAAGTGAGTGGGAGGAAAGTAGAACTTGATGAGGTAATTGTACCTTCTCCCGAGTTGGAAAGTAGTACATCACAGAAACTAGTTCTAGTGATTCCTACACCGATCAGTGAGGAAGCTAATGATGATGATCATGAAAGTTCAGATCAAGTTACTACTGAACCTCGTAGGTCGACCAGAGTGCGTTCCACGCCAGAGTGGTACGGTAACCCGGTTCTGGAAGTCATGTTGCTAGACCATGATGAACCTACGAACTATGAGGAAGAGATGATGAGCCCAGATTCCGCAAAATGGCTTGAGGCCATGAAATATGAGATGGGATCCATGTATGAGAACAACGTGCAGACTTTGGTTGACTTGCCCGATGATGGGTAAGCCATTGAAAATAAATGGATCTTTAAGAGGAAGCCTGACGTCGATGGTTATGTTACTGTCTACAAAGCTCGCTTGTTGCGAAAGGTTTTCAACAAGTTCAAGGAGTTGACTGCAATGAGACTTTCTCACCCGTAGCGATGCTTAAGTCTATCCAAATCATGTTAGCAATTCCCGCATTTTATGATTATGAAATATGGCAAATGGATGTCAAAACTGCATTCCTTAATGGATACCTCAAAGAGAAGTTGTATATGATGCATCCAGAAGGTTTTGTCGATCCTAAAGGTGCTAACAAAGTATACAAGCTCCAGTGATCCATCTATGGACTCATGCAAGCATCTCGGAGTTGGAATATACGCTTTGATGAGGTGATCAAAGCATATGGTTTTATAAAGACTTTTGGAGAAGCCTGTATTTACAAGAAAGTGAGTGGGAGCTCTGTAGCATTTCTGATATTATATGTGGATGATATATTGTTGATTAGAAATGATATGGAATTTCTGGATGGCATAAAAGTATACTAGAATAAGAATTTTTCAATTAAAAACCTCGGTGAAGCTGCTTATATATTAGGCATCAAGATCTATAGAGATAGATCTAGATGCTTAATTGGGCTTTCACAAAGCACGTACCTTGATAAAGTTTTGAAGAAGTACAAAATTGATCAGTCAAAGAAAGGGTTCTTCCCTGTGCTACAAGGTGTGAAGTTGAGTAAGACTCAATACCCGACCACTGTAGAAGATAGAGAGAAAATGAAAGTCATTCCCTATGTCTCAGCCATAAGATATATCATGTATGCAATGCTAGGTACCAATGTAATCCAGGAGTGGATCACTGGATTGCGGTCAAGAACATCCTGAAGTACCTGAAAAGGACAAAGGATATGTTTGTCATTTAGGGAGGTGACAAAGAGCTCGTCGTAAACGGTTACGTCGATTCAAGCTTTGACACTGATCCGTATGACTATAAGTCTCAACCCGGATATGTATTTTTGTTGAATGGTGGAGCTGTTAGCTGGTGCAGTTCCAAGCAGAGCGTCATGGCGGGATCTACGTGTGAAGCAGAGTACATAGCTGCTTCAGAAGCAGCAAAGGAAGGAGTCTGGATGAAGGAGTTCATATCCGATCTAGGTGTAATACCTAGTGCATCGGGTCCAATGAAAATCTTTTGTGACAACACTGGAGCAATAGCCTTGGCGAAAGAATCTAGGTTTCACAAGAGAACCAAGCACATCAAGAGACGCTTCAATTCCATCCGAGATCAAGTCAAGGAGGGAGACATAGAAATTTGCAGGATACATACGGATCTAAATGTTGCAGACCCATTGATTAAGCCTCTTCCACGAGCAAAACATGATCAACACCAAGACTCCATGGGTGTTAGAATCATTACTGTGTAATCTAGATTATTGACTCTAGTGCAAATGGGAGACTGAAGGAAATATGCCCTAGAGGTGATAATAAATTTTTTATTTATATTTCCTTATACATCATGATAAATGTCTTTTATTCATGCTAGAATTGTATTAACCAGAAACTCGATACATGCGTGAATACATAGACGAAACAAAGTGTCCCTAGTATGCCTCTACTAGACTAGCTCGTTAATCAAAGAGTGTTATGTTTCCTAACCATAGACATGAATTGTCATTTGATTAACAGGATCACATCATTAGGAGAATGATGTGATGGACAAGACCCATCCATTAACTTAGCAATATGATCATTTAGTTTTTCTGCTATTGCTTTCTTCATGACTTGTACATGTTCCTAGGACTACAAGATTATGCAACTCCCGAATACCGGAGGAACACCTTGTGTGCTATCAAACATCACAACGTAATTGGGTGATTATAAAGATGCTCTACAGATGTCTCTAAAGGTGTTTGTGGTGTTGGTGTAGATCGAGAATAGGATTTGTCACTCCGAGTGTCGGAGAGGTATCTCTGGGCCCTCTCGATAATACACATCGTAATAAGCCTTGCAAGCAAACGACTAATGAGTTGGTCACGAGATGATGTATTACAGAACGAGTAAAGAGACTTGCAGGTGATGAGATTGAACTAGGTATGATGATACCGATGATCGAATCTAAGGCAAGTAACATACCGATGACCAAGGGAATAACGTATGTTGTTATGCGGTTTGACCGATAAAGATCTTCGTAGAATATGTGGGAACCAATATGAGCATCCATGTTCCGCTATTGGTTATTGATCGGAGATAAGTCTCGGTCATGTCTACATAGTTCTCGAACCCGTAGGGTCCGCACGCTTAACGTTTGATGACGATCGGTATTATGAGTTTATGTGTTTTGATGCACCGAAGGTAGTTCGGAGTCCCGGATGTGATCACGGACATGACGAGGAGTCTCGAAATGGTCGAGATATAAATATTGATATATTGGAAGGTTATATTCGGACACCGGAAGGGTTTCGGGGGTCACCAAATAAATACCGGAGTACCGGGAGGTTACCGGAACCCCCCCCCCCTTGGGGGAGTTAATGGGCCATTGTGAGCTTTAGGGGAGAGGGAGAAGGGCTTCCAAGGGATTGGTTGTGCGCCCCAAAGCCTAGTCTGAATTGGACTAGGGGGAGGGACGGCGCCCCCTCCTTCCTTCTCTTTCTCTCCTCCCCTTCCTTCTTCTCCTACTCCTACTAGGAAAGGTGGAATCGTACTCCTAGTGGGAGTAGGACTCCTCCCTTGGCGCACGCCCTCCTAGGCCGGCCGCCTCCTCCCTCTCCCTCCTTTATATACGTGGGGAGGGCACCCCTTGGACACACATCAATTGTTCCTAGCCGTGTGTGGTGCCCCCCTCCACAGTTACACACATCGGTCATATCGTTGCGGTGCTTAGGCGAAGCCCTGCGCCGGTAACTTCATCATCACTGTCACCATGCAGTTGTGCTAACGAAACTCTCCCGCGACACTCAACTATATCAAGAGTTCGTGGGACTTCATCGAGCTGAATGTGTGCTGAACGCGGAGGTGCCGTACGTTCGGTGCTTGGATCGGTTGGATCGCGAAGACGTTTGACTACATCAACCGCGTTACTAAACGCTTCCGCTTTCGGTCTACGAGGGTACATGGACACACTCTCCCGCTCGTTGCTATGCTTCTCCTAGATAGATCTTGCGCGATCGTAGGAATTTTTTTGAAATACTACGTTCCCCAACACTAATGACATTCGATTGAAGACATTAACGCTGGAACGATATTAGCCAACCTTGCAAACACTAAATTAGTCACATTCTTCCTGCTGAATGCGAGGTTACTATTGTCCATCACACTAAAGTTTATCAGTAGCATGGTTTGGACGGATGTGTATGTGTAGAGCAAAAAAAGGAGTTTCAGGTGGACAAAAGGGCTTCTGAATGTACCCGGCTTCTATTTACAACATCTTGTGGTCATAATTCAGTAAATTTTAAGACCCATGATGTTCATTCTATGGACCTGACTGATCCATTTGACTATGACTGTCGAAAACACTGCTGGAGTTAGATGTTGTTGCCCTTTTCAATTAGATTTTATTCTAAACCTGATGAATAATTAACCCTCGTGCTTTTGTACAGTTTGTAAGCTGGAGTTAGATGTTCTTGCCCTTTTCAACTCTCCTGTGACTGTCATATTTTGTTGGAAACAAGGCAAATGGCTTGCCATTTGTTTAATTAAGAGTGAAATATTATTGTAAAAATCTCAACCAAGGGAAATAACATCAGTCTTGCCGGCTTCTTGAGCTCACTGTGCATTACAGAACCCAAGTGATTAGCCCCCACCAGCACCCACAAACTTATTTTGAACTAGCACACCAAATGGGCTGTAAATTTCCATAAGAAAGGCTACATGACCGTGACAGATTTGGATTCTGACATTTGGGACCCACGAGGAAAAATCCTATCCAAGGTGGTGTCGACTTAATTACTTGTTAACCCTCATACTGCCCTCCGCATGCAACTAGACTGTCGCATCTTCCATGGCTCCTGTTCGTTCCTCAGAGGCCTCACCGTCGTCCTCCGCCTTCGTTCACTCGCCGTGCGCGGTGCGCCGCCGTCTGGCATTATCAACGTCGTCAAGAACCGAGAGGAATAAGGAGATGACTGTACGGGGAGAGGATGACAGTAGGGACCCACCAGGGTCATGGCAGTACGCAAGCAAGTGCCTAGTTATTGCAAGCCCAAAAAATGGTTCCTCCTAATGGTTGGACATCTGGGGCCGACGCCATTGCCAACGTAGTCAATAAACAAGAGAATTACACAACGAGCGGCTGACACCAGGAACATAGTTCGTCGCGCGGTGGTTATTTACTTTTTTAGGAACAAACAGTTGTTACTTATACTAGTTTTAGAGGCAGATCAGGGTAAGGGGTTGTGCGTGGGTTGTGGCCTGTCTAGCTAGTGTTTTTTTTATGTTTAGCACATGATGAGCCCGGTTGTGTTTTTTTCTTCCTGAAAATGGCTAGCCCGATTCTACTTTTTTAAAGGAAATAGCCAACAGAGGCCTACTTGCTTTCTCAGCCCTCCTGGGCTGCAAATCGTTCAAGACGAGAGCGATGTATTAGCTTGCCTAGAAAATGAAGTAGTAAGAAATGGGATGTAAATTTATAAACACAACAAACCAGCAATTAGTTTCAAATATTGTTTTTTTAAGATTTTGATATTCAGAATATATTTGTTTTTTGCGAGGAAAAAACCATGTTGGATTTTAAATTGATATAAAATTATTATTTTTAGATTAGTTTGAATGACTCGAAATTTCGGGATTAAAAACAGTTCGGACCGCACCGAAATATGCAAAATTTCGTACAATTTTTTAAGGGATAATTAGATTTATGCCCCTCGTTGTGTCCCACTCGCCACTTTTACCCCTAATTTCCAAAAGTCACCAGTTTTGTCCAAGTCACTTCACTCCTCTTATGCTTTTTCCCTTTGACCGTTTGACCTTCAGTATGAAAACTTCATAACTAATTCATACTAAATCGGAAAAATGCAAATAAGATACCAAAATATTCAGAAAAACATCATCTATATGTCAGTGTCATTTGCATTCATGAAAAAAGTGTTGGAAAGTGCCCATCCGAGTTTTAGCTCTTATGATACCACCATGAATAGTAAAATCTAAAAAACAAAAAATTCAAATACAAATTTGGTGGCAAATAATGAAAAATGTTTCAAGTGCATGCCAAGTTTCACCAGGGAATGACAATCGTGGAAGTCATGGCAAAAAACACAATCTAATCAACACTCCAAAATAGATTATTTTTTGCCATGACATCCACGATTGTCATTCCCTCATGAAACTTGGCGAGCACTTCAAACATATGTCATTCTTTGCCACCAAATTTGTTTTTAAAATTTTTGAATTTTTTTAGATTTTACTATTCATGGTGGTACCACAAGAGCAAAAACTCGAATGGGAACTTTTCAACACTTTTGTCATGAATGAAAATGACACTGACATATAGGTGATGTTTTGCCGAACATTTTGGTATCTTATTTGCATTTTCTGATTTAGTATGAATTCGTTATGACTTTTTCAAACTGACGGTCAAACGGTCAAAGGGCAAAAGCATAAGAGGAGGGAAGTGACTTGGACGGAACCGGTGACTTTTGGAAATTAGGGGTAAACAGCTGAGTGGGACAAAACTAGGGGCATAAATCTAATTATCCCATTTTTAAACGTAGGCACAATATGGGTTGTAATGCTAACAAAAAGAATATGGGCTTTGTAAGTGCATCTAGTGCCCCCTAGTTGGTTTTGGAGTATTGACGACAAACGTGGTTGAGGGACTAATGTGTTTGTGAGAATTACAGGATAACACAGGTAATAGTCCCTCACTCATTCGGTTTAACTTCCAGAGATGACCCCTAAAAATGTGTGAAGACATTGAAGACAGTGGTGGCGCGTGAAGAAATTCACGTTAAGATAATGACCTATGAAGACATTCATTGAAGTGGGGTCCAAGTGAACATAGTTTCTTTCGTAGTTCTTTTTATTCTTTCTTGAGTCATAGGAACCACCGAACTGCTAAGTGGGGTCCAAGTGAACACAGTCGAATGACTAAAGTGATGCTCAACCAAAACACCTATGTCTTCGAGCGAAGACAAATGAGAGTAAATCTTATCCAGAGGTGGATAAGTCAGCTTTACATGGAGCTCAAGCAAAGTTGTCGCGCGTGTTTATAATCCGACAGTTGGACACGTGTCAGTTCCTTAGTGACCAAGGGTCATTTCGGACATATCATGTCGGGTTGCCTCATGGCTATAAATAGCCCACCCCTACACCATAAATTGGTGGTGGCTTAGAGTTAGTGCACGGCTTTTGTCGTTTGAGAGCAACCCACCTCCAAAGTCTGAGAGAAAAGATATGTGCGAGGACAAAGCCCAAAACACCCGGAGCCAAAGAGTGTTAGGCATCACTGAGGTCTTTCTGTCTGTGTGACCTGAAGACTTGTTACACTTGAGGACTATGCATCCTCCAACCGGTTAGGCGTCACGTTCTGAGCGTCCTAGAGTGATTGTGGATCACCAGTGAACGAAGTCTGTGAAGGTTTGGAAGTCTACCTTGAAGACTTACCAGAGTGATTGGGCGAGGACTGTGTGTCATAGCTGAAGGGGAATATGGTCAGGATTGTGTGTCTTCAGGTTTGAATACCTAGCCGCCCTAACCAGATGTACAGTTGACACATCAACTGGAACTGGTCTACCAAATCCTTGTCTTCACCAAGCAACCGGTTCTATCCCCAACTTCCTTTACATTTCAGTTTGTCTTCGTGAAGTCATTGCTTGTTTGTCTGATCTGTTTGACTTCACTGTGTGAAGACTGTCCACTATGTTGCTTCAGTTATATCTTCCATCTCGATCCATGTTATCTAGCTTTCAATAGTCTTCGTATTATCTTCATGATGCTTGCTTGACTATTGTGTGACTGGATATGTTTATCTTTCGCTGCTTATCATATAGGTTCAATTCATCTGTCTGTCTTCAACAGAAATCCTGTTTTGAAGACTTTCATAAAAATCGCCTATTCACCCCCCACTAGTCGATAACTTGCACTTTCAATTGGTATCAGAGCTAGGTGATCCCTTGTTCTGTGTGATTCGGTTTAACCACCTGGAGTTTTAGTTATGTCGACTACAGGGATAATCAAAGTCTCCACTTCATGTCCTGTCTTCGATGGCACTGATTGCCCCTAATGGAAGAATAAGATGCGCATGCATCTTGAAGCCATTGATGTCGACCTCTGGTATGTCGTCAAGAAAGGCGTTCCCAAGACCGGTGAAGGTGTCACCCCTGCTGATGTCAAGAAGTTCATTAAACTGGATTCAACTGCCAAGAACATCATCTGTGGTCATCTGACCAAAGGACAGTATGGCCGTGTGAGTGCTCTGGAAATGTCGAAGCTAGTCTGGGGCTGGATCTCCAAGGTCAACGAAGGTGTCTCAACCCAGAGAGACTCAAGAATCAGTGTTCTTCGCAACCTCTTCAACCGCTTCAAGAGAAACAACAATGAGAATGTCCAGCTCACATTTGATCGCCTCACTGACATCACAAATGAGCTTCATTCACTCGGCGCCACTGAGATCACCAAGCATGAAATCGTCAAGACACTCCTGAGATCTCTTGACAGCTCGATTGACACCCTAGCCCTGATGATTCAAGAACGCCACGACTTCAAGACTCTCGATCCGTCTGACATACTTGAGAGGCTCAACACAAATGAGTTTCAGCTATCTGAGAAAAGAGACATCTATGGTCCCAACTATGACCGAACTCGCGCCTTTAAGGCAAAGGTTGTTTCCTCATCTGAAGAAGAACCAGACTGCAGTTCTGATGATGCCGAAGACATTGGAAAGGATCTTGCTATGCTGGTGAAGAAGTTCCAGAAATTCACTAAGAAGAAAGGCTTCAGAAAGTCTTCACAATCCAGCTCAAGAAATGATGAAGCCTCTGCTCATGACCACTAGACGGGAACATGCCACAAGTGCAAGAAACCTGGTCACTACATCTCTGAGTGTCCACAGTGGGACAATGAGATCTAGAATAAGAAGAAGAGCAAGGAATATGATTCTGATGACAAGAAGAAGAAGAAATCCTCAAAGTCTTCTTCCAAGTCTTTGTCAAAGTCTTCATCACACAAGAAGAGCTCATCTGGCAAGGCTCGTGCTTTTGTTGGCAAGGGGATGGATTCAGAGGAGGAGTCTGCTTCTGAGGAGGCAGAGGTGGAGTCTGAGGAGGATTCTTATTCAGGCGTGGCAAGCCTGGCTCTGGCTTCAGCATATGTTGCCAAGTCCATCTTCAACACTGAAGACTATGGCCTCGTCACCAACACTAATGCCAAGAATTAGGATGACTCTGCTCCCACCTACTGCTTCATGGCACGTGGTGCCAAGGTAAACTCACGCGATGCTTACTTTCAAACATCAAGTGAAGATGACTCTAATTGTGAAGCCAAACCAAGCTACAAAACACTTGCTAAAATTGCAACTAAACAACAGAAAGCTATGGAACATAGACAAAAATTGTTAGACAAAAGCGATGATCTGTTGGATGCGGAAATGACCTGATTTCAGTCCTTAATTGAAGACATCAAAAATCTTCATGTTAAGTACGAGGAACTCGAAAGTCGTCATGAAACGCTCTCAACAACTCATGAAAAGCTTTCCTATGATTATCTTCAAAGGAAGCAAGAACTTGAGAAATTGAGAACGGCTCATGAAGATCTTCAAAAAGAGAACGAGTCACTTCATGCTCAAAAATCAGTCCCGCTCAAGAAGGATTTGAACCACCATGTCTAAAATGCCTTGAGCGTGATAACGCTACCTCTGTTGCTGAATGTTCTACTGCTGCTACTGTTGCAATATCTTCAACTGTTGATGTGGTAACTAAACCCTCTGCTGAGGATACCACCACTATTGCTGATGAGAATGCTAGGTTGAAGACATTGCTTGAAACAGGAATGTACAAAAGTCTCAAAGGGCATCAAACACTATGTGATGTCCTCAAGAAACAGTTTCTGAACCGAAACCCTAGGAAAGAGGGTGTTGGGTTCGAATGGAAAAATGAATGTTGATGGTTCATACTGGAAGCCTGAGCAGTATCCCAAAACCACATGGGCTGCTGCAAAGGGTCCGCCAGTAGATACATCCACTTTATCTGGCTTCACTTGTGCTAAC
Source organism: Secale cereale (assembly GCA_902687465.1). NCBI lineage: Eukaryota > Viridiplantae > Streptophyta > Magnoliopsida > Poales > Poaceae > Secale > Secale cereale. Next base: position 484,504,459 of record LR738711.1, read on the forward strand.
CCGATTATCATTGATGAATCCTTTGATGCAAACTACAAACTGTTTAAGAATCATAATGGTGAAGTGTTTGCCAGGTATATTGGTACTAACTGCAGGAATGGGCCACCTATGAAGAAGATATGGGTGCCCAAAAGTTGTCTTGAGAATCTTCCTATGAATGTCATCATGACACCACCTGGGAAGAAGACAAACCCCAGACCAAAGGCTTCATATGGTCCAAAGGCTTCATAAAGACAGAGGACTCAATAGAGTCACCCTAACGCCAATATTTTACAGGGAAATCATACTCGGACCTATGAATATGAGTGTGTTTCCTCAAACCGCTATGTTCATAAAACTAAGAACTTTTCTGCTTATTCATATGAGTATTATTCACCTCCTGCAATGCTATTTGCTAGGGCTCCTAAGCCAAAATTCTCAGATACTACTCCTAGACTTATTGCTTCTAAGCCACCCATAAAGATGTGGGTGGTTAAGAAGAATTAACTTCTCTTGCAGGGAAGGGTCTCCAGCCAAAAATCTTTTTCTGACGCCAAAGCTGGGGGACCTTAAACATCTTGTGGGATGGAAGATCAAATGTCCAAATGGTCTAACCATGTATTTCGTCCCATGGTTTCTTGACAAGCTTCCTATCTTGGCTAACAAGGACCTAAACTTTAATAGCATGCTTGTTCGTCAAATGTTTATGCTTCACACTTCTCTTTGTGAATACTATGCCGCTAACTGATCTGTAGGGCACTGCTTCAGAAGCCACTGAATGGATAATTGACAGTGGATGTACCAACCACATGACTGGTGATCGACGTCTTCTCATGGACTCAACTCTACGTCCTTCTTCCAAAAGTCACATCACATTCGCTGACACTAGTAAAAGCAAGGTACTGCGACTTGGCAAAGTTGCTATCTCAAAGGATCAACACATGGACAAAGTCATGCTTGTTGAATCCCTAGGATACAACTTAACGTCAGTTTCCATGCTATGCGATCTAAACATGATTGTGATATTTGGAAAATATTGTTGCCTTGTGCTTATGGAATCTGACAAATCTCTAGTCTTTGAAGGATATCGAAAAGGTGATATGTATATGGTAGATTTCTCTACAGGGCCACAGCTCGCCGTTTGTCTTCTCGCAAAAGCTTCAGAATGCTGGCTTTGGCATCAAAGACTTGGTCCTGCTGGCATGAGGAACCTACACACTCTCGTCAAGAAGAAGCACGTCATAGGCATCGAGGGTGTCAAGTTCAAGAAAGATCATCTGTGTGGTGCTTGTCAAGCTGGAAAGATGACTAGGGCCAAGCATCCCTCGAAGACAATCAGGACTACATCTCGTCCCTTCAAGCTGCTTCAAATGGACTTATTTGGCCCTACTCACTACTCTACTCTCACTACCACTGCTTGCTTATATGGTTTCGTGATCGTCGATGACTACTCTAGATACACTTGGGTGCATATAATCCTATTTAAGACTGAAGTTCAGGATGTCTTCAGACGCTTCGCAAATCGATCCATGAACAACTATGGCATCAAGATCAAGCACATCAGAAGTGACAACGGAACTGAGTTCAAGAATACTGGGCTCGACACCTATCTTGATACATTGGGCATCACGCATGAGTTCTCGGCTCCATACACACCCCAACAGAATGGCATCATTGAGCGCAAGAACCAGACTCTCATTGAGATGGCACGTACTATGCTTGATGAATACAAGACACCAAGAAGGTTCTGTCCTGAAGCCATTGATACTGCATGTCACATCAACAACAGAGTTTATCTTCACAAGTTCTTCAAGAAAACATCATATGAATTTCTGACTAGTAAGAAGCCAAACGTCAGCTATTTCAAAGTCTTTGGTGGTAAGTGCTGGATCAAGGATCCGCATCACACTTCCAAATTTGCACCGAAAGCACATGAAGGTTTTATGCTTGGTTACGAAAAGGATTCGCACACCTACCGGGTCTTCAATCTCTTTCACTATAAAGTGGTTGAAACCGTAGATGTGCAGTTCGATGAATCTAACGGCTCGCAAAGAGAGGACCTGTCAAATGTGCTAGATGAAGCTTCTCCCAGTGAATCTATCAAACAAATGGGTACAGGAGAAATTATACCCACCGAGGAACGAACTGAAGGGGAAATCATCATCTCTCCACCTAGTCATCCTGAAGACAATGCTCAGCCTGAAGCCAATCCTGAACAAGAAGATAATCAACAGCATGAGCAAAGTCTTCGCCCAGCTCATCCTCGGGTTGCTAATGAAGTCCAAATTGAAAAGATTCTTGATGGCCTTAATGCAACCGGTCCACTTACTTGCTCAAAAGAAACTCAGCTAGCCAACTTTTGTGGTCACTCTGCATTTTTCTCAATAACTAAACCCAAGAAAGTTGATGAAGTATTTATGGAATCTGAATGGATTCAAGAAATGCAAGAAGAGCTTCAATAGTTTGAGCGGAATAATGTATGGGAACTTGTAAAGCGTCCTGATCCACGGAAGCATAACATCATTGGCACCAAATGGATCTATCGCAACAAACAAGATGAGCATGGTCAAGTCATCAGAAACAAGGCTCATCTCATTGCTCAAGGCTATACTCAAGTAGAAGGAATTGACTTTGATGAAACCTTTGCTCATGTTGCTAGACTTGAAGCAATTCGCATACTGCAAGCATACGCCAACCATCATAACATATTTCTGTATCAAATGGATGTGAAGAGCGCCTTTCTGAATGGGAAAATTGAAGAAGAAGTGTATGTTGCACAACCTCCAGGCTTTGAAGACCAAAACGTCCTCACATGGTTTACAAGCTCAACAAGGCACTGTATGGCCTCAAACAAGCTCCTCGTGCATGGTATGACACACTCAAAGACTTCTTGAAGATCAAAGACTTCAAACCTGGATCATTGCATCCCGCACTCTTCACGAAGACATATAATGGAGAGCTGTTCGTATGTCAGATTTATGTGGATGACATTATCTTCGGATGCACTGACAAAAGATCAGTGATGAGTTTGGATACATGATGCAAGAGCAATATTAGATGTCCATGATGGGTGAACTGAAATTCTTCCTTGGTCTTCAAATTCGCCAACAGAAGAATGGCATCTTCATATCTCAAGAGAAATACCTCAAAGATTGCCTGAAGAAGTTTGCAATGCAAGATTGCAAAGGGTACACGATGCCAATGCCAACTAAAGGACAATTGGGCTCCGACATCAATGGTAAAGAGTCCGATCTAAAGTTATACTGCTCCATGATTGGTTCTTTACTCTATTTATGTGCATCTAGGCCTGATATAATGCTTAGCGTTTGCATGTGTGCCCGTTTCCAAGCGGCACCAAAGGAATCACATCACCTCGCTGTGAAGCGAATTCTTTGATACTTAGCTCACACCCCCACACTAGGATTATGGTATCCCAAAGGCTCTATGTTTGATCTTGTTGGATTCTCAGATGATGACTATTCTGGTGACAAAGTTGATCGCAAGTCCACCTCACGAACATGTCACTTTCTTGGACGATCTCTTGTCTGTTGGTCTTCAAAGAAGCAGTACTCAATGTCTCTCTCCACAGCTGAAGCTGAATACATTGCTGCTGGATCTTGTTGCGCTCAGCTTCTCTGGATGAAGCAAACTCTTAAGGATTATGGCGCCAACATGGAAAAGGTGCCTCTCTTCTGCGATAACGAGAGCGCCATCAAGATTTCTCACAATCCCGTTCAGCACTCAAAGACAAAGCACATTGAGATTCGTCAGCACTTTCTCGGGGATCATGTGATCAAGAAGGACATTGAAATCATACATGTCAATGCCGAAAAGCAACTGGCAGATATCTTCACTAAGCCCTTGGATGAGAAAAGGTTTTGCATGCTGCGGTGTGAGCTAAATCTCCTAGAATCCTCAAATGTCATGTGATTGGACACACATCCTAACGCTTATGCATTTTGATGACTTAGATGTGCAACACACTAAGTAACGTATGTCTTCAATTCATGAAGACTTACACTCAGAGTGTGAATACATTAATGTGGAATTCGACTCTGGAGTGCCACGATAATTGTGCGCCGTGTCCTGGTCTAATACTTCCTATACGGTGGGTAACGCCACCACCAAACCTTCTTGAAGTTTTCATTTGGCGTCATGACTGCATTATCTTCTTACTTGGTTTGTCTTCAACATTGTTTGTCTTCAAGACTCATTGTCCAATGTTGATTTGGTTGGTTTCATTGACATATATGGTCTGTCCTCTACATCATTCACTTATAGCTATGTCTTCAAACTTTTTGATCTAAGTGAATGTGATCGGACCCTAATCCTTTCTATGCTTTATCTCTCCAATTCTCTCTATCTCTTCATATGCATTCTATTGACACTTGTTGAATGTCTTCACTGTGTCCTTGTCAGCTGAAGATATAGAGACACTCATTTAAAACTGTTTTCATTGCTATATCTCTTTTGCCCGAAAATCGGAGAAATAGAAACTTCCATCCGACATATCAGGCGTGCGTGGGATCATGGCTCAACTCTCCATAAGATGCATGCCAGCCACGTGTCGTTCAGATGTGAACAGCCAGGGGCACCTGCGTAATTGAACTGCGCCGTTAGCCCTCCTTATAAATACTCCACCCTCGCGGTCATAATTTCCTATCCCACCTCTCGCCATCTCGCTCAACCCTAGCGCCTCCGCTAGCTCCAGTATACGCCGGAGACGAAGCCCTTAGCTGCCGCGACTTCTTCGACGCCGTCTTCCTGCCGGCCGTGGACCTCGTCTCTCCGCAACCGTCGTAGGTGTCTTCCGCTGCCAAGTTAGGGCACGGAAGATCGATCTGCTCGGCATCCATCTCCTTCCGTCTAGCAGTTCTTCAGCGCGGTAAATAGATCTCTCTTTTTACCATCATTTTGATCCATTAAAGTCATACAACTTCACCACATGTGGTTTATGTACATCTGAGAGCTGTTTCTTTCTATCCTTCTCTCATATGATGCAAATGTATTCTATTATGATTAACTGCTAGTTAGATTCCTCACTTGTACCTATTATTGGATTTGTGCAAATCTGGAACCAACTCACTCCATATAAGTGAATGTCTTCGCACTATGAGGTCAATGTCTTCAAACCGTGTTTAATCTTCAAAATCTTCTGAGAATGCATATGACCTCTTCCCCTTCCCTTGCATCTCTAATGCTGTCATAGGTACATGTCCGTGGGAGATTCCCTTGGTTCTCATAGTCTACATTCATTTGCAGAATTCTTCCAGCGTCACATTGAATCTCCTGAAGCCAGTTCCTGTCTGACGAGTCGTCGGAAGACGAACTGCTTTGTGAAGCCTTTCTGTCTAAAACCAATGGCTTCTGAAAAATAGACCAAGAAAGGTGGCAGGCAGAGACATACTGACACTGCCAAAGATCTTCCTCCGGATCTGTTCACCATATACAAGTCTGACCCAGAAGAGACCTATGGAGAACACAAATCTTGAATCCAATGCATACGAAGATATTGGGTAGAGCAATGGTTTCTGTACAGATTTGTGACTCCTGAGTATGCTTCAAAGAATGCCATTCGCCCTCCATGGGCTGATATCGTCTACAAGAAGCTACAACCCATGACTATGTCTAAAGCCATTGCCAAGAACTTCTATCCATGCATGGTCCGAGGACGAATGCCTTCAAATGCTGACCCATCTAGTCTTCGATGGTGTCGTGATGATGAATTGTCTAAAGAAAACTACAAATCTGCCAGGACCTCTGCAACCCAGAACATGAAGGAATTGGGCATTAACTTCAATCCTGACCCATCTCGGCCCCGATCTGATGGAACACGCGAAGCCAATGAAAATCGTGTTGGCCCCTTCAATGGCCTTGATGGACTACTATCCCACATTGGTGCTCAAAGAGAAACTATGGAAGATGTTGCTGAAGACATGGAACCTGAAGTTGTTCCTGAGTCTGTGAAGCCCAAGAAGAAGTCAAAGGCTTCTAAACCTGTTGCTGCCCCAAAAGCTTCAAATGTGAAGCCCTTGAAAACTATACCACCTGAACCCAGTGTGCAGTCTGAGGATCACTCTCGCATCTCTCAGAGGTCTAAGCAGCTTGTGAAGCCATCTGGCCACGGACTCACTCCTGGTAGCATATTGCGCAATGATTATGACATCGTAGATCTGTCCAGTGATGAAGATCTTGTTGATGATGCCCTTGAAATGCTAATTAAAAGCAAGCAACAGGGCGAAATCTTCAATGATTTGCCCCTCTTTGACGCCGATATCATCAACAATTTCATCGATGAATGGTTTGAGAATACATCTCTTTCACTTGATGATCTTCAGCTTCCCATTGGAATCAGTGTGACCTTTCAAGGCTACATTGCTCAAGAACTGACTGTTGCACAGAAGTTTATTGAGCAAAAGAAAAAAATTGATCATGAGAAGGCTCTGTTCAAGAAGCATATGGCAAGCCTCAGTGCAAAAGAAGCTCAAAACTTCAAAACCATGATGATAGACCTCAAGGCTGAATTTGCCAAGCGCCGTGATGTTGCAAGGGGCTCCAGGGAACGTCTCAAGCACTAGGCTGAGAAGTGCGTCCAAACCCACAATGAAGCTGTGAAGAGGAAAGCTCTTGGCCGTCTAGGCATTGACCCCAAGCTGACAGCCAAGAAGCCAAAGAAGAAGAAGAATCCTGCTGCTGAAGACACTGATACTCCAAGGCAGGAAAGACCCAGCATTGTCTTCCCTGACAGCATGACTAGCCCGAAGCCAAAGGTCCCATCAGCTGCTTCTGCTCAAAAGAAGATGAGGCAGGCTGAAGCTGAAGCTAAGAAACGCAAGCACCTTGATGCCTCTGATGTTGCTCCCTCCAAGAAGAAGCAGAAGATAAAAGCTTCGAAGGCTTCACATCAGCCTGCGGCTCCACCACAGAACCCTTGGTTGTTGAACCTATTTTTGTTGCCCTACTTGCCTCCTCCCACCGAGAGCGTCGTCTAGTTATCCATGAGCCTGCTCCCAGGCTCATCAGACTGAAGAGATTCCAGCTGCTGACTCTCCTACAGCTGAAGACATTGGTCATGATGACAATGTTGGTGATGATGAAGTCCTTCCTCAGCTCGAACCCAAACCTTCTCAGTCGCCTACTCAAACGAGCAGTGAGCTCATAAGCATTGGTCGTCCCATAACGCCAATTGCTCAAGATGATGATTGGGAAGAGCAACCCCCTAACACCCCTTTACATGAAGACACTCCTCGTTCTTCACCGTCTCTTGTTACCACTCTGGTACTCGCGACCTCCACCGCAACACATGAACAAGACATGGAGCAAACCAATGCTTCACCAATAGCGTCGCCCAAGTTGAGAAGGCTTCGCAAAGGTCTCAGACATCAAGCCTCCATGTCAAGCATTCCTGAAGATGGAGAACAAAACTCAAGCTCAGTGGCACGTCAAGTGTTTCCTGAAGCCATTCCTTCAGCGCCTTCTCCTGAATCTGAAGCCAAGGCGGCTGAAGATATTTCGGCTGCAGCAGCCGATGAAGATAAGGAAGAAACCCGTGAAGTCACTCCCCCTCCCCAAGAAAATGTTGTACAAGAAGAAGAAGTGCCCTTCATTCAAGAACCCATGCTACCTCTTAAGCTTGCGTTGTATTCCCTCGAAGAGGAAAGGGGGATGCAGCATAGTAGCGTAAGTATTTCCCTCAATTTTTGAGAACCAAGGTATCAATCCAGTAGGAGACCACGCGCGAGTCCCTCGCACCTGCACAAACAAATAAGAACTTCGCAGCCAACGCGATAAGGGGTTGTCAATCCCTTTACTGTCACTTACGAGAGTGAGATCTGATAGAGATGATAATTATATTGTTGGTATTTTTAGTTTAATAAAACAACAAATAAAAGCGGTAAAAGTAAAGTAGATGTAGATTGATATGTTGAGAATAGACCCGGGGCCATAGTTTTCTCTAGTGGCTTCTCTCATGATAGCGATATTCTATGGCGGGTAAACAAATTACTGTCGAGCAATTGATAGAAAAGCGAATAATTATGAGACTATCTAGGCATGATCATTTTATATAGGCATCACGTCCGAGACAAGTAGACCGAAACGATTCTGCATCTACTACTATAACTCCACACATCGACCGCTATCCAGCATGCATCTAGTGTATTGAGTTCATACGAACAGAGTAACGCCTTAAGAAAGATGACATGATGTAGAGGGATAAACTCAAGCAATATGATGAAAACCCCATCTTTTTATCCTCGATGGCAACAATACAATACGTGCCTTGCTGCCCCTACTGTCACTGGGAAAGGACACCGCAAGATTGAACCCAAAGCCAAGCACTTCTCCCATTGCAAGAGCTATAGATCTAGTAGGCCAAACCAAACCAATAATTCGAAGAGACTTGCAAGGATATTATGAGCACACATAAAAAGTTCAGAGAAGAACCAAATATCTTTCATAGATAACCTTGATCATAGACTCACAATTCATCGAATCTCGACAAACACACCGCAAAAAGAGATTACATCGAATAGATCTCCTCGAAGACCGAGGAGAACTTTGTATTGAGATCAATAGAGAGAGAAGAAGCCATCTAGATACTAGCTATGGACCCGAAGGTCTATGGTAAACTACTCCCAACTCATGGTGAGGGCGATGATGATGATGATGAAGGCCTCCGTGATGGATCCCCCTCCCGGAACAGGCTCCAAGATGGGATCTCCACGGAAACAGAAGCTACGTCGGTGGAATTAGGGTTTTCTCTTTGTGTATGGAGTTTATGGGGTACGTAGGTATATATAGGAAGAAGGAGGGCACATGGGGCCACACGGGCCAGCCTCGAGGCAGGGGGGCGCGCCCTAGGAAGGGGGGCGCGCCCCCCACCCTCGAGGGCAGCCCAGCTATCCCCTGACTTGGTCCTGACGTTTCCCGTGCGTGATTTTCTCCAAAAATATCTCTCCCGAAGGTTTCATTCCATTTGGACTCCGTTTGATATTCCTTTTCTGCAAAACCCTGAAATAGGCAAAAAAACAGCAATCTGGACTGGGCCTTTGGGTTAGTAGGTTAGTCCCAAAAATGATATAAAAGTGAATGATAAAGCCCATTAAACATCCAAGACTACATAAATAATAGCATGGAACAATAAAAAATTATAGATACGTTGGAGACGTATCAACCCACTCCCCAAGCTGTTGTTGTGCATGAGTCCAATCGCCCCGAAGCCACTGAGGTTGAAGCAAATGTGGCTTCCCCTTCAATGAACATTGAGGCCAATGACACTGTCATGGCTGAAGGCAATGTGCAGCATGAAGTCATTGCTGCCCCTGAAGTGATTGCTCCTTCTTCTATGCCTCACAACATGACCCAAGCCTACAATTGTGATGGAGAGATTGTCACTGTCAAGTGGCCAACTCTGACGCCTCCTACTCCCGAACCACAATATGAATATCATGTGGAGCGGCGGCCTCAGACGCAGAAGCCAAAGCCCAGATTGCCCAGGCTTCCAAGCACTGCAACGACACAACGCGCATTCAGTGTGAACAACTTCAAAGAGAACAACACTTTCATTGACTCTGATAAGAACCCATTCAAGAAGCCAAGGATCTCTTCTAATAGGTTCTGGAGTTCAAGGGACACTCGTCTGAAGCTACACTGGAAGGTGTCATGAAGACTTTGGTATTCTATATTCTCAATGGAATCATATTCAATACCCATGACTTCTTAATTCATCAACTGGCTGTGTATGGTGTTGATATGTTTGGCCTCAATCTCTACGCTCCTTGCATAATGTGACTCATTAAGCTTCACTCAGCTTTCAACTATCAAGCCTCTGCATGCAATCATGTTGTCTTTTTACCTTAAGTTGATATGTCTTATGAAGCCATCTATCTTGAGCCTGCCAAGCTACCACTTCAACTACTCAATGCTGATCATGTTGAAAGTGTTTATGTGCCAAATGCAAATGTCATTGCTTATCCTCTGGCTGGAAATCTGCACCTCTCGCATCGTGCCAACACGGATGCCACTGGTAGCACTATTGCTCAAAGGCCTAAGAAGCGTCCCCGTGTCCTGAATGACGGAGAGCTTCTAGTTCCGCTTCACCGGAAGCAGGATAAGCACCATGATTGGATGATAAGGCAAATGCAAAGTCTTCTCACTGATGTTAATCGCATTTGCAACTTGTCTACCAAGAGCTCCTTTGTTGCACATGAAGCGTGTCGACGGTCCTGGAAGAGCCTTACATTGCTCTGCTCTGAAGATGATCTTCAAGCAGATGGCTTCATTGAGCGCTTCAAGTTTGACTCCAGGCCTCCACAAGCTGCGACTTGACGCCCAACTCCATTCATTGAAGATTCTGAGTATTCATCTTCGGCTGCAACTGTTGTTGCTCGTGTCATCGATGAAGAAGACGAGGCCACTTCTCCAGCAATCGCTTCACTGCATCACGACTCTGCGTCAGGCCCCTCTGCACCACCAAACTCCAACATCGACCCGACAGCACCAGCGTCTTTGCCACCTGGGAACGCATAGATGCTCTATGTCTTCAAACATTTTTGGTCCTTACTCACAAAAGGGGGAGAAGCATATGAGTTGATAGTCTTCAAGCGGGTCCATATATGGGTCGGGTGCATTATTTTTTTGCTAAGTTCTTACAACTCTCGTTTTGAAACATTTGGCTCTTGAGTTGTAACACTTAAACTTGATGGTCGTCTGCTACATTTGTTGTTGTTCCTTCTGCTTGGTTAAATATCTATCTAATGCGCATGAAGTCATTCAGCAGATGCCCATTTCCCATTATGCATATCATTATCTTCACTACATCCTTGTATGCATGATGGATTGTCTTCATAAAATTGAAGGAGATCTCCCCAAAGCAAAACCTGCCATGTGCCTTTGCATTCAAAATCAAATTTCCTATGTGCACATCTTCAGGGGGAGTCCTCTCAATCTCTTGAAGACAATGACCGTGTTATCTATAGTTTCACATATTTTATCCCCGTTGAAAACTTCAACCAGTTTGTCATCAATCACCAAAAAGGGGAGATTGTAAGTGCATTTAGTGCCCCCTAGTTAGTTTTGGAGTATTGACGACAACCGCGGTTGAGGGACTAATGTGTTTGTGAGAATTACATGATAACACAGGTAATAGTCCCTCACTGATTCGGTTTAACTTCTAGAGATGACCCCTAAAAATATGTGAAGACACTGAAGACCGTGATGGTGCGTGAAGACATTCACGTGAAGATAATGACCTATGAAGACATTCATTGAAGACTATAGAATGCGAAGGCATAGTTTATTTCGTAGTTCTTTTTATTCTTTTTTGAGACATAGGAACCATCATACTGTTAAGTGGGGTCCAAGTGAACACAGTCGAATGACCGAAGTGATGCTCAACCAAAACACCTATGTCTTTGAGCGAAGACAAATGAGAGCAAATCTTATCCATAGCTGGATAAGTCAGCTTTACTTGGAGCTCAAGCAAAGTTGCCGCGTGTGTTTATAATCCGACCGTTGGACACATGTCAGTTCCTTAGTGACCAAGGGTCATTTCGGACATATCATGTCGGGTTGCCTCATGGCTATAAATAGCTCACCCCTACATCATAAATTGGTGGCTGCTCAGAGTAAGTGCATGGTTTTTATCGTTTGAGAGAAATCCACCTCCAAAGTCTTTGAGAGAAAAGATATGTGCAAGGACAAAGCCCAAAACACCCAGAGCCAAAGAGTGTTAGGCATCACTGAGGTCTTTCTGTTTGTGTGACCTAAAGACTTGTTACACTTGAGGACTGTGCATCCTCCAGTCGGTTAGGCGTCATGTTCTGAGCGTCCTAGAGTGATTGTGGATCGCCAGTGAACGAAGTCTGTGAAGGTTCGAAAGTCTACCTTGAAGACTTACCAGAGTGATTGGGCGAGGATTGTGTGTCCTTAGCTCAAGGGGAATACGGTGAGAACTGTGTGTCCGGGACTGTGTGTCTTTAGGTTTGAATACCTAGCCGCCCTAACCAGATGTACAGTTGACACAGCAATTGGAACTGGGCTACCAAATCCTTGTCTTCACCAAGCAGTTGGTTCTATCCACAACTTTCTTTACATTTCAATTTATCTTCGTGAAGTCATTGCTTGTTTGTCTGATTTGTTTGACTTCACTGTGTGAAGACTGTCCACTGTTTTGCTTCAGTTATATCTTCCATCTCGATCCATGTTATCTAGCTTTCAATAGTCTTCGTATTATCTTAATGATGCTTGTTTGACTATTGTGTGCCTGGATACGTTTATCTTCCGCTGCTTATCATATAGGTTCAATTCATCTATCTGTCTTCAACATAAATCCTGTTTTGAAGACTTTCATAAAAATCGCCTATTCACCCTCCTCTAATCGATAACTTGCACTTTTAGGCTCCAAAAAATCCTTAAGAATTAGTAAATTGGTTGTAAATTATTAGAAATAATGGCAGATGGAATGTATGTTGTTTTCCACATATTTGAGGCGGACTTGTGCGCCTACTATAGGTTGTCGCGTACGCTTTCATAAAAAAAAGGTTGACGCGCACGCAAGAAAATGTCAACTTAGTCAACATACGAGAGTAGTGACTATTGGATGTCCATCCAACGACCGCCGTGCTTTTTCAATCTCTGCTCTTCCTGCTCGAGCAGCTGAAAACAGCGCCGGCGGGACTGCCTGCTCCCTCCTCCCATGGGCGGCTGTGCTACTGCGCAGGACGCACCGCCCCATGATACATCTCCGTCGTATCTATAATTTTTGATTGTTCCATGACAATATTCTACAACTTTCATATACTTTTGGCAACTTTTTATACTAGATTTTGGGACTAACATATTGATCCAGTGCCCAGTGCAAGTTCCTGTTTGTTGCATGTTTATTGTTTCGCGGAATATCCATATCAAACGGAGTCCAAACGGAATAAAAATGGACGGAGAATTTTTTTGGAATATATGTGAATTTTGGGAAGCGAAACTAACACGAGACGATGCCCGAGTGGGCCACGAGGGTGGGGGGCGCGCCCCCTTGCCTAGGGCATGCCCTAAGACGGTTGATGCCCGTATTTCGCCACAAGAAAGCCAATTTCCGGATAAAAATCGTGTCAAAAGATGAGCCCAATCGGAGTTACGGATCTACGGAAATTTAAGAAACGGTGAAGGGTCAGAATCTGGGAATGCAGAAACAAAGAGAGACAGAGAGACAGATCCAACCTCGGAGGGGCTCTCGCCCCTCCGCCTCCATGGAGGCCATGGACCAGAGGGGAAACCCTTCTCCCATCTAGGGAGAAGGTCAAGGAAGAAGAAGAAGGAGGGGGGCTCTCTCCCGCTCGCTTCCGGTGGCACCGGAGTGCCACCGGGGCCATCATCGTGTGACGACGATCTACACCAACACCTCCGTCATCTTCACCAACATCTCCATCACCTTCCCTCATCTATCTACAGTGATCCACTCTCCCGCAACCCGCTGTACCCTCTACTTGAACATGGTGCTTTATGCTTCATATTATTATCTAATGATGTGTTGCCATCCTATGATGTCTGAGTAGATTATCGTTGTCCTATCGATGATTGGTGAATTGCTATGATTGATTTAAATTGCTTGTGGTTATGTTGCTGTCCTTTGGTGCCAATCATATGAGCGCGCGCATGGATCACACCACAGGGTTAGTTGTATGTTGATAGGACTACGTATTGGAGGGCAAGAGTGACAGAAACTTCAACCTAGCGTAGAAATTGATGCATACGGGATTGAAGGGGTACCAATATATCTTATTGCTATGGTTGGGTTTTACCTTAATGAAAGTTAGTAGTTGCGGATGATTGCTAATAGTTCCAATCGTAAGTGCATAGAATTCCAAGTAAGGGATGACATGCTAGCAGTGGCCTCTCCCACATAAAACTTGCTATCGGTCTAGTAACGTAGTCAATTGCTTAGGGGCAATTTCGCAACTCCTAGCACCACTTTTCCACACTCGCTATCACTAACTTTATTGTTTCTTTGTCTAAACAGCCCCTAGTTTTATTTACGTGCTCTTTATATTCTTGCAAACCTATCCCACAAAAACCTACAAAGTACTTCTAGTTTCATACTTGTTCTAGGTAAAGTAAACGTCAAGCGTGCGTAGAGTTGTATCAGTGGTCGATAGAACTTGAGGGAATATTTGTTCTGCCTTTAGCTCCTCGTTGGGTTCGATACTCTTACTTATCGAAAGAGGCTACAACTGATCCCCTACACTTGTGGGTTATCAAGACCTTTTTCTTGCGCCATTGCTGGGGAGCAATAGTGTGGGGTGAATATTCTCGTGTGTGCTTGTTTGCTTTATCACTAAGTAGATTTTATTTGCTTTTCTAAGTTGTTTTCTATCTTTAGTTATGGGTAGGAAATGCAAAATACCAAAACAATAGTGGTACCTGCTGAACCAATGGTTGAAGAACCACTCAAAATCTATCACACTCCTGAAGCTTTTTACTTGGATCATCTTCGATCCCTATGTGCTCGTGCTGAAACCCCAACTAGCTTAGTTGAGGGAAAATCTTTAGATGAGCATGCTTGTTATGTGCGACACCGCATATCTGAAAAAGGGAAACTTTTACTGCATCAAATTCATCGTTTGCAATGCTATGCTTGGAATTTATGTGAAATATATGATTTTGCTTATTGTTTTGAGAACCCTAAGAAACACCTTCCCTACCAATGTGAGTTTAGTGATAATGGAATCATATCTTCGTGTGCCAAGGGGGTTTATAGTTACTATGATGTTCAACAAATTGAAGAATTTGTTACTTTTAAGGGTGCTTATGAAATTGCTTCTTTGATTGAAAAGTATGATGCTACTCTTTACAAATCTGAAAATTTTGCCATATTTAAATATTGTTATGATAATTATGCCTGTAATGCTTATGTTAAACCATATACTGAGGACTCCTCCGCTGTCCAAGAAGAGACTAATATTTTGCAGGAGTCTATGGAAGAGGAAATTGATGACACTGTGAACTCAGAACAAAAGGAGGAAGAGCGGATTAGCTACCCATGCCCACCTTCTAATGAGAGTAACTCTTCAACTCATACATTATTTAATTTCCCTTCGTGCTTACTGAAGGATGATTGCTATGATCCCGTTGATTCTTTTGAAATATCCCTTTTTGATGATGCTTGTTGTGCTTGTGGCCAAGATGCCAATATGAATTATGCTTATGGAGATGAACTTGCTATAGTTCCTTATGTTAAACATGAGATTGTTGCTATTGCACCCACACATGATAGTCCTATTATCTTTTTGAAGTCTCCAAACTACACTATATCGGAGAAGTTTGCACTTATTAAGGATTATATTGATGGGTTGCCTTTTTCCATTACACATGATGATTTTGATGAGTATAATATGCATGTGCTTGCTGCTACTACTTGAAATTATTATGAGAGAGGAACTACATCTCCGCCTCTCTATGTTTCCAACATGATAAAATTGCAAGAAACTGCCTATACTATGCATTGGCCTTTACTTGATGTGCATGAATTGTTCTTGTATGACATGCCTATGCATAGGAAGAGAGTTAGACTTCGTTTTTGCATTACATATATCACTTTGTGCTCTCTACTAAATGTCAAATCATTACTAATTAAAATTGGCTTTGATATACCTTGGGATCCGGGTGGATTCATTACTTGAGCACTATTTGCCTAGCTTAATGGCTTTAAAGAAAGCGCTGCCAGGGAGACAACCAGGAAGTTTTAGAGAGTCATTTATTTCTGTTGTGTGCTTTTATAAAGTTTAAAAACAAAAAAATAAAGAGGGGAACCTAAAACTTTTTCAAAAATAAAAGTGAAAGTAAGAAGGACGAGCACCGTTGAAATGGGGGAGCTCCTTGAACTTTGTTCATGCCCATGGAAACTTTGCAAATCTTGAATTATAGAAACTTTTTATCAAAAATAATTATCCCCTTGTACAATTCCATTGTATTATAAAAATAACGTGCCAAGGTTTGCCTTTAGGATGTTTACACTACTTGTTGGTTTGTACGATGCAGGACAGAAACTTTGGCTGTAGTGCGCGATTTTACATTATTTTGCTGGAACGTCAAATGGTTCTGAAACTTTTCGCACTGTCTTTCTATAAAAATTGTTAATTTTTCTTAATTGTGGCAAAAAAAATCAAGTATCAAAAGTATGGTGAATGTTCAAATTATTACGGACTATTCTATTTTAGACAGATTCTGTTTTTGATGCATAGTTTGCTTGTTTTGATGAAACTATCAATTTCTCTCAGTGGATTAAGCCATGGAAAAGTTATATTACAGTAGCTACAATGCAAAAACAAAATATGAATTGGTTTGCAACAGTACTTAGAGTAGTGATTTTCTTTATTATACTAACGTATCTTACCGAGTTTTCTGTTGAAGTTTTGTGTGGATGAAGTGTTCGAAGATCGAGTAGGTCTCGATGTGAGGAGAAGAAGGAGAGGAAAGAGCTCAAGCTTGGGGATGCCCAAGGCACCCCAAGTAAATATTGAAGAAGACTCAAGTGTCTAAGCTTGGGGATGCCCCGGAAGGCATCCCCTCTTTGTTCAACAAGTATCGGTATGTTTTCGGATTCGTTTCATTCATGTGATATGTGCAGATCTTGGAGCGTCTTTTGCATTTAGTTTACACCTTTTCTTTTATGCACCATGCTGGTATGAGATAGTCCTTGGTTGATTTATAGAATGCTCTTTGCAGTTCACTTATATCATTTTAGTATGGCTTTATAGAATACTTCATGTGCTTCACTTATATCATTTGAAGTTTGGATTGCCTATTTCTCCTCACATAGAAAACCGCCATTTGTAGAATGCTCTTTTGCTTCACTTATAATTGTTAGAGCGTGGGCATAACTTTTGTAGAAAATATTAAAAGTCTCTTGCTTCACTTATATCTATTTAGAGAGTTGACAGAAATTGGTCATTCACATGGTTAGTCATAAAATCCTACATAAACTTGTAGATCGCTGAATATGATATGTTTGATTCCTTGCAATAGTTTTGCGATATAAAGATGGTGATATTAGAGTCATGCTAGTGGGTAGTTGTGGATTGTAGAAATACTTGTGTTGAGGTTTGTGATTCCCGAAGCATGCACGTATGGTGAACCGTTATGTGACTAAGTTGGAGCATGATTTATTTATTGAGTGTCATCCTTTGTGTGGGGGTCGGGGGCGCACGATGGTTAACTCCTACCAACCTCCCCCCTAGGAGCATGCGTGTAGTACTTGGTTTCGATGGCTAATAAATTTTTGCAATAAGTATGTGAGTTCTTTATGACTAATGTTGAGTCCATGGATTATACGCACTCTCACCCTTCCACCATTGCTAGCCTCTCTTGTACCGCACAACTTTCTCCGGTACCATACACCCACCATATACCTTCCTCAAAACAGCCACCATACCTACCTATTATGGCATTTCCATAGCCATTCTGAGATATATTGCCATGTAACTCCACCGTTCCTTTTATTATGACACGCATCATCATTGTCATATTGCCTTGCAAGATCATAAGATAGCTAGCATGATGTTTCCATGGCTTGTCCGTTTTTTGACGTCATTGTTACGCTAGATCATTGCACATCCCAGTACACCGCCAGAGGCATTCACATAGAGTCATATTTTTTCTAGCTTCGAGTTGTAATCTTTGAGTTGTAAGTAAATAAAAGTGTGATAATCTTCATTATTGGAGCATTGTCCCATGTGAGGAAAGGCAAAATAAAAAAAAGATGGCCTAAAAAAATAGAGAGGGGCTAAAAAAAGAAAAGAAAAGAGAAAGCCCCTTCAAAAAAACAAAAAAAAGAGAGAAAAGAGAGAAGGGACAATGCTACTATCATTTTCCACACTTGTGCTTCAAAGTAGCATCACGAACTTCATAATAGAGAGTCTCTTGTTTTATCACTTCCATATACTAGTGGGAATTTTCATTATAGAACTTGGCTTATATATTCCAACGACGGGCTTCCTCAAATGCCCTAGGTAATCATGAGCAAGCAAGTTGATGCACACCCACTAGTTTTCTTTTGAGCTTTCATACACTCATAGCTCTAGTGCATCCGTTACATGGCAATCCCTACTCACTCACATTGATATCGATTGATGGCCATCTCCATAGTCCATTGATTTGCCTAGTTGATGTGAGACTTTCTCCCACATTTTGTCTATCACCACCTTCTATTCCACCCATAGTGCTATGTCCATGGCTGATGCTCATGTATTGCGTGAAAGTTGAAAAGGTTTGAGAATACTAAAGTATGAAACAATTGCTTGCCTAAAACCGGGGTTGTGCATGATTTAAATACGTTGTGTGGTGAAGATGGAGCATAGCCAGACCATATGATTTTGTAGGGATAACTTTCTTTGGCCATGTTATTTTGAAGAGACATGATTGCTTTATTAGTATGCTTGAAGTATTATCGTCCCAATGTCAAATGATAGACTATTGCTTTGAATCACTCGTGTCTTAATATTCATGCCATGATTAGATTACATGATCAAGATTATGCTAGGTAGCATTCCACATCAAAAATTATCTTTTTTATCATTTACCTACTCGAGGACGAGCAGGAATTAAGCTTTGGGATGCTGATACATCTCTGTCCTATCTATAATTTTTTATTGTTCCATGCCAATATTCTACATCTTTCATATACTTTTGGCAACTTTTTATACTATTTTTGAGACTAACATATTGGTCCAGTGCCCAGTGCCAGTTCCTGTTTGTTGCATGTTTTTTGTTTCGCAGCATATCCATATCAAACAGAGTCCAAACAGAATAAAAATGGACGGATATGTTTTTGGAATATATGTGAATTTTGGGAAGCGAAACTAACACGAGACGATGCCCGAGTGGGCCACGAGTGTGGGGGAGCGCCCCCCCTACCCAGGGCGCGCCCTGGGCCCCCGTGGCCACACCGTAGGCGGTTGATGCCCTTCTTTCGCCGCAAGAAAGCTAATTTCCGGATAAAAATTGTGTCAAAAGATGAGCCCAATCGGAGTTACGGATCTCCGGGAATTTAAGAAACGGTGAAGGGCCAGAATCTGGGAACGCAGAAACAGAGAGAGACAGAGAGACAGATTCAATCTCGAAGGGGCTCTCGCCCCTCCGCCGCCATGGAGGCCATGGACCAGAGGGGAAACCCTTCTCCCAGCTAGGGAGAAGGTCAAGGAAGAAGAAGAAGGAGGGGGGCTCTCTCCCCCTCGCTTCCGGTGGCACCGGAGTGCCACCGGGGCCATCATCGTGTGACGGCGATCTACACCAACACCTCTGTCATCTTCACCAACATCTCCATCACCTTCCGCCATCTATCTACAGCGGTCCACTCTCCTGCAACCCGCTGTACTCTCTACTTGAACATGGTGCTTTATGCTTCATATTATTATCCAATGATGTGTTGCCATCCTATGATGTCTGAGTAGATTATCGTTGTCCTATCGATGATTGGTGAATTTCTATGATTGATTTAAATTGCTTGTGATTATGTTGCTGTCCTTTGGTGCCCATCATATGAGCGCGCGCATGGATCATACCATAGGGTTAGTTGTATGTTGATAGGACTACGCATTGGAGGGCAAGAGTGACAGAAACTTCAACCTAGCGTAGAAATTGATGCATACGGGATTGAAGGGGGACCAATATATCTTATTGCTATGGTTGGGTTTTACCTTAATGATCGTTAGTAGTTGCGGATGCTTGCTAATAGTTCCATTCATAAGTGCATAGAATTCCATGTAAGGGATGACATGCTAGCAGTGGCCTCTCCCACATAAGACTTGCTATCGGTCTAGTAACGTAGTCAATTGCTTAGGGACAATTTCTCAACTTCTACCACCACTTTTCCACACTCGCTATCACTAACTTTATTGTTTCTTTGTCTTAACATCCCTTAGTTTTATTTATGTGCTTTTTATATTCTTGCAAACCTTTCCGACAAAAACTACAAAGTACTTCTAGTTTCATACTTGTTCTAAGTAAAGTAAACGTCAAGCGTGTGTAGAGTTGTATCGGTGGTCGATAGAACTTGAGGGAATATTTGTTCTGCCTTTAGCTCCTCGTTGGGTTCGACACTCTTACTTATCGAAAGAGGTTACAACTGATCCCCTACACTTGTGGGTTATCACCCCACCCTACTCCATCGCTAGACAGCAGGCCATTCCTCTGCTCAGCCACACCTCCTATTATTTTTCGGCGACGACAGCCAAACCAGTAAACCCTCATACTCCCAATCGCGTAGGCAACAATTACCGAGTCTTCCCCGGCTTCGTGTCGTTCCCTTCCTAAGCCTCACCGTCTTTCACCGCCCTGGTGCTCTCGGCGCGGCGTGGTCAACGTGGTCAACGATGGACATCCATCGGAAGAGGACTGTACGTGGAGAGGCTGATAGCTGGGTCCACGACCGCACACAAGGAAGTGCCTCCTTATTATGCGCAAAATAATGATTTCTCCACCTGACAGCAGGGACCCACCGGAAGGGCCTTTGTATTTCGCGAAAAAAACATTCATCCCGCTGATAGCTCAGACCCACCAGTTGTATCTTCGCACACAAGGAACTGCCTCCTTATTACGCACAAAAAAATGAATACTGCCTCTGCTATCTGGGACCCACCATAGTTGGAGGCTGACTTGTGGGCCTACTAAGTTGACGCGGACGGAGAGCTTTGTCAACTCGGAGCGACTATGATCCTGTTTGGGACTGCTCTGCTCCTTAAATCCAGCTCCGCTCCAGAAAACACAAGCCAAACGAGGTAGCTCCACGATATGCCGCTCCACATAAAAACTAGAATCCGGGATACAACTCTCAGTTTTTTATGAAGCTCGTGAGGGGGTGTTCCAAAAAACTCTAGAAGCTGGAGTTGGGAGAAAATTACCCACCACTGCCACCAGTAAGTGGATACCCCTTTGTTTTTCCTCTCTCATCCAATCAAATAGATTATTTCCAAACAAGCCCATCAGGCCATCAGCTGCAAAAATAGAAAAATGATTCCAAGCCGTTGGATTACATATGAATGGCACAGATTGGAGTGGAGAGATCTGCACGCGTAACTACATAATTCTGTGCGACCATGTACCTTTCCTACCCATTAATTTGTTTCGGGTCCTTCTCCTTCATGTGATATTCCGCTCGTCGACGGCGGCGGCTGCCCAAATCCGGTCCTTTCCTGGTGTACCAATACGTCTACTATAGCTGCTCCCTGCCTCCTTCCCTCCCGCTCTGGCTTCCAGGAGTGGCCTGGCTCGGGCCCCGACCCCAGGACGTCGCGCTTCACATTTTCGACAGGGACCGGGCCGCCGCCGCCATGGTCCCTTCTTCCCCGGTGGCCGCGGGTGCCCCACCTGCTCCGCTTCCCAAGAGTGCATCGGTGGAGGCTATCCGGTGGTGGTACCATGGTCTTCTCCCCCCAGGTGGTCCCAGATCTAGCAGTACCTCGACGGAGGCAGGCCGGTGGTGCTCGATCTCCTCGCCTCCTTCCCCTCGCAGGCTCAACATCAAGGTTTTCGGTGCTCCCACTCCCCTTCCCCTCTCTCTCCTATAGATTTCTCTCATGGCAGATCCCCTCACCGATGCCGCCTAGCATTTTCCAATGAACAACTTGGATGGTTTTGATTGTTTACATTACTAATTAAACAAAGCATGCTGCTTAGTGTTGTGCAGTAATTGTGTTATGGTATCCAAAAAGACATGGGATTGAAGATTACACATTATCACCATTGGTCATGATTGCTCATATTTGTACTCGCTCTGTTGTATTTTGAGAAGTAGCATATCCACCTCTTTCACATGACTAGGCAACCACATCCCCTTTCAGCCGACTCAAAATTACATCAAGCTTAATTAGCACTAGTGGTTGGGGCCCGCCAATGGCGGGCCTCCTGAGTGCGTGCTTATGACGCACTTGTCTTGCTGAAGCGCCTCAATGCACCTCCCGTGCGGTTATATTCATATGATTTCACACACATTTGCTATAATAATAATGTGCGGTAATGTTCACACGATTTCACACACATTTGCTATCATAATAATGAACTAACAGTTGTTAGCCTCAAGTTTTCTTGAGAAGTACATAAGTTAGTAAGGCCACACAATGTTTTGTCGTAAGAGATTCTTAGATACCAGAACCAAGCAACACAATCAATCAATGTTTCCCAAAGGTTTACAAAGCAATGTTGTGCAAACTAGTTCAATCTTGCACCATCTAAGCAACAACATGAGCATTAGTCAAAGATGAACCTAATATATAGAAGGCACCAACATGATCATGAAATATCAACATGTAAAATTCTAAAAATCAAATTAATGGTTACAGATAACCTACATGGATAATATATAAGCTAACATTCTGTTAGCATTAGTTCGACAACGAAAATACCATAATAGGAGGTGGATGCCCTTGTAAGTGCAAGCTTCTGTAACTAATAATAATAGTATGGAATGCAAATATCTTACAGTGGCATGAACATTTCCTGTACCATCTTCTAACATATATAGCCACGTTTATGTTGGTGGCAGCTGAACCTGAATGGGAAAGCCCACAGGAAAAAAGAAAATTTAAGTAGATAAAGCACATAGTTGTCATGCATTCAGGAAGAAGATATACTTTTAAGAATACAAGTCAACCAAAATAGGTAAGTAACATAAATGACAAAGTGGATGATGTGTGAAAGATGATTATTATCCGATCACCGGCAATCCGAATCTTCACAAAGAACATGCATGAAACACCAATCTCATGTGTACATTCTATGGGCATTAGCTAAACATCAACCTCATCTAGATATAGTGATCACCATGGCCTTCCAAACACTAAAAAATAGTCTATGACGACCATCAGAACTTAGAATATTACTTGACTGCAAAAACAATAACAAAGGAAGCAGCAATTCCCTTTCTACAACCATCCTTCCTACTTCATTTTAAAAGGGAAATTCCAACCATTTAAGCAATACAGAAATTAGCAAAAATAGATATATAGATTATGAATCTATGAAATTATTTTCTATCACAGTGAACCTCAACTAAAGTAACTTTTCTTTGCAACAGATTCTAGCTCACTTTCCTTTTTTGTTAGCTCGCATGTAACAAACAACAAGCATCCAGAAATACAAATTCTTAAAACTTCCCTAAACCAAATGAAGCACTCAGTACAAGAACCTAAATATACAGGAAATAGGATGGATAGCATGTGCACCGACAGCCAGCCCTCCATGGGGCCTCGCCATGCCGACACACCATGTCCATAGTCATCATCACACTGGTGATTGTGTTCGTAGTTATCCGTGGCATGCCGCTTGTGCTACTCACCAAAGTCACTGTGGGCTGCCCTTACTTCTTGCCTCGACACCAACCATCCCGTTGGCCTGCAAGGGCAAGGACATACATAGTAAGACATGTCAGAATTTGTAGTACATCCATCTGATTCTTTTATTATCGGCATAATAGTAAGCACATCACACATTAACAAAACAACGTTAAATTCATCTAAACATAAAAAGGGTTACATTGTGTTGCACATGAGTGCTTAAATAATCGATTTTTTCGTTTCCAAATTTTGACTAAACTATACACCTCCCGCTCATCAGTAACTCCTTGCTTCCACGTGCAATTTTGAGAATATGTACATTCAAGCGTTTGAGACTATACGTAAGGACATTTAGATCTATCGCATGAATGTTATATTGGTTGAATTATAAAAACAAAACACACCATATTATCATAATTTTAGTGAGTTTCTATAGACATAATAAAAAAGTAAAGAGTTGTAAGATCATGTTGCTAAAAGGAGAGACAATAAAGATAGTACTATACGACAAGGAAATACTGCTATACCTGTTGCATATAGAAGAGTTCTTGTATATTTCTATCCATGAAGTACCCTTTGCATTGCCAGCAATAAAAGAACAACAGGAGAACCTAATGATCTATGGAGTAAGTACTAAGTACTATAATTCAGGATTCAACGTTCCAGTGTCCTAATGAAAATTCCATTTTGGTTATAAAAATCAACATATCCGGAAGAAAAGACAATGATAAAGTAGTCCGGAAAATAAGCTCAAACGGAAAGTCGAATTCTTTGAAGTCCAACTGAATTTGAGCAACAATATAATACATATATGAAGTATCATGAGCAATTGTTTTCTTCTAGTTACGTTTTAAGTCGGTATTTTTTTCCAATCTTAAAATCTAAGATATGCCCATATCCAACTATTAGTAAGCTAACTTACAACTGTTGGCAAAAAAGAAGGCTCTTAATAACATAAGAGCATAAATTATCCGCTTTTGATGAAGGGAAATCAATCAGTATTGAAATACATGGGAAAAGCTTATGTTAATAACTAATGAGTGTGCTGAAATAAAGTAGTCAGCAATATCAAAAGCAAAAAAGGGCATGAAGGAAAATTTACCACTTTCACACCCATGAAGTCTAAGATAGGTTTTGCATAGCAAATAAGCAGTAAAGTTTCAAAAAGACCAAGTGCCCCACCAAGTAGTAATGTTGGAGAAACCAATGGAATACTTTTCCACTTATGATCAATAATGAGTAGATCAATGAGGTGAGAGGCCATAGATGAGTTGAAATAGGTTATATCCAAAGGATAGTACTGCTACTCTATTGGTCGCATTACCTGTTTGAAGTGAACACCAAAATCTTCTGTCTTGTTTAGTGGTATGGGATGATCATCAGACACAAGCTCATATGGTGGCTTGTAATCTTTCGGGCATGTCCTAGCTAAAAGCTTCAATGTCCACTTTACTAGCAGAAACAGTCTCTGTAGGGTCAATCACAACAGACAAGAATAATACTTTAAACTGTTGATGAAGAATCTGAGTTGAAACATCAATGCCGTTCGGGCAGCATCCGTAACCAGGATGTGAGCGGTACCAGCTAACCACATCTTCCGACCTTCTAGCCTATTCATATGAAAAAACATATGCACGTTAGTTTGATCATTATTTAAAAACTAACACTCAACACTCACACCCCTGCACGTGCATATTACTTCGTAAGTTAACATACACAGTTGCAATATTCCTTAAATTATTCTTTGCCAAAACAGATTCAATGAGCAGAAAAGCAGGATCAAGTATAAAGAAGATTTTCCAGAAGTGGCATTAGTATCTGGTAATAAATTCAAAGTTAGAAAATATGCATGGGTTGACCATATAGCTTTCCAAAATAAGAACAAGATGATTTGCTCCTCTGAAGTGAGGTTGTTGCGGAAGAATGGATATGGCCCCACACAAGAATTCATCACATCAGAAGTTAAATAGACACCCATGTCAGGTTCATAAACTGTAATGCTTGCTTTTGGCCTTTGTTTGTTTCAGGAGCACGATTATTGGGTTGTTGTACCACGTTATTGAGAGGGTAAGTGAAATCACAGTTGCCATTCTTTTCATCTGAACAACCATAACTGTTGTTTGAAACCTGAAAGCGCAAGGTAAAGAATTGGGAAGAATTGAATGGAACAAACTTGGAGAATAAAAGACGAGTTTGAAGACATGCTACCTTATTATTAGCTGTATGACGCCCCCGATTTGACCGTACACTAATCATACACGCAAATGTGTACGACCAAGATCAGGGACTCACTGGAAGATATCACAACACAACTCTAGACACAAATTATAAAAATACAAGCTTTATATTACAAGCCAGGGGCCTCGAGGGCTCGAATACAAAAGCTCGAAAGCACAAGAGTCAGCGGAAGCAATAATGTCTGAGTACAGACATAAGTTAAAAAAGTTTGCCTTAAGAAGGCCAGCACAAATATAGCAACGATCGAAAAGGCAAGGCCTCCTGCCTGGGACCTCCTAACTACTCCTCGAAGCCTATCTTCACGTAGAAACCTCCTCGGGATCTTCTGGGTCCGGGACTCTACCATCTGGTTGCATCATCCGAGAAGAAGGGACAAAAGGGGAAAAGGGGGAGAAAAGCAACTGTGAGTACTCATCCAAAGTACTCGCAAGCAAGGATCTACACTACATATGCAATGATATCCGTGTAAAGGGATAATATATGTGGGTTAAGCTGCAGAATGCCAGAATAAGAGGGGGATAGCTAATCCAATCGAAGACTACGCTTCTGGCCACCTCCATCTTGCAGCAGTAGAAGAGAATATATGGAAGTAACAAGTATCCTCGCGTCTCGCAGCCTCCGTCTTGAAGCAGTAGAAGGGAAATAGATGGTAAGTTCACCAAGTAACATCGTATAGCATAATCCTACTCGGCGATCCTCCCGCACATCACCCTGTGAGAGAGGAACCACCGAGTTGTATCTGGCACTGGTAAGGGTGTGTTCTATTAAGTATCCGGTTCTAGTTGTCATGAGGTCGGAATACAACTCCGGGTCGTCCTTTTACCGAGGGACACGGCTATTCGAATAGATTAACTTCCCTGCAGGGGTGCACCACATATCCCAGCACGCTTGATCCCATTTGGCCGGACACACTTTCCAGGGTCATGCCCGGCCTCGGAATATCAACACATCGCAGCCCTACCTAAGCACAACAGAGAGGTCAGCACGCCGGTCTAAGTCCTAGGCGCGCAGGGGTCCGGGCCCATCGCCCAACTCACACCTGCACGTTGCGTACACGGCCGGTGAGCAGACCTAGCAACCTCCATTACTAAGGACGTTACGTTATGCGGTCCAACCCGGCGCGCGCCGCTATACCGCTGACGTCAAAAAGGCTTCGGCTGATACCACGACGTCGAGTACCCATAACTATTCCCACGTAGCTGGTTAGTGCGTATAGGCCAACGGCCAGACTCAGATCAAATATCCAAACTCGTTAAGCGTGTTATTATGAAATAACCGCGGACAACGACCAGGGCCAGGCCACCTCTCCACTGGGTGTATCAACATGCCCCATCGCTCCGCCACAAAGATCCACTTGGGGGCCGTCGGGAACTCAGGCCCACCACTACCTAGATGGAGCCACCTGTCCTTTCAGCCCCCATATCGGAATCACTTGCGGGTACTCAAAGAGCCGACCCGACTTTAGTCACATCATGTATCATGTAAAGTGTATGTAGTATATACCCGTGATCACACCCAAGTGATCTCGGCCCGATAGAATAGCAAGGCTGACGGATAAGGGTGTAGGGCCACTGATGGAGTACTAGCATCCTATACCAAGCATTAGGATGGCAGGTAAAGTATCAACAGTTGTAGCAACAATGACAGGCTATGCAGCAGAATAGGAGTAACCGAACAGTAACAGGCTACACTACTCTAATGCAAGCAGTAGAGAGAAGAATAGGCGATATCTGGTGATCAAAGGGGGGGCTTGCCTGGAAACTCCGCAGACAAAAGGAATCTCCGGAAGCGTAGCCGTTGTCGAACACCGAAGCATCAAGGATCTCGGGGTCTACCACGGTATCGGAGTCTACCGAAAAGAAGCAACGAAGGGGAAACAAATAATTAACAGAGCAAACAATAGCATCACAAAATATAACAAGGCAATACGCGGTGCTACGTGTGACCTAACGCGGTAGGAGGTGATACCGATGAAGGGGGGAAACATCCGGGAAAGTATTCCCGGTGTTCGCGTTTTTGGGCGGATGAAACGGAGGGGGAAAGTTGCGGGTTCAGTATGCTAGGGACGTGTGGTTGACGAACGGTCTGCATAATCGGATGCGTCTCGAAATTCTGAGCAACTTTCATATATAAGGTATTTTCATCCGAGTTACGGTTTATTTTATATTAAATTTTTAAAGTTTTTAAATCATTTTCTAATTTATTAAATATTAAATAAATCAACATTATCCAGAATAGAGCATGCTGACGTCAGCATGACGTCAGCAGTCAACAGAACTTTGACTGGTCAAACTGACGTGTGGGTCCCGCGTGTCCTACACTCTTTAGTTTAATTAGGTTTTAGCTAATATAATTACTGTTTTAGTTTAAACTAACTAGTTAATTAGATTAATTAAATAGGATTAATTAACTTAATTAATTATCTAATTAATTAATTAATTATTAATTTTGTTAATTCTTTTTTTTGTTCTGGGGACGGGCCCCGGCTGTCATTGGGCCATCGGGGGTCTAGCGGATCGGGCGCGCGGGCGACGGGCGCCAGCCTGAATGGGCGCTTGCCCGGGCTAGTCGCCAGGGCGCCGTAGCAACGCGACGAGGGGCGCGTCCGGCACGGGGCGGTGGCCCGACGAGCATGGGGCTGGCCGGAGCAGGGCGAGCCCCGACCGACGGAGGCGGCGACCCAAGGTGGGCTCGGCTAAGTAGACCGAGGCGGAGGAAGCGTGGCCGGGGGCCGCGATGCACGCGGGTGGGGAGCGAGCGAGCACCGCTACGGCGAGCCTGGCAGGGCGGCCAGGCGCCGGCGGGGCGACAAGCGGAGGCAAGATATGGCCACGGCGGGCGCGCGGGGGTGCCGTAGGGGTGCGACCGGATGCGGCTCGGGCTCGCGGAAGCGCGGCCAGGAGCGTGTAGAGCGAAGCTCCGGCCGCGGCGGCCTAGCTCGGGTGGGGGCTTCTACGGCAAGGTATTCGAAGGGTAAAGGCGGGGAATCGGGAAAGGGGCTCACCCCGATGCTCGTGGACGAGGTTGGGAGGTCGGGGGTGGCCGGGATGCGACGAATTCGATGGCGAGATGCGGCGACCGCGAGCGAAGACGACGTCGAAGTCGAGTGTACGCGGCCTCCTAGCTTGGGACGATGTTCGTAGTCAAAGCAGGGGAAGGTGGCGCAGCTCCTGGACGCCTTGGCGCGACGAGGGGAGGTCGGCGGCCGCGGGATCGACGAGGTGGCGGCGGTTGTGTCTCGCGCGCGAGCGAATCTGAGAGGGGAAGAGTGAGCGAGGTCTAGGGTTTGTCACTGGGTCGAGGGGGGTCGGGGACACCTTGAAGGACGGCGAGGACTCGCGGGATGGCCGCCACGCACGGCCACGGCCGGCGGATGGCTGCCACGCCCCCCCCCCAATCGCACTGTAGCGAAAGGAAGGGGATGAGGGGGAGGCTGGGCTTGTTTTGTTAGATGGGCCAAGTGGCCCAGTAGATTAGGTCTTTTATTTTTCAATCAAGTTTTTGTATTTTTTCTTTTTCTGTTTTCTTATCTAGCTATTGTTTGTATTTTCTTTTTGCATCAAATTACCTTTGGTAAAATGTGAAACTTTGCCATATAATCACTAAGCATTATTTTGCACTGCCACAAAAAGTTTGGGCCCAAAAATAATTTATTAAGTTTGAGTTTATTCTTAACTGGGATAAAAAGGTGATGTTGGTCCACTATTTAATATCCAGCGGCATTTTTATATTCTGAAATATGTTAATTCTCACACGACAATTAGTTAGTGAATATTTGGAACACATCGAACATTTTTACTTAACAGCTTGCAGAAATATTAATTTGACTTGTTTTTTGGAATTTGAATTTGAACCAGTTTCCAACTAACACGAGATTATCAACAGCAATTGCGGTGACGTGTCATCATTAACAAAGGGTTACTGTAGCTTAATTATCCCGGCGTCACAATTCTCCTCCACTACAAGAAATCTCGTCCCGAGATTTAAGCAGTGGAGCAGGGGGGGGGGAGTGCTGGTAGCGAAAACCTATCGAGTCTTCTCGGTCTTGACTGCCCTTTCAAAGAGGTTGATCCCTTTTCGTTGATGTCTTCATTTCTCTGCTTCAAGTCATCGTGATCAGGTCGTCATCCTTTCTTCGGGATCTCCATCGTTCTACGAACGCGACCAGGGGGAAAACTGTGGAGGAACGTATCTCCATGAAGTATGTGCATCTGACAGTGAATTCAGAAAGTGATACACGAAGTACCCTACGCGTAGTATTTCAGCGAATCGATGGTACCAAAGTTTCAAACGGGTAGGCAGTCATTCGATGCCTAACCAGAAGCTGGAATGGGGGCTTGAACAACGAGAATAATATGGTGTTTGATATCAGGATGAAACATGGTAGAATTTAGCTCGTGAATTACACACGAAGCCAAGTGCAAAGTATACATTAGAATCAGGGTTGTACAAGAGAGTCAGGTTTCGATCCAGTGGACCTGTGGGTTATGGGCCCACCATGTGGGTTGAAAGTAGAAAGGGTGGTGACATCTTGCACAGCCTCGACAGGGAGGCAAGTGAGTGGATAGCTTGTCAGCTATGCCGGCATCAATGTCGGAACCAAGGACGGGGGACGAAGAGAACCATTTTCTTGCTCTTTGAAAGGAGGCAGACCGATAGGCAAGGTTTTCTTCCATCGTGGTTACAGGAATGTTACCAACCATAGTAACAGGGTCTTACTGACAGAGTTGTACAACAAGGTGTTTACATAAGCAGAGAATTATTACTACTTAGATTATAGGTAGATCAAGGAAAGGTTAAACAAACAAATGGAAAGGAAGATTGTAATTACACACAATTTATAGGAGTATATCCTTCCCATGGACAAGAAGAACATGGCATGTAGGGTAGGAGAGAAAGTACCCAACCATTCAGATAAAGAGGCAAGGATTAATCCAGATGTCACCCATACAACGGTGTCTAGATAACTGACTAAGAAACATTTAGCATCACGCCTCCAATGTTCTTGTTGATGAGCGGGGTACCATAGTCATGCTTCGAGGTAGCAATGATATGGTGTTTCAATCAAGGGACAGACCTTGGATACACAAATGATCCATCAGAAGCAACTTATAGAATAAGTGATACAATCATCTCCTAGAAGAATGGCTATCCTTGCAAAAGAAATTATAATGATGGGACCTCCTGCCAGGGGTGCTGGGCATGACATCATATTATCGGGTCATCAAAGGACCAACATTATAACTCCAGGAAAGTTGTCCCAAGCATCATATGTGACCGAGATTCAGATCCGATTGGTGTCATGATACCCCAGACTCGGGATGTTCGAGAAGAAAAGGTGCAACACAAATCGACGAAACGACCTTGCAAGATTCTCGGGAAATGAACTATGGGAGCGGGTTCCCAAAACAATAGTTCATCATTAAAAAAGGAGAGGATGAGGAGGTGGCTGATGGGCCAAGCGATAATTCATCGAGAATTCCAAATGGATGGATTTCCACAATAATGTGAACAAGAATATGACACTTGTTAATTCAAATGATATCATGTTGTATGCTTGAGGAAAACATACGCCATTAATTATTAGTTGAAACTTGAAAGGTGTGCCCGAAATATGACCTTAGGCAGCAAGATCAATGTTAGAGTGACGATTCTATAACCAACAGTCTAAGAATGAACTGTCGATCGCTAACTTCATAGCGATAGGGTTGCTAGAAGTATAGAACTCAAACAACATCGTTAGTATATTGGTATCCCGGTTAAAAACAACACGGGGACCAAGGAAGAATGGTGATGGTGAGAAGTATCATCATACCGAGAATCTCTAAGAGGTGAAGCAATGCCCACCACATTCTCGACCTAAAAGACAGTAATACTTCAATGCAGAACACAAAACTAGCTGGAAAGCAAGTTGTAATCATAACATGGACAAGTTCGCGATGAAAGGAAGTCAAGGGTGTTGCCGATGATAATAAAAATAATCGAGGGCAAGGAGAGTATTTCTCATCATGAACACAATTGGCATCTTGGAAGAAGTCAAAGTGTTGAAGGTGATCCGACACATTTGCCAGGAGGTTTCAAGAGGATGCAATCAAACAACAACGGTAACAAGCAAGGGAATCACGAAGTGGCAAGTTGTAGGATCAATATATAAGATGCAAGCTCGGAATCAAAGTTGCCTTACTGAACAAGCAACCATATGCTGAAAGCTCGACGTAAGTTGTGCTCAATCTCTGAAGAATTGGTGCACCAAAGAAGGACGAGGTAGCACAGCAAAAGATAGCTAGACAAGGGACGTACCCGATAGTCTAGGAATAAACCAGATTGAGTTTAAAAATTTCCCAGTAACATCTACTAGGGGTGTTGAATTTTTAGAGCAGATTTGATTTACTAAATGGTGTCCTCGGTTGACGGCAACCTAGAACCCATAGAGTGATTACGACAAGCAAAGGTATTACTTCATCAAAAGTTCAAAAGGTGTAGTGCAAAGGCATGATATCCTCGAGATATCAGAGGGTAAAACTCGAAGGTAGAACACGATAGAAGTTGAACTAGGTCATTGACCTATGACAGTAGATGCTTTAACCTTGTCAAAAATTGATGAGGCTTGGAATGGATTTATTCCAGATATATTGGATAAGGACAGCATGGTCGGAACCATAACTCTAAGGAATCAATTCAAGAATACCGAAAGAATCATACAACTGGATAATCATTTTGTCAGAAGCTTCCGAGACGGTCTACATCATTTTCATGGGCATGAACACAAGTTCAAGGTCGACTCCCACTTCTTTAATGCAAATCATTTCATTCACCTCTTGCTTTGATAGAACTGTAGTGTTGGAAATTTATCTGGCAAAACACCATAAGAATATGACTCGTGAAAACTTTCGGGTTCTCACGGTTAGCGAAAGGCATAGGTTCAACCCATCGGGCATCTTAGTAACATATACCACAAATTTCAAAAGTAGTTTCACCAGCTCGAAAGTAGAGCATGGTTGGCCAAACAGAGGATACAATTTACCAAAGGCATTATGTATCAGGGGAAGAACTCATAAGGTGGTTGAATATGAAGGACACTGTCGGATAACAATCCAACAATGGATCGGGCGATCCACAGCGGAGCTGATGTGAGTATCGGTACTCACTCAGAGGAAAAAAGAATGCAGAGGCATTAGTTTCAAGAATCATCTTATTAGTCTGATGCTTAAATGGAAAGAAATTATGGTTTCCAAAATGAAGGATCAGAAGCAGACGCTCTGATCAAGATGGATAAGTTGAAAACACTTAGTGGGACAATCAATAAAGGTTTGATTTGCCGAGAACCAACTCATGTCCGGAATGACGTCTGAGCCAGAAAGATAATTTTATAAAGGATAACCTGATGACTGCGTGCATACGCACACATTGAATCAATAGGCTCAAAAATGGCTAAGACAAGGGATATTAACGATGACTACTAGTCATATGAAATTATTCATAATACAAGCAGGCAAGAATTTCAAGAGTAACAGGCTGCAGAAAATTTCCGAAAGATCTAAAGTATTCCGAAGAATTTTGTGAGACACATGAACAATTGAGAAGAACGGATCCTCGATAAATGTGAGGAAATAACCGTAAGGTTTTCACGCGAAATAAAACTGCAAGACAATATACTCAAAGGACTCTCGGGACAACGGAGAATATTTCGAGGCATCTTGTAACAACAAGAGCGACGAGGAATGATCATGAGAATGACAAGTGCATGCAGATATCCATAGTGATCTATCGGTGGCAGTGAATTACAAAGGCGATGAACATAAGTTCTCGGGTTAACAGCGGAGAGTATCTTCAGGGTCTTCTGGTGCAGCGGACGATCATCGATCATAAGGTGCTCTCCGGGTGAAAGTGATAACGAGATCCTAATGTTAGATTTAGCAAAATTCATTTATCCCGAATAGAAGAGAGATAAGAGTCCCAGAGTATAGATGAGGAGTAAAAGATCCTAATACCACCCAATGGTGCTGTGGGCCCGTAAGCCACACAACAAGTTAGTAAATTTGTTTTTCAAATACTAGACTCAACTTCGGCCAAGGAGTTGGAAAGGGGGATTCCTACAGGCAGTCGGCTCTGATACCAACTTGTGACGCCCCCGATTTGACCGTACACTAATCATACACGCAAATGTGTACGACCAAGATCAGAGACTCACTGGAAGATATCACAACACAACTCTAGACACAAATTAAAATAATACAAGCTTTATATTACAAGCCAGGGGCCTCGAGGGCTCGAATACAAAAGTTCGAAAGCACAAGAGTCAGCGGAAGCAATAATTTCTGAGTACAGACATAAGTTAAACAAGTTTGCCTTAAGAAGGCCAGCACAAATATAGCAATGATCGAAAAGGCAAGGCCTCCTGCCTGGGACCTCCTAACTACTCCTCGAAGCCGATCTTCACGTAGAAACCTCCTCGGGATCTTCTGGGTCCGGGACTCCACCATCTGGTTGCATCATCCGAGAAGAAGCGACAAAAGGGGAAAAGGGGGAGAAAAGCAACCGTGAGTACTCATCCAAAGTACTCGCAAGAAAGGATCTACACTGCATATGCAATGATATCTGTGTAAAGGGATAATATATGTGGGTTAAACTGCAGCAGTAGAAGATAATATATGGAAGTAACAAGTATCCTCGCGGCTCGCAGCCTCCGTCTTGAAGCAGTAGAAGGGAAATAGATGGTAAGTTCACCAAGTAACATCGTATAGCATAATCCTACTTGGCGATCCTCCCGCACATCACCCTGTGAGAGAGCAACCACCGAGTTGTATGTGGCACTGGTAAGGGTGTGTTTTATTAAGTATCCGGTTCTAGTTGTCATGAGGTCGGAATACAACTCCGAGTCGTCCTTTTACCGAGGGACACGGCTATTCGAATAGATTAACTTCCCTGCAGGGGTGCACAACATATCCCAGCATGCTTGAACCCATTTGGCCGGACACACTTTCCAGGGTCATGCCCGGCCTCGGAAGATCAACACGTCGCAGCCCTACCTAAGCACAGCAGAGAGGTCAGCACGCCAGTCTAAGTCCTAGGCGCGCAGGGGTCCGGGCCCATCCCCCAACGCACACCTGCACGTTGCGTACGCGGCCGGTGAGCAGACCTAGCAACCTCCATTACTAAGGAAGTTACGTTACGCGGTCCAACCCGGCGCGCGCCGCTATACCGCTGACGTCAAAAAGGCTTCGGCTGATACCACGACGTCGAGTACCCATAACTATTCCCACGTAGCTGGTTAGTGCGTATAGGCCAACGGCCAGACTCAGATCAAATATCCAAACTCGTTAAGCGTGTTATTATGAAATAACCGCGGACAACGACCAGGGCCAGGCCACCTCTCCACTGGGTGTCTCAACCTGCCCCGTCGCTCCGCCACAAAGATCCACTCGGGGGCCGTCGGGAACTCAGGCCCACCACTACCTGGATGGAGCCACCTGTCCTTTCAGCCCCCATATCGGAATCACTTGCGGGTACTCAAAGAGCCGACCCGACTTTAGTCACATCATGTATCATGTAAAGTGTATGTAGTATATACCCGTGATCACACCCAAGTGATCTCGGCCCGATAGAATAGCAAGGCAGACGGATAAGGGTGTAGGGCCACTGATAGAGTACTAGCATCCTATACTAAGCATTAGGATGGCAGGTAAAGTATCAACAGTTGTAGCAACAATGACAGGCTATGCAGCAGAATAGGAGTAACCGAACAGTAACAGGCTACACTACTCTAATGCAAGCAGTAGAGAGAAGAATAGGCGATATCTGGTGATCAAAGGGGGGGCTTGCCTGGAAACTCCGCAGACAAAAGGAATCTCCGGAAGCATAGCCGTTGTCGAACACCGAAGCATCAAGGGTCTCGGGGTCTACCACGGTATCGGAGTATACCGAAAAGAAGCAACGAAGGGGAAACAAATAATTAACAGAGCAAACAATAGCATCACAAAATATAACAAGGCAATACGCGGTGCTACGTGTGACCTAACGCGGTAGGTGGTGATACCGATGAAGGGGGGAAACATCCGGGAAAGCATTCCCGGTGTTCGCGTTTTTGGGCGGATGAAACGGAGGGGGAAAGTTGCGGGTTCAGTATGCTAGGGACGTGTGGTTGACGAACGGTCTGCGTATTCGGATGCGTCTCGAAATTCTGAGCAACTTTCATATATAAGGTATTTTCATCCGAGTTACGGTTTATTTTATATTAAATTTTTAAAGTTTTTAAATCATTTTCTAATTTATTGAATATTAAATAAATCAACATTATCCAGAATAGTGCATGCTGACGTCAGCATGACATCAGCATGACGTCAGCAGTCAACAGAACTTTGACTGGTCAAACTGACGTGTGGGTCCCGCGTGTCATACACTCTTTAGTTTAATTAGGATTTAACTAATATAATTACTGTTTTAGTTTAAACTAACTAGTTAATTAGATTAATTAAATAGGATTAATTAACTTAATTAATTCTCTAATTAATTAATTAATTAATTATTAATTTTGTTAATTCTTTTTTTTGTTCTGGGGACGGGCCCCGGCTGTCATTGGGCCATCGAGGGTCTAGCGGATCGGGCGCGCGGGCGACGGGCGCCAGCCCGAATGGGCGCTCGCCCGGGCCAGTCGCCAGGGCGCCGTAGCAACGCGACGAGGGGCGCGTCCGGCACGGGGCGGTGGCCAGACGAGCATGTGGCTGGCCGGAGCAGGGCGAGCCCCGACCGGCGGAGGCGGCGACCCAAGGTGGGCACGGCTAGGCAGACCGAGGCGGAGGCAGCGTGGCCGGGGGCCGCGATGCACGCGGGTGGGGAGCGAGCGAGCACACTACGGCGAGCCTGGCAGGGCGGCCAGGCGCCGGTGGGGCGACAAGCGGAGGCAAGCTATGGCCACGGCTGGCGCGCGGGGGTGCCGTAGGGGTGCGACCGGATGCGGCTAGGGCTCGCGGAAGCGCGGCCAGGAGCGTGCAGAGCGAAGCTCCGGCCGCGGCGGCCTAGCTCGGGTGGGGGCTTCTACGGCGAGGGATTCGAAGGGTAAAGGAGGGGAATCGGGAAAGGGGCTCACCCCGATGCTCGTGGACGAGGTTGGGAGGTCGGGGGTGGCCGGGATGCGACGAATTCGACGGCGAGATGCGGCGACCGCGAGCGAAGACGACGTCGATGGCGAGTGTACGCGGCCTCCTAGCTTGGGACGATGCTCGTAGTCGAAGCAGGGGAAGGTGGCGCAGCTCCTGGACGCCTTGGCGCGACGAGGGGAGGTCGGCGGCCGCGGGATCGATGAGGTGGCGGCGGTTGTGTCTCGCGCGCGAGCGAATATGAGAGGGGAAGAGTGAGCGAGGTCTAGGGTTTGTCACTAGGTCGAGGGGCTTCGGGGGCACCTTGAAGGACGGCGAGGACTCGCGGGATGGCCGCCATGCACGGCCACGGCCGGCGGATGGCCGCCACGACCCCCCCCCCCATCGCACTGTAGCGAGAGGAAGGGGATGAGGGGGAGGCTGGGCTTGTTTTGTTAGATGGGCCAAGTGGCCCAGTAGATTAGGTCTTTTATTTTTCAATCAAGTTTTTGTATTTTTTTCTTTTTCTGTTTTCTTATCTAGCTACTGTTTGTATTTTCTTTTTGCATCAAATTACCTTTGGTAAAATGTGAAACCTTGCCATATAATCACTAAGCATTATTTTGCACTGCCACAAAAAGTTTGGGCCCAAAAATAATTTATTAAGTTTGAGTTTATTCTTAACTGGGATAAAAAGGTGATGTTGGTCCACTATTTAATATCCAGCGGAATTTTTATATTCTGAAATATGTTAATTCTCACACGACAATTAGTTAGTGAATATTTGGAACACATCAAACATTTTTACTTAACAGCTTGCAGAAATATTAATATGACTTGTTTTTTGGAAGTTGAATTTGAACCAGTTTCCAACTAACACGAGATTATCAACAGTAATTGCGGTGACGTGTCGTCATTAACAAAGGGTTACTGTAGCTTAATTATCCGGGCGTCACACGCTGATAAAATCAGCAGATCAGTTGGTTTCTTCATCAATGCTGTAATTGTTGTTTTTCCAAGATGAAACAGAAGCGTCATTTAATCTTGAAAGAATATTTTGATTTCATTCATTCATGTTGTGATATACAATAATAGACATGTATCCTAGGAAAAGGGGGGCAGAAAATGGAAACGAATCAATTCGTCCGGCCAGTGAGGCCAGTGAGCGAGCCAACCGGTGCATTCGGAGCGCACGAGCGGAGGAAATTACGCACGCGCACAACAAGCACGGAGGAAGGGAGGTGGCAGCAGGGCCCACCCGTACTTCTCACAGAGGACGGCGAAGCCACTGGATTGCAGCAGCCAACCTTCCTCCACTCCCCTGCCCCCGCTGCTGCTGTAGGGGCCAGTGCATGGGACCAGGGGATAGCTGCTTGGAGACTATCTGTAATTTTCGTCCACAAGCTGATGCAAACCAAAGAATTTGCAGAGATTAGGGAAGGTAGTCCTGTGTATTTATGACATACATAAGTTTGGGCCAGTAGTTTGATCCAGTACAAGGACTATTGACGAAGTACCTGATACCAAGAGACAACGAGACATGAAGGACTCCAGCAGTAGTAAAAGAGAGTCATCTTTGTTTCTTACCTGCCTTATCTGTCCGAAGTGCGATGGCAATTCTCATGTGATAGTAATCAACTTCTTCAGACATAACGAGGGGGCATTTGGCTCAAGATACCAATTTTCATTAATACCTATACTTTGGAATACACCAAAATTCAGCAACTGATCTGACAGAAGGCATCATGCCATCGACACAATCAAATGAAAAAACACCAGGGTATAAACACGCAGATGAATCTGTCTGACGGAAAAGGGGACGACAGTAAACCATGGACGGGGTTCGATTACTACCTCATGCCGGGAGAGCTCGGCCTTCCTCTCGCCGACCTCGCACTTGCGCTCTTGATGTAGCTTGGCATCTCTCGCTCCTTCATGGGGCGGTCCTGGATGTCCACGTCCGCAACGCCTCCTGCAAATCCTTCATGAACATGTCATGCCACCAACGCCTTGATCCGCACCGATGTGCTCCCGAGATCTAAATCAAGAAGATCAGGGGAGATGAGGCTGGACGAGGTGGTGCTTGCGGCCGGCGATGAAGTGGCACGAGCGCGGGTGAGGGCGATGACAGCCACCGCGGGCAAGGGCGGAGTGAAGGGTCCGAGAGAGGCAGCGGCAGAAAATTAAGGAGATGAGAAGCAGAGAAGCGAAGGGAGAGAGGGGTCGATTGATGCAGTAGAAAACTTCCCCACGAAGGCAACCTAGCTACGTGGGACAATGGCAACAGGCTGTCCAATCCCTAGATCGTTTATTTTCTCTTCTGTCGCCCTATCGCTAGTTGATTACGTGGACATCGCAAGACGTGGCCATCACCAGCGATCGCCCTTTGCGCGACCGTTAATGGGTTGTAATTCATCTCTGAATTAGACCATTCACACACGAAAAAAATATCTGATTGCAATAGCAGGCCTATCCAATTCTCTCATGTTTGGAGTTTGCTTTAAGGAAGGAAAGCAATTCTACTTGCTATACAAGCACTCCTGATTCTCCATAAATAATTTTTTTTTCCGAATACACATGAGAGGGAGTATCATATACTCCCTCTGTTCACTTTTGTAAGACGTTTAAGACAGATGAAATTGAACTATTTTGAGTGTTGTCCTAAATGTCTAAAACGCCTTACAAAAGTGAACGGAGGGAGTATTAAAGAAGAAGCGGCAAAGAAGCTGGATACAATGCCTTTCGGCCACTACATTGCCAATCATAGATGAGCAATAGATGTACACTTTTCTCCATTATTCATTTATGTGATCATTGACTGAGATATACTCCCTCTGTAAGAAATATAAGATGACTTCTTAGTTTGTTATGTTTCAGGAGACTAAAACAGCTACCTAGCAAATTCAGGAGATGGGGTGTATTTTTCCGTTTGGTACGACACCATGTTTCTTTGGTATGCTTGACTTCATTTTATTTTGACAATCAGGGTTTTTGTTTCTCATTAGTTCAATGATATGAATTTATTATGTGGCTAATTTTCCATGTGATTTTATTGCTCTTAAAGGGGATTCGAAGCTTCCTGATTGACTAGAAAATGATGAAGTATTAATTTTGTGTTTGTGTATGTGCATATTGCTATTGTGATGTTAGAAAGAGACAAGACAAGACAATAACAAGGTACATTTTTGACCTTCTGTTTTATTTTCTCACCATATGTTACGCACATGACAATGCACTTTTTTTACTAGATGTTGACATTATTTGGTAGCCAGTTCCAGTTTTCTTCTTTTTAGCAACGTTTCTACTGTTTGTTTTCTCTTACTGTTTTCTTTCTTGATTAATGGATTAGTGTACTGCACTAATGTTGTAAACTAAATCTTTGTTTTCTAAGATGGTAATAAAGTCAGTTACCTGCACAAAGTGATGTATTATTAAAATGTTCATTGCTATTGTCACTTTTAGAAGTTGAAGCCGTTAGTGATGTCACTTGACCTTTTGCATTCAGTCTCTTGGCATTCTTCTATGGCCTTTGGCATCCCCATGTATGTGTGTATATGTTGGCTTTTGACCTTCTAAATAATACAAGTTGCTATTCTCAACATGGTATTAGAGCTCTAGGTTTTTTTTGCATGGGCACCTCGTGCTCTCCCGATCCAATCTCCTACACGCCCGCCGTTGCTTTGTTTTCTGCTGGCCCGTGATTCTGCTGTTGCATGCGTACATCTCCAAATACAGGAGATTCTCATCCAACTGTTGTGTGGAATCAGTGTTTCAGTGCTGTGTGTTGGATCCCCGATCGATCCAGCCACTCGCTCGCTGGTCAAATTGGCTTTCAGCGCAGAACATCATCTCACCCGATCGATCCAGCCGCTCGTTGTTGTTCCCCCGGTGCCGTCCGTCATCCGCGTCGCTGCTCTTTTGGTCGCCCGACGCCCCTTCGTCCGCGGCCGCTCGGCACCCTCCTTCTTCGGCCGCCCGGCGCCCTTCCGTCCGCGGTCGCCCGGCGCCCCTTCGTCCGCGGCCGCCCGGCGCCCCTCCAGCTTCGGCCGCCCAGCGCTCCTTCGTCTGTGGCAGCCCAGCGTCCCTCCGACTCCAGCTGCTAGCCACCGCCGGCCCCTTCCGATCGTCGGTGCAGGTGGCCCATCGTGTCCCGCTCGTGTACCCCTCCCGAGCTGGCGGTCCTGACGCCGGTCGTCGTCTGCATCGACCTGTCGCGAAGTCTGGCTGATCGAGGTCCCCTACTGCTCGAGGTTCGACCTATGTCGTTGGCCTTTTGTCTCCCTGGTCGGGTCACTGCCACTATTTTTCTACCTGATTGACTTTCGTCTGCGAGGATTGATTAAAAAAAAGGACAGAAGAGAAGCATCATGTCTTCGACATCATTGGGCTATGTCGCCGTTCCACACTGTCCGGTGATTTTTGATGGTGCTAACTATGCTGAGTTTGCTGCCTTTATGCGCATTCACATGCGTGGCCTTCGTTTATGGGGAGTTCTTTCCGGCGAGGTTCCATGTCCTCAGCGTCCAGTTCCTCCCGTGGCTCCTATCCCGCCGCCACCTCCACCGGCTCTTGGCACAGATGCTTCTGATGATGATAGGGCTGCAACCCAGGTTGCTGCTGATGATGCGGTCGCTGCTTATGACCAGCAGGTCGTGGTTTATTCGGATGCTATTTCCATTTATCGTGATGATCTGACTACTTACACTCAGTGGTGTGATGATGATGCTCGTGCAGCGGCTGTCCTCACTTCCAGTGTTTTACCACAGTTAGCATCTGACTTTATGGGCCTCTGTACTGTGTTTGAGATGTGGACTCGTCTTCATCAGCGCTATCAGCCCTCTGGTGATGCTCTCTACTTGTCTGTGGTTCGTCAGGAGCATGCTCTTCAACAAGGAGACTCCACTATTGATGACTTATACACTCAAAGTTCTGCTATCTGGCTCCAGCTTGACAACCTTCACACTGTTGTTTGTGGCACTTGCGCGTGTTGCCAGACTATGAGGTCCGACTTGGAGTTCTAGCATGTCTATGAGTTTCTGTCGCGGCTCCGTGGGGAGTTTGAGCCTCGACGTGCTCAGTTGTTTGCTCGCGGTCGTGTTCCTATTTCGGAGGTACTTGCTGAGCTTCGTGCTGAGGAGACTCGCCTTCGTGGTGCTGGGTTGCTTCAA
Source organism: Secale cereale (assembly GCA_902687465.1). Classification (NCBI taxonomy): domain Eukaryota; kingdom Viridiplantae; phylum Streptophyta; class Magnoliopsida; order Poales; family Poaceae; genus Secale; species Secale cereale. Next base: position 484,546,240 of record LR738711.1, read on the forward strand.
GTTCCCTCTGTGCTTGCTGCTCGAATTGCTGCTCCACCAGTGATTTCTCGCTCCAATGCTCCACCTCTATTGCCCACTCCTGATAGTGAGGGACGCTCTCATGAGGGTCGCCCTCGTCCTCGTACTCATTGCGGCTACTGCAACAGGGATGGTCACCCCGAGTCTGACTGCTTCAAGAAGAAGCGTGATATGCGTAACAGGGAGCGCAATTCTTCTTCTGGGACTCGTGCTTCTTCATCGACGTCATCTACTGTCTCCTTGACTGAGCAGAATATTGTGAAAGTTAAGCGTCTACTTGCCGCTTCAGGTTCTTCGACGGGTACTGCAGGCTCTGTGACTGGTGCTTCCAGTGTTGAGCGGTCACCGTCTACACAGTCAGGTAAATCCCAATGGGTTCTGGATTCTGGAGCTTCATTTCATATGTCTTCCAATTCTTCTATCTTGTCCTGTCTTAGATCTCTCGATCTTCCTATTAATGTTCCTACAACAGATGGTACTTCTCTTCCTGTGGCTAGTTGAGGCACTCTTTTCACTTCTTCATTTTATGTTCTAGATGTTTCTCAAATTCCTTGCCTTACCATGAATCTATTTTCCGCGAGTCAGCTTACTGATTCTGGTTGTCGTGTCATTCTTGACGTTGATTCTTGCACAATCCAGGATCGTCACACGAATGCTCTTGTTTGAGCTGGTCCTTGCCGCCATGATTCTCAAGGACTTTGGGAGTTAGACTGGCTTCATGTTCCTTCCGCTGCCACCACACCCGCCAATCAATTTTCTTTCGCCGTTTCAGCTATCATCTCCTTCCAGTAGTGGCATCATCGACATGGTCACCTTTGTGGTTCTCGACTATCATCTTTAGTTCATCATGGTCTTCTGGGGCCTGTCTCAGGAGATGTCTCCTTACATTGCCAGGGTTGTAGGTTGGGTAAACATATTCAGTTACCTTATCCTACTAGTGAGTTGTTGTCTCAGCGCCCTTTTGATTTAGTACATTCAGATGTATGGGGCCCGGCTTCCTTCGCTTCCAAAGGGGGTCATCTATACTATATTATTTTTATAGATGATTTCTCTTGCTACACTTGGCTTTACATTATGTCTTCTCGTAGTGAGGTTCTCTCTATTTATCAGCGTTTTGCTGCCATGGTTCACACTCAGTTCCCTACACCTATCCGTGTGTTCCGTGCTGATTCTGCTGGCAAGTATATCTCTAAAATGTTGTGTGGTTTTCTTGCCGAGCAGGGTACTATTGCTCAGTTCTCTTGTCCTGGTGCTCATGCTCAGAATGGCGTGACTGAGCGCAAACATCGTCACCTTCTTGAGATAGCTCGTGCGATGATGATTGTTGCCTCTCTTCCGCCTCATTTTTGGTCTGAGGGTATCTCTACTGCCACATATCTCATAAACATTCAACCTTCATCTGCTATGCAGGGTGGTATTCCTTTTGAGCATCTTTTTGATCATTCTTCCGATTATTCGGCGCTTAGGTTGTTTGGTTGTGTTTTCTATGTTCTCCTGGCCCCACGAGAACGCACCAAACTGACCGCTCAGTCTGTCGAGTGTGTTTTTCTAGGCTACCGTGATGAGCATAAGGGTTATCGATGTTGGGATCCAGTTGGTTGTCGGATGTGTATTTCTCGAGACGTTACTTTTGATGAGTCTCGTCCATTCTACCCGCGACCATCCTCCTCGACTTTTTCAGTAGAGGATATCTCTTTTCTCGTGTTTCTTGAAAAACCTTTGTCTGTGTGCAGTATTCCTATTCCTCGTCCTGCTATTGCAGATCCGACGCCGTCCTCTCCTACGGTTTCCTGTCCTCCCTCATCGCAAGACTCTCCACCTTCATCACCGATACCTTCTCCTTCTCCACCTTCATCACCGATACCTTCCCCTTCTCCACCTTCATCAGTGATACATTCCCTGTCTCCACCTCCAGTGATTCCACCTCTTCCCTCCTTTCCTTTCCATTATACTCACCGTCCACGTGTTGTGGACAAATCCACTGACGCGCCATCTACTTCTGGTGCGTCGTCCTCCTCATCAGAACCGACTTATAGTCTTCGGGCTCGGCCTCGCCCTCCCCCTGACCGCTATTCTCCTAGTCGATATGGTCTTTCAGCTGTACTTGAGCCTACCTCTTATCGGGATGCTATTGTTCATCCTGAATGGCAGTTTGCAATGGCAGAGGAGCTTGCTGCTCTTGAGCGCACTGGCACATGGGATCTTGTTTCTCTTCCTTCCGGTGTTCGTCCCATCACTTCTAAGTGGGTCTACAAAGTTAAGACTCGCTCCGATGGTTCTCTTGAGCGTTACAAAGCTCGTTTTGTGGCCCGTGGCTTTCAACAGGAACATGGTTGTGATTACGATGAGACATTTGCTCCTGTAGCCCTTATGACCACTATACTGACACTTCTCGTTGTGGCCTCTATTCGCCATTGGTCAGTTTCTCAACTTGATGTTAAGAATGCCTTTCTTAATGGTGAGTTACGTGAGGAGGTTTATACGCAGCCACCACCCGGGTATTCTGTTCCTGATGGCATGGTATGCCGTCTTCGTCGCTCTCTTTATAGCCTTAAGCAAGCACCTCGTGCCTGGTTTGAGCGTTTTGCTTCCGTGGTGACCGCCGTTGGTTTTTCATCGAGTTCTCACGATCCGGCATTCTTTGTTCACCTTTCAGCTCGTGGTCGGACTCTTCTTCTTCTATATGTTGATGACATGATCATCACTGGCGATGACCCTGAGTACATTGCCTTTGTCAAGGCCCGTCTCAGTGAGCAGTTTCTTATGTCCGATCTTGGTCCTCTTCGTTACTTTCTTGGGATTGAGGTTTCCTCCATGTCTGATGGCTTTTTTATTTCCCAAGAAAAGTATATCCAGGATCTTCTTACTCGTGCGGCTCTTAGTGATGAGCGCATTGTTGAGACTCCTATGGAGCTCAATGTTCACCTTCGCGCTTCTTATGGTGAGCCCTTGTCTGATCCGACACGTTATCGTCTTCTTGTTGGGAATCTTGTATATCTCGCCGTCACTCGTCCGGATATCTCCTATCTTGTCCATATCTTGAGTCAGTTTGTTTCTTCTCCCACTTCGGTACACTATGGTCACCTTCTTCGTGTTCTACGATATCTTCGTGGCACGATCTCTCACTGTCTCTTCTTTCACCGCTCTAGCTCGTTACAGCTCCAGGCCTATTCGGATGCTACGTGGGCTAGTGATCCTATGGATCGCCGTTCACTTTCTGCTTACTGTGTTTTTCTTGGTGATTCTCTCATTGCCTGGAAGACGAAGAAACAGACTGTAGTTTCCCATTTGAGTGCAGAGGCTGAGATGCGAGCTATGTCTCTTCTCACAGCAGAGGTGACTTGGTTACGATGGTTACTGGAGGATTCCTACCACCATCTTGTCAGATAGTACATGTGCTATCAGTATTGCGCTGGATCCCGTGAAGCATGAGCTTACCAAGCATATTGGCGTTGATGCTTCTTATGTTCGTGTTGCTGTGCAGGATCATGTTGTTGCTCTTCAGTATGTGCCTTCTGAGTTACAGCTAGCACACTTCACGAAGGCCCAGACTAGAGCGCAACATGGATTTCACCTTTCCAAACTCAGTGTTGTGGATCCACCATGAGTTTGAGGTGGGGTTTTAGTGATGTCACTTGACCTTTTGCATTCAGTCTCTTGGCATTCTTCTATGGCCTTTTGGCATCCCCATGTATGTGTATATATGTTGGCTTTGACCTTCTAAATAATACAAATTGCTATTCTCAACAGAAGCACTATACAGGATTTTGAATTCGCGTGCTTGAAATTCTACTAGCTGCTAGCTCTTGCTTATAAATATCTTCTGCATTCCTTTACAGAAATCATATAAATGTTATCTGGCAATCACTGGTGTTTTAATTTGACATCTGCGCATTTTGGGTTTATTTTGTTGTATCAATAATATGAGTTGTAATTACATTGTGTGGTTGTCTTGTCTCATGAGTTGTTTCAGCAAAGCGCATAACACATTTTGATTTCTGTTAGTATCATATCCATGTCAATTGCATTATTTGATGGCTACAAAATGCACTGAATTTATATAGCACCCTTGGCCAATTTGGCCCTGTTCTAACTGGTGATGTTGAGTTTAGTTTAATTCCAATTTACTGTAATATCAGTTTTTTTTTCATTCTTCCCAAGTGCCAAAACAAGCCTTTTCTTTCGACTAAGCGGTATAGTCAGTTGGTCATCTAAACATTTATTATATATTTATATTGTAGCAATTTGTTGCTGAATCTCAATTCATTTATTACATATTGTACGCTTAACACTTTCGTTGGGATTATTGCATTGTTACCATGAACCTGACAAGTTAGTTTATCTCCACCATCAAGATTCCGTCTACTTCCTCCAATCCAAAATAAGTGTCATGGTTTTTGAACTGAAACCACGACACTTATTTCGGATTGGAGGGAGTATCTTATGACTTAACCTAAGATCTCTTATATATTGTTGAGGCATCTACCAATTTAAGTGTGTGAATTTGTATGAAACTCTGAGCACCAGATTGGTCAAGTTAAGTATAATTGTTAGCTCCCTATGAGATTGGTATGAGCTGGAATGAAAGCAACTAGGGTCATCCAATGAATCTTTGCCAGTTGCCATGATGACTATGTCTCTTCTAAAAAATATGCATCTTTGTCATTTTGTAACTGAAACTTGTTTATTTCAGTGTGCTCGACTTGGTAGGTTGACTGATAGAGCTTACATAGAGTCCCATGATGGGATCACTCCCAGCACATGAACTTGATGAAGATGCACTAAAAGTGGAGGCAAAGGCTAGATTTTTCTGTCATGTAGCATCACGAGGCTTATTGAGCGGCTATCATTTTGGTCCTTATACTTGGTCTTGCCGGTCATGTACAGAAAACGATCTTCTCATGATATGTATCATTTGATATGTATGTATGTATGTATGTATGTATGTATGCCTCTTGTGTTGCCTTTTGATGGGGATGGTCCAGTTGAGATGTATGTTTACTTCCGCTTGAGAGAAATGGCTTTATTTTGTACGCAAATATTGGTGATATACATTGAGGCCAACTCCAGCGTGTGACCCTATCCGGACATTCGGTTTGCCCGGATTCTGTCCATTTGGGTCACGCGTTGGAGTTGGCCTCAATAAAAATTTCAGTTAGTACAACAAGTCGAATCCGAGAGCACAATCGAAGCTAAAGTAGCACATACCCCATCGTTTGAGCACTTGATGAAAACCCATTCGGGATGTTTCGGCGTTGTAGACACACGGCGCAAGACCTTATTTAGACAGTCGTCGCACTTTATGAGTGGTAACGGTGAGCCGACGAGTCTTTGGGCTGGCACCGAGCCCGGTCGACGGTCGTTTGCATATCTGTCGGCGAACTGCCGACGGTGTAGATCTGAGCAGCTCGAGGCGGACTCCGTACCTGCATGCGGCCTTGCGGTGTGATCGTGTCTCTCCGTCCCGGTGCCTGGCCAGTCCATGGCACGGCGCGACCTCCCGCAGCCGGGCGAGCTCACGCCCGACCGGATCCGCTCCAAATCCGGTCGCCAGGAGGGCAAGGTGGCCGTGGTAGGGTAGCTCAGCGGGCTGCGAGAATGCCTGGGGCGACCGTGCGTCCGAGCGGCAGTGGCGGCGGCGAGGGAGGAAGGGAGGCTGTGGTTTGGGGCGCTTGGTGGTGGGGGTGGGGTAGAAAAAGGGTGGCCTCTGTCACTGACGGGCGGTCCACGGGAGGACAGGCGCGCGCGTCCGGACTGTCCGCGCGCTGTCCGTTTCACCCAAAGACGACCCAAACTTGGGCCGGGGATGGGTCAAAAGCGGACAGAAAACAGATGAAAATCCATTTGCGCCCGCGCGCTGGGCCATCTGGTATGTCCGTTTTACCCCAAATGGACTCGCCCGGACAGGATGGGATCGTGCGCTGGAGTTGGCCTGACATAATTTTGTTAACCAACATCCAACTTTGTTGCTTAATTAATCATGTAGAAGCTATTAATATACTTAACTATGTATGATTTTATGCAACATATATGGAGACAGATTTTACGAAACTGAGAGAAAAGGGGCGTTAGAGCTTTATAGATTTAAAATGGTGATGGACATTTGGACATAAAGGCTAGAGATGAAAGAGTTGAGGTGGTTACTGCAAAAGTCATGTTTCATATCTAACTTCAGCAGGGGTTTTTCCTAAAATGTACACTCAAGTGGCCTGAGATCCCACTGATACGTCTCCAACGTATCTATAATTTTTGATTGTTCCATGCTATTATTTATGATGTTTTAGATGTTTAACGGGCTTTGTTATACACTTTTATATTATTTTTGGGGCTAACCTACTAACCCAAAGGCCCAGTCCAGATTGCTGTTTTTTTGCCTGTTTTAGGGTTTTACAGAAAACGAATATCAAACGGAGTCCAAACGGAATGAAACCTTCGGGAGAGATATTTTTGGAGCAAAATACGCACGGGAGACTTGAGAACCACGGAGTAGGTCTGACGTGGCGTCCACGAGGGTGGTGGCACGCCACCCGTATAGGGCGTGCACCCCTGCCTCGTGGGCACCCCGTCTGCCCCCCGGTGCCCTCCTTCCTCCTATGTATACCTACGTACCCCGAAACTATCAGACGAACAGAGAAAACCCTAGTTCCACAGCCTCAACCTTCTGTTCCCGTGAGATCCCATCTTGGGGTCTGTTCTGGAGCTCCGCCGATGGGGGGATCTACCACGGAGTGCTTCTACATCATCATCATCGCCTCACCATGACTTGTGAGTAGTTTACCACAGACCTTCGGGTCCATAGCTAGTATCTAGATGGCTTCTTCTCTCTCTATGGATCTCAATACCAAGTTCTCCTCAGTCTTCGAGGAGATCTATTCGATGTAATCTCTTTTTGCGGTTTGTTTGTCGAGATCCGATGAATTGTGGGTTTATGATCAAGATTATCTATGAGAAATATTTGGTTCTTTTATGAAATCTTTATGTATGATTATAATATCCTTGCAAGTCTCTTCGAATTATTGGTTTTGTTTGGCCTACTAGATCTATAGTTCTTGCAATGGGAGAAGTGCTTGGCTTTGCGTTCAATCTTGCGGTGTCCTTTCCCAGTGACAGTAGGGGCAGCAAGGCACGTATTGTATTGTTGCCATCGAGGATAAAAAGATGGGGTTTATATCACTATGTTTGAGTTTATCCCTCTACGTCATGTCATCTTGCTTAAGGCGTTACTCTGTTCTTATGAACTTAATACTCTAGATGCATGCTGGATACCGGTCGATGTGTGGAGTAATAGTAGTAGATGCAGAATTGTTTCGGTCTACTTGTCTCGGACGTGATGCCTATATATAATGATCATGCCTAGATAGTCTCATAATTATTCGCTTTTCTATCAATTGCTCGATAGTAATTTGTTTACCCGCCGTAGAATATCGCTATCATGAGAGAAGCCACTAGAGATAACTATGGCCCCCGGGTCTATTCTCAACATATCAATCTACAATCTACTTTACTTTTCCGCTTTTACTTTCTGTTCTTATAACCAAAACATACCAAAAATATCAAACTATCGTTTGTATCAGATCTCACTTTCGTAAGTGACCGTAAAGGGATTGACAACCCCTTATCACGTTGGCTGCGAAGTTCTTATTTTTTTGTGCAGGTGCAAGGGACTCGCGCGTGGTCCCCTACTGGATTGATACCTTGGTTCTCAAAAACTGAGGGAAATACTTACGCTACTGTGCTACATCACCCTTTCCTCTTCGAGGGAATACAACGCAAGCTCGAGAAGTAGCACCCACCACTCCAATTGGTGCCGTCCATCTCCAATCCAATGGTACATATTCGGTTTTTCTATTTTTGCAGCTAAAGCTCATCTTCTATTGTAGTTGCCCCTTTGTTAACTTAGTAGATAATGAGCGATTCTAGCTCTAGTGACCATACGATGTCCATCCAACGGGCAAGTGCTTCTTCAACCTCTGGTATTCTTGCTCCAGCCGCCCAAACCAGCGTCGGTCATGCCGCCTGCTCCTGCGTCTCGTGGCCGGCTCTGCTGCCGCGCAGGCCACACTATGCCACCTTACTCCCATCCCTGGCCTGGCCATCCCTGTAGTCACCTAGACCTTCTTTTATTCTCTGGCGATGATAGCCTCACATTGCAGCCGAACCAGTAAACCCTCGTACGCCCCTCTGCGTGGGAAACAACTGTCGAGTCTTCCCCGGCTCCGGGTCATTCCCTTCCTAGGCCTCTCCATCGTCCACCGTCTTGGTACTCTTGGCGCGGAGTGGTCAACGTGGTCAAGTAACGACTTACATCAAAAGAGGACTGTACGTGGAGAGGCTGATAGCTGGGTCCACGGCCGTAGCAAGGAAGTGCCTCCTTATTACGTGCAAAATAATGATTCCTCCACCTGGCAATAGGGACCTACCGGAAGGGCTCCGTATTTTGGCTTAGCTATATTTTGCGAAAAAAGTTTTCCCCTTGACAGCTGTGACCCACCAGCTATATCTTCGGATGCAAGGAAAGTGTCTCCATATTAGGCGCAGAAAAAATGAATGCCCCCCGTGACATCTTGGACCCACCATCAATAACTTCGCACGAAAGGAAGTGCCTCCTTATCCTCCCTGACAGCAGGGACCCACCTGGTCGAAGCGTACGTAGCGTTGTTCTGGTCGCGAACGTATACGTACATACTGGTCGATCGGTCTCTCTGCAACAATGAACCATGGCTGAGCAAGCAGCGACACGTGTAGTAGTAGAGCCCCTAATGTAGCAGTTTAGGCAGTCCCTTCAAAACTGTGTACATGTACGTACATCCACATGGCAAAAAGTATGGATGCGCGCGTACACATGGGCTGAGTCTCGAACGCGTACTCGCGCATACGTACGACGAGGGCTGGTGTACATGGAGAGGCGGCGGACGGCAGCAATGGTGTCGTGTTCATCGGCAGCCAACTGGCGGTGTCGGAACGGAGAAACGGCATCCTGTTCATTGAGAGGCAACCGGCTTGGACGGAATAGCCGAAACCTGGTGTGGTGTACCGCAAAATGGATGGAAACAACCTTTTGCTGGAGCGCGTACGGTCGAAATGGGGTCTTGTTCACCGGGAAGGGTCTGGCGTACCGCAAAACAGAGGAAACGGCCTTCTGCTCGATCAGCTACGGTCGAAACAGGATCCTGTTCATTAGGCCGGGTCTGGCATACCGCAAGACGGAGGAAACAGACTTGTGTTGTAGCGCTACGATAGAAACGGGGAACCTCTTCATCGGGAGGGGTGTGGCGTACCACAAAACGGGACTCCACAAGCTACTATCACCCACCGTCAACTTCCTCCATCCTCCACCTACACTTTTCTTCCACTGCGTCTTCCTCTGCCGCCACCGGCTATTGTACAACCAACCCTCCACCGGCTACTGTTTAACCAGCCCTCCATGGGGTCCTGTTCATTCAACCAGCCCTCCACCGGCTACTGTTCAACCAGCCATCCATGGGGTCCTATTCATCCACCTCCAATGCCTCGGCTGTGGCGGCCACGTCTTGGGGTCTTGTTCATCTAGTGGCCACCACCTACTACTACTACCACAGGTTCCTGTTCATCCAACCCCCACCGGAAACTGTTCATCCAATCCCAACCACGTACGTCTTGACTAGTTCAACCAACCCCACGTTCACTGTTCATCAAGAGGTAGCACGTTTGATCGGCTTCACTAAGCAGCAGCAGCGATCGATCGGGTTTAGTTAGCAGCGGTAGCGAAGGAATCGCTCGGGTTCAGTTAACAGCCAAGGGATCGATCGCTCGGGTTCGGTAAAGTAGCCTAGTGCAATCACTCAGGTTCAGTTAGATCCCAATGCCTCGCACACACGCGCGTACGTGTACGAGAGAAACGCGCAAACCATCGTGCATCGCTCTGCCCCGACCACCCACCATAACAGGGAACTCCCTGAAATTTTCCTCGCCCTTGCTTCTACCATGATTTTTTCCGTCATGGACGGCCAAAAGAATGTCATGCAGCTTTTTCTCTGGCCCACCCACGACAAAAAGCCCATTTTCTGTCATGATTTTTTGTCATAGAAGTAGGAGCCCACCACATCTATGATGATACGGTTTTTTGTCAAAATTATCATCATAGAAGTGTCATAAGCATGACAGAAAAAAATTCATTCGGGCCAAAATGTCACGGACGTGCCTTTTTTTCTAGTGCATGTTGTGCTTTTGATCTCCATCTCCAAAGCATCGTCATGACATCTATCGTGACCGGTTTGACACCTTAATCTCCATCGTTCCATTGTGGTCGTCTTGCCATCAATTGCTTCTACAACTATTGCTAACTCATAGCAATAAAGTAAATCAATTACATGACGCTTGCATTTCATACAATGAAGAGACAACCATAAGGCTCCTGCCGGTTTCCAATAATTTACAAAACATGGTCATCTCATACAATAACGTATATTCATCACGTCTTGACCATATCACATCACAACATGCCCTGCAAAAACAAGTTAGACGTCCTCTACTTTGTTGTTGCAAGTTTTACGTGGCTGCTATGGGCTTCTAGCAAGTACCGTTCTTACCTACGGTAGAAAACCACAACGGTGATTTATCAAGTTTTCTATTTTAACCTTCAAGAAGGACAGGACGCAGTCTAATTCGATTCAACTAAAGTAGGAGAAATAGACACCCGCGAGCCACCTTTATGCAAAACAAGTCGCATGTATGTTTGTGGAACCGGTCTCATGTACGTGGACAAGTAAGGTTGGTCCGGGCCGCTTCATCTTACAATGTCACCGAATCAAAATAAGACGTTGGTGGTAAGCAATATGACGATCACCGCCCACAACTCTTTGTGTTCTACTCGTGCATATCATCTATGCATAGACCTGGCTCTTGATGCCACTATTGGAAAATGTTGCACGGAAATCAAAAAAATTCTATGCACACGCAATAATCTATCTATGGAGATGCATAGAGACGAGGAGGAGAGTGTGTCTATGTACCCACATAGACCATAAGCGGAAGTGTTTCAAAACACGATTGATGTAGTCGAACTTTGTCACGCTTCAACCGATCAAGTACCGAACACACGACACCTCCTTGTTCGGCACACATTTAGCTCGGTGACGTTCCTTGCCATATTGATCCAGCAAGATGTCGAGGTAGTAGATGACTTCTGTCAGCATGACAACGTGGTGACGGTGATAGTGAAGTGATCTCCGCAGGGCTTTGCCTAAGCGCTAAGAAAATATGACCGGTGGAGTAAACGGTGGACGGGGCACTACTAGGAAAAGGGCTATAGATGAAATTGATACTAATGGCGCACCAGACAGGAGGTGCGCCATTAGTATATAGTAACGGCGCACCAGCAACAGATACGCCATTAGAGTTCGAAGTACTAATGGCGCACCATGCCCGGAGTGCGCCATTAGTATCAAGAAGTTTTTTTTTAACTAGCGCGCCTGTCCAAACATACTAATGGCGCATCCATGAATAGTGCGCCATTACTAGTTGTAAATAGTAATGGCGCACCTGCAGTCATGTGCGCCATTAATGCTCTTTTTTGTATGTTATTTTTTATTCTATTTTTTACAAAACTACTAATGGCGCACTGTCCCACAGTGCGCCATTACTAGTTTGAACTAGTAATGGCGCACTGTGTGTCAGTGCGCCATTAGTATGTTTTTTTTTGCAAAACTTTTAATGGCGCACCAACTATAAATGCGCCATTAGTAACCTTGATTACTAATGGCGCATTTGTAGCTGGTGCGCCATTAGTATGCGGGCAGCAACAAGATATTTTGGACAGCCTCTCTACCACACTCACTTTCCCCCCCCCCCACTTCTTCATTCTCTCCACTTCCTCTCCTCTCGGGTCCCTCCTCTTTTCCACCTCATTTCCACCATATATTCATTCAAATTAAGTGGTTAAATTACCTTGTTTTGGTAGGTAAGTATGGGGGGAAGCTATATTTATGTTGTTCTCCATACAAACAATGTGCACATGCACTTTTATGGCCTATAGCTAGATCTATGTATGTTTGTGGTGTTGCATAGGTTTGTTGTGTTGCATATGTGTTTGTGTTTGGAGGTGTACCGGTATTTGAAATGCGATAGTTGCCAATATTTTCCCGGAATGTTGATTCATTTCCGTTTCGGTGAGAATTTTGGCATTAAGCATTCATTTTTGTCCTATTTTTAGGGAAAGTCATGACAAATTTTTTCTTGGTTCTAAAATATCGTTTTGCTCTACCCCGCAGGGCGACCATGGTGCGCACGATGACCGAAGGCATCGTGAATAGGTTTTTGAGGTCCGCGAAGGCCGAGATGCTTCAAAAGAACGAGACGGAGATAAGATCGTGTCGAAGATGCAAGCTGAAGAGCCTTATTGCGGACCCGGATTCCAGGCAGGTGCGGGACCACCTGCTCTTGCATGGTTTCATGGATGGCTATCGGTGGCAAGGTGATGAAGATGACTACGAAGTCGTCCATGGGGGCCGGGCAAGAAATGAGGAAGGGCAGCAAGACAACCACCGCGGCTCGGGCGGGCGAGAAGACGAAGAATCCCCAGGAGATGATCACGAAGGTGATGTTGTACATAGTCATCATGTAGAAGATGCAGGACATGATGATGAGGAAGATGCCGGAGCAGACGACGGGCATGATCATGAAGATGATGATGCCGGCGGAGCAGACGACGCTGAACCATCGATGGGCTGGGTGCAGGACCCTCATATTCAAGAGCTGCTTCTCAAGCAGACCGATAACGCAAGAGCTGCCGCCCGAGAGAAAGCCAAGATGGATCAACTTGAGTTAGACGCGGTTACTCCATTGTATGAAGGATGCAGGCCCGAGGATACCCGCCTGAAAGTAACGCTCATGGCTCTGGAGATGAAGGTAAAACACAAAATGACCGACGCATGCTTCGACGAGAACATGTCATTCTGGCACGAACGTCTTCCCAAGGGGAACAAGTGCCCCACCAGTTTGGAGGAGGCGAAGAAAATCGTGTGTCCTCTGGATTTACCGCACGTGAAATACCATGTGTGCATGAACAATTGCATCAGTTATCGGGACGAGCACGCGGAGTCTACCATATGTCCGGTGTGCGGCGTCACTCGATACAAGAAGAGGAAGAAAGCTCCTCGAAAAGTGGTGTGGTACTTTCCGATCACTCCTCGTCTGCAGCGGTATTTCGCGGACCCTAAGGTAGCAAAGCTTCTGCGTTGGCACGCGGATAGGGAGGAGAAGAAGCGAGAAGATGACGCAAATGATCCGGAGATAGATAAAAAAGACAAGATGCTGAGTCACCCTAAGGATGCGAGCCAGTGGCAAGCGTTGAACTTCGAAGACCTAGAATTTGGGAACGATCCAAGGAACATCGTGCTGGGCGCGAGCACCGATGGAGTCAACCCGTTTGGCAGCCAGAGAAGCACACATAGCACCTGGCCTGTGTTTGTGTGGATGTACAACCTTCCCCCCTGGTTGTGCATGAAGAGGAAGTACATTCACATGAGTATGCTAATTGAAGGACCGAAACAACCAGGGAACGACATCAATCTGTATCTGGGGCTGCTGAAAGAGGAGCTAGACACGCAGTGGAAAACGCCAGCCAATACGTGGGACGCCGCAAAGAAAGAATATTTCCCTATGAGACGCGCTGCTCACGACGGTGCACGACTATCTCGGTTACGGATATGTCGCGGGGCAGGTGGTCCACGTATTTTATGGATGCGTCAGGTGCATGGATGACACAACGTATCGCCAGCTAGATAGAGATCCCGGGTCTTAGAAAACTGTGTTCATGGGACATCGAAGGTGGCTTCGCGACGATGACCTATGGAGAAAACGCAAGGATTTGTTCGATGGTGAAACCGAACCCCGAGGACGCCCGCGTACGAGGAGCGGCGAGGAAATAGACGAGCTGTTGAAAAATTGGAAAGATTGCCCACTGCCGGGAAAGAAGCAAAAGGCGCCAGAGCCGGGAAAGAAGCGAAAGGCGCCAGAGCCGCTGCTGAAGGTATGGAAAACGAGGTCTGTTTTCTGGGACTTGCCGTATTGGAAGATCCACCGTGTGCCTAACAGCCTTGATGTAATGCATATCACGAAGAACGTGTGCGAGAGTCTGCTTGGTACCCTACTCAACATGCCAGAGAGGACCAAAGATGGGCCGAAAGCAAGGGCAGACTTGAAATCAATGGGCATCAGGCAGGAGCTTCACACTATATATGATGATGATGATGATGATGATGATGATGATGAGGCGAAGCAGGACACGGAAAGTCGTCGCAAAGGCAAAAAGGCCAAGAAGACCGGAAATGACTACCCTCCCGCGTGCTTCACTCTAAGTCAGGAGGAGATCGAGCAGTTTTTCACCTGCCTCGTAGGAGTACAACTTCCTTACGGTTACGCGGGGAAGATAAGCAGATACCTAGACCGGGCGAAGCTGAAGTTCAGCGGGATGAAGTCTCACAACTGTCACGTGCTGATGACGCAGATACTTCTAGTTGCAATCCGTGGTATCATGGACGCGCACGTCCGTGAAACCCTATTTGGCCTATGCAACTTTTTCGACGTCATCTCTCGGAAGTCTGTTGGCGTGAGGCAACTCAGAAGGCTACAGGAAGAGATCGTGGTGATACTATGCGAGCTTGAGATGTACTTCCCGCCCGCATTCTTCAACGTTATGGTGCATCTGCTGGTCCATATCGTAGACGATATCATCCAACTCGGGCCGACGTTCCTGCACAGCATGATGCCGTTCGAAAGGATGAATGGTGTCATCAAAGGATACGTTCGCAACATGTCACGTCCAGAGGGAAGCATAGCCAGGGGCTTCCTTACCGAAGAGTGCATCTCGTACTGCACGAATTATCTAGGCATCGAGAACCCCGTTGGTCTGCCCGTCAACAGGCACCTCGGCAGGATCGCTGGATCGGGTCACCGTGAGGGTCGCCGCGAAATGCATGTCGACTTCGAGGGTCGACTCGCCGACTTTGAAAGAGCAAACCTAGTCGCGCTACAACACATAGACGTGGTCGATCCTTGGGTGGTTCAGCACAAAACCTTTATTGAGAAGACATACAATGACCGAGGCCAACAGAGGACGGACGGAGATATAATCAAAGAGCACAACTCATGTTTCACGCGTTGGTTCAAGCAGAAGCTTCTGTCGTACCCTTTACATGATGATTCTTCCGCGGAAGAACAACTCATATTCGCCTTGTCACAGGGCGCCGAGCACAACCTGATGACCTATGAGGCGTACGATATCAACGGCTACACATTCTACACCGAGGCCAAGGACATGAAGAGCGATGGTTATCAGAACTCCGGGGTAACGATGGAATCCTACACCGGTAATGACAAGGACAGATACTACGGAAGGATCGAGGAGATCTAGGAGCTGAGCTACGCTGGAGAGAAGGTCCCGATGTTCCGTGTCAGATGGGCCAAGAGCGTCCTAAAAGAAGACCGGTATTTCACCACCATGGTTATACCCGAAGTCAAATCCAAGACCGCGGGCGCAAACGTCACCGCGAAAAATGAGCCATGGGTACTGGCTTCCCAAGTTGACAAATGCTTCTTCATTACCGACCCGTCAAAGCCCAGTCGTGTTGTCGTGAGGAGAGGCAAAAGGAAGATCATCAGAATGGATGGAGTAGCCAATGAGCAAGACTTCGACAAGTACGGCGACCCGAGGATCGAACATGACGACGATGATGAAGTAGCAGCATACACCACAAGAAGAAGCAGGACCACCCTACCTAAAGGACGTCCGTTCCACAGAAGAACTCCATTTGCGAAAAAGAAGGGCAAGAAGATTGTGAACAGATAGCTAGCTAAGATCGTTTGTATTTAAATCGTAGCCTTCATTTCTCGATTGTATTTCATGGGCACTTTTTGAACTATCATGAATATTTTTAAATTTCTTGGACACTCGATCTTGATCCCCCTCGTCGCCGAGCACCCCCCGGTCCACCGGCCGCCGCCGCCAACCCCCCGCACCCTCCCCTGCTCAACCGCCGCCGCCGACCCCCCGTACCCCTTCCCTACTCAACCGCCGCCGCCGACCCCCCGCCGACCCATGAACTCACATGATTCATAAATATATTCAAATAGCAAATTTGATGATATTTTTAAAAAAATTATTTTTGTCTTATAAAAAAATATTACTGTTATGATTTAAACAAGTATGAACATATTTAAACACAAATAAGTATCAAACAGCATTTTAAATGCATAAAAAAAAATTGTGGAGCCTGGGAATCGAACCCAAGACATCCTGGTGGGAGAACTAGGGGCTGACCAGTCGAGCTAGCTAGGGGGACTTGATGTGTATGAGGTATGGTGGGAGATAAACTGTTGGCTCGCGCAGAAATCAAAAAAAATACTAATGGCGCACCAGGGGGAGGTGCGCCATTAGTATGGACGTACTTATGGCGCACCAGGGCGCAGAGCGCCATTAGTATTGTGCCCCATACATATTGATGCCCCCCGGCCCACTACACCTCCCCCATCTCTCTCCCTCGCCTCGCCCTCGATCCCCTTCCCCTCTCCTCCGCCGCCGCCCCCGTGCCCCCGACGTCGCCGCCCCCCGCGCCCCGGCCCGAGCCCTAGCGCTCGCCGACGCCCGCGCCGACGCCGACCCACGCGCCCCCGAGCCCTAGCCCTAGCGCTCGACGACGCCGCTGCCCCCCGCGCCCCCGAGCCCTAGCCCTAGCGCTCGACGCCGCCCCACGCGCCCCCGCCGCCGGAGACTTGGAGCCTCGGAGCCTCGGAGCCGCCCCACGTCCTCGGAGCCGCCGCCGGAGACTTGGAGCCGCCGTCTATCCCCACCTCCCCAAGCTCGCCATCTCCCTCTGCCTCTTCTCGGTTAGTTCATCCATGATGCTACTTTAAGGAATTTTCTTGCCTCGTTTACTAGTGCTCGATTTCTTGCCTCGTTTACTAGCACTTGGTTGCAGAAGCTGCAATTATCATCGCAAGGCCATCCTAGATTTAGCATACGATCTGCTGCCTATTTTTTTTTGTACGAGCAGTTAGTCGTAGGAATTTAACAGGAAGACATACGTGGAAGATTAGGATTGGGCCTAAGGGGATTTTTTTCAATATAAACTAACAATAAAACTTTTGTAAGTTTATGTGTAGGTGTAGGATTTATTTATTTTTGAACGAAGCAGAGGCCTGGTCAACTAGACAATGCACTCTTATGACAAGAATATATACTTCCTCCATTCCCAAATATAAATATTCAGTTAGATATTCAAATGGGGACTACATATGGATGAATATAGACATATTTTAGAGTGTAGATCCACTCATTTTGATCCATATGTAGTCCTTTTTAAAATCTCTAGAAAGACCTATACTATTTAGGAACGGAGTAATATATTTGAGATGCAGCAGTACTACACCCAGTTGCCTTGTGTTGGAAGCAAATAGGTTGCTTCACCAAGCTTTTACTCATGTCATATGCTTAACCTGCAATGCACTACTTGTCTTCGAAGTTGAAACTTAACTACACCTCAATTAGCAACTAAGGTATATATGCAGATTCAGTGAAAGAGTAGTGGCATCCAACACTTGTGCGGTAAACCGAGGTGCAGCTAAATTTCTCTCTAAATCACCACCACAAAATAATTGTGAACGACTGAGACTAAAATCTAAAAGATGGCTTAATAATTCCTAAGAACTGTCCAAATCAATACTATGGTAGTCATGTTTGTGTCGCGATACTAGCATGTCTGTTCATCTAGATCGGGGAGAGCAGTTAGCAGTTAGCGGGAGCCACCCCGCGATACTAACCTTTATTTGCAAGGCCTAGTTGATTACAAAATAAATATTCAGTTAGCAGTTAGAGCGGGAGCCTTACGAATAGACCCGCTACTTTTAATCTCTCGTTAATTCAAAATAGGCTTACAAGGGGCTAGTCCTAGTTAGTATTTCTCAGACTAGGCTAAGTCTGATCTGGTTGTTGTGCTCTTACTCTCAGGTACCAGCCTGTTCCATTTGACTCCTTTTAATTACTGTTGCATATATGGCAATTCACTGCTGATGCTGCTGTTGGGGTTTTAGATTTTAGGTTTTTTTTTCATGTACACTAGTACTACTTGTATGTCACACTAGCACAATGATAATAATGGTGGTCATGTATTTGGTTCCTTGTTGTAAATATTTGAACTTCAAAGTATTGTTTTACAAGCTTCTGCAACTTTTTCTTAACTGTTGATGCTGTTGTTATGCCTGTATTCACTGCTGTTGCTGCTGTACTTGTGATGATGTTGTACTTGTGATGATGCTACTTGTGATCTTCTGAAATGACCCATTGGCGATTTCATTAGGCAGGGATAATGATTTTGCAGGTACCCCGAGAGGCCCTTGAGTTTGTTGGAATGTCGATTAACTTCTGTTCCGGCAAATTCGGGTACTCCATATGTCCTATTTTCAGCAAAGGTCATGCTGAAATTTTCCGTGAATTTTAGCATGACTTTGCTAAAAAATAGGACATATGGGGTACTTGTGACTAATCCATGGGCCGGGGTATCTTAGTAGTTAATTAAGTAGGATCAAGTGCCCCTTTGTTCTAGCTGCATTGAACCATAGGCGGCAATAGAGCCAAGTGATTAGGCCCAGCTTAGCTTTTAGGATGCCTCGGTGTCAACAAACCATTAATTATAAAACCTTGGCTTTTAGGGTGCCTCGGTGTCGATAAAAACCGAAATGATGAAAGCTTAGGCTTTTAGGGTGCCTCGGCGTCGAAAAACCCTCAATTATAAAAGCTTAGCTTTTAGGATGCCCCGGTGTCGACAAACCCTAAATGATGAGACCATGATCTTGTTCCTTGACAATAACCAACTTTTTGACCAAACTTTGTTCCTATTTAGAGAGAAACATGGCCAACAACGATGAGGCCGGCGGTTCGGGCGGGAAGGCATTCTGGGAGCTGTCCCAGGAGATGGAGGAACAACCTCACTTTTATGTGGACGCCGCATTCCACACCGATCCTGAGACCACTGATGGTACCGCGGAGGATGGCCCCACTGATGCCACCACTGATGGTGCCGCCGAGAATGCCACCACTGATGATGGCGGCGCACGCACAGATGGCAGCCAACCGAAGAGGCAACGGAAGTACCGGCGCCCGACCGTGCTCCGCACCCTCAAGGAGGAAGTTACTGAAGTGGACCCCGACGGGAATCCAACGGCGCCCGAACGAATAGTCAAGGGGTATTCGCTTCAGCTCGGGTGCATTCTCCGGAGCACCGTCTCGATCAACAGCGAGAACCTGAGGCATCCTGACAACGCGAATTACCTCAACCTCCTCTTCACGAAGCTGCACGAACGATACAAGTTCCCCGCTCAATTTGATAACACAAGCCTCAAAGGGAATAAAGTGAACAATGCTGCCCTCACGAAGATGAGCAAGGCCCTGTCTACTTGGAAAAGCATTGTGAAGATAATGATCAAGAAAGGTGAGAGTTATGAGACGATCAAGCAGAAACATCCTTCGATCACCGAAGGTGACTACAATGAATTCAAGATCACTTGCTCGAGCGCCTCACACTCCGAATCAAGTCAGTGGGGGAAAGAAATGCGGGAGCTCAACTTAGGGGAACACAGACTCGGTCCCGGCGGTTACAGAGTGGCGGAGCCTATATGGGACAAGGAGGAGGCGGACCGTGCCGAGCAAGGCCTACCGCCCCTCTTCGATAAATACGATGACAAGCAGACCAGGAACTTTATCAGGGCCCGGTACAAGAAGGACCCGAAAACAAAGGAGCTGACCACGGATCCGAAGACCAGGGCGCTTGAGCTTGTTCTGGTAAGGAATACACCCCCGCGTAATTAGCTCCATATGGTTGCATTCTAATTAATGAAGCCAAATTTCTAAATGATTCACATTCCTTCCGCAGGCGACTGAAAGCAGTAGCGCGGGGTCGACTAAGAGCGGCCCTTCGGACACGACTCTAAATAGGGCGTTGAATGTAATGAAGAACAAGGATAAGCTCGAGAAGCCGACGTCAGCTGGTCGTGTGGCCGGCAAAGGCTTGTCGACAAAATGGTCGTCATACTATAACGCTGGTGGGCGAAAGGAGAAAAAGACCAGCTCGGAAAGCCAGGCACGCGAGGTTCAAGAACTCAAGGCACAGGTGGCGCGGATTCCGGAGATTGTCCAAGAGCAAGTGCAACAACAGCTCGGAGCGACGATCACCGCCATTGTGCCTAGCTTGATCAAGGGGTTGAGTGCATGGATTGCTGGCGGCCAACAGGGGCCGCCCCCGATTCCCAGCTTCACGGCCAGCAACTCGCAGAACGAGATGGCGGGGCCATTGGTGTCTTCGGCGGAGGTGGCATTGGTGTCTCCGACGCCGGCACGGGAGCTTAATGCACCCGTGTGTACGCCGGCCGGCACCTCTGCAGCAAGCGGCCCCTCCGTCAACTGCACGCCCGCCGTTGGCGGTGCCTCGACATTAGCCGAGCTCGACGCCATCATCACGGTAACTAATTAAGCCTCTCTCGGCCGAGGACTTCATCTCCTTGCCTTTGACTGGGCATCCCAGACGCCCTACATGTTTTCGCAGGGCGCCGCCGATGTTCCGTGCACTCTACTGCACTTCGTGAACAACGAGTTGGTCGATGTCGCCAAGGGCAAAATCGTTCAACCGGGCCAGCCCTTGTTCCACGGTACCCAGATGCCACCCAACTTGTTTAGTGTTCAACTGGTTCGGGTGCTGCCAGGCTACGACAACGTGTTACCTCCGATTCGACCCGTCGGGGCCGACGATGATGACGTCATGACCCTCAGCGCCTGCCTGAGCTGGCCCCTGCTTTGGCCGAAGAGCCAGATTCGTTTGGGGGCGGGGGAAACCACACCAAAGACAACACCGCCAGTCGTGCCGGCGCCAAGTCGTCCCCATGGCAAGTCCGCCGCAATGGTGCCGGACATCCCTATGCCACTGGATCCAAACATGCATATGGCACAGGATCAGAACGACGACGATGACGATACATTTGCCAACGTCGATCATTACTTTGCCGATCATGGGTACGGTGACGACTTCATGGGGGCTCCTTCTCAAGAACCCAACCCAACAAAAGACGTGCGCGATCAAGCCAGTACCACGGAGAAGCCAAGTTGCAACAGGCGTCGTTTGCCGTTCAGCTCTCAGGAGACGCCTCCAGCTGCCGATTTCACCGAGCCTCATATAGGCGAGGTGCGAAATATGATCAGCAACACACTAAAGAAGGCGGTCTCTGAGCAGAACTCGGTCCCAATTATGGAGATCAAGAAGAAGGCACGCAAAAGAAAAACTAACAAGGGTGCGAGCCAGCCGGCACCGAGTACGATCCGTGCTCAGGACGGGCCACCTTCACCTGAGGATGTAATGAGGAGGGTGCATGTGGCGGGTAGGCCGATGCTACCGACAAATATGCTCGATGCTGCAACCGGTGCCATGCGGAGTCTGCATGACAGTGTTATTTCTTTGGAGAAGCGGCGTCTCACACAGAAGGATGTGGCGTACCCGGTTTTCGCGGCCAAGGTGCCGGAGGGCAAGGGCTTTGTGGATAACTCCATCGGGGGTACGATCGTGCTGCGGTTTGATGACATCCACGCTATGTTGAACCTTCATCCGCTGCACTACACCTTCGTTCGGCTATTTTCGCTGAGTATGGAGATGCGGATCATTCGCGACAAGACCCCGGACATCGTGATAGTCGACCCCTTCTACATGCGTGCCAAGATCTTGGGCAGCGCTGGGGACCGGCAAGTCGCGAGTTCTTACCTCGGAGGCGTCATTCTGGCAAACCGAGATAAGGATAACTTCCTCGTGCCTTACTTTCCCGAGTAAGTCCTCCGCCTCAACCGCCCCGTAACATATGAATTCTTAGATTTCGATCGTTCTTCTTATAACATTCCGTGTTTTATGCAGTGACACACAGTGCACGCTCATCCTACTAAGCCCCAAATATTCCATGGCCACGTATTTCGACCCGGACCGTAAGTCGGCTGTAGACTACACAAATGTCAAGAAGGTTCTTGATTATGTTCTCGCCGGCTACGCCAAATCTGGAGGCACCTTCACCAGGACAACTCGTAAGTACGGCAAGCACGTGTTCTCCCACAACACGACGTTCTGCTGCGTCAAGCAGCCGCCTGGCGGTCAGAAGGGTGCCTACTACGCCATCCATCACATGCGGGCGATCGTACGGGACCATCATCAACTTCTGCTACCGAGTAAGCTCAAAGATTGGGCCGCGCGCGTGTCGGCAATCCAGGACGCGGACATCAGACAAGATTTCTTTCGCATCCAGTCGGAGTTTGCGGAAATCATCCATCAAGATGTCCTTCGTACCTCGGGGCTGTTCTACCTCAGGAATCAACCGTCGAACAGTGACATCGACACAATGCTACAAATGCAGGCTGATAACGCCCGTGATTTCATGACTCCCACGATAGACGGCGGCTTCATCCACGCTCCGGTGCATTGAGTCGAGTCGAAAGTAGTGATGCTGTGTCTAGTTCTGAAACATCGATTGGCTCTTGTTGTAATTAAACTTTAATGAACTTGTAGTATGTCTCTTTGGTTTCGAGAGTCGTTCAACTTAGATGTAATCGATGCTATTAATGTCTTGCTTTTCTCTTTCGATCGTTCTGTTGCATACTTATATATTGCTTATGAATTGTCTGTGAATTGATACTAACGTTTCGTTTGGCTAGTGCATATATATAGCGATGCCGTCGTATGTCGTGTACAAGGGTAAGGTTCCCGGAATCTACGACGAATGGGAGGAGTGTCGGAGATAGGTTCACCGATTCAGCGGTAACAGTTACAAAGGGTACACCACTAGGGCCGATGCCGAATCTAGATACGCCCGCTATCTAGCGGGAGAGGGGAGGGAGCGTTGGAGGAACCGGATGAAAACGAGTTTCATCCTGATGATGCTCATCGTGACGACCGCAGCTCTCTTCTAAGTGATGGTAGTTTAGATGATCGATATCGACTTGTAATGCGAAGACAAACTCGCTACTCGCGATCTCGAGACTTGTAATATATTGTTCTATCTTTGTTCGGTCTTTTCAATTCGGAGACTAATATGATCGATGAATTGTATTCGGAGACTAATATGATGAATTGTATTCAGAGATTAATCTTCTATTGCATCGATGAATGTGTTGTTCATGTGTGCTGTCTATATTCTGTGCAATTATACATTTTGTAATCTGTGCAAAAAAACAAAAAATAATATTAAAAAAACCTAATATTCATACTAATGGCGCATCAGAGAAAAGTGCGCCATTAGTATGCCAAAGCATAGTAATGGCGCATAAACAGGCAGTGCGCCATTACTATGCGGATACCACTAATGGCGCATCAAACTTAGTGCACCATTAGTATGCCATAGCACCTGGCCCCTGGGAGGCATACTAATGGCGCATTAAGGTGCACACTAATGGCGCATCCCAGGTGCGCCATTAGTATACCAGATACTAATGGCGCACCAGTGGTGCGCCATTAGTATCAAATACTAATGGCGTGCTAGTAATGGCGCACCACTAATGCGCCATTAATGGCCAAATTAGGTGCGCCATTAATAGGCCTTTTCCTAGTAGTGGGGGCGCCGCACACGGCTAACAATTGATGTTGTGTGCTTCTGAGGTGCCCCCTCCCCACATATATATAGGTTGTTGGGGAGAGTGGGCATCCAGGGCGCCCTAGGGTTTGGCCATCGCCCCCTAGGGGTCCTGCCTTGCCCGGCGCGCCCCTTTCCTTGTATACGGAAGGGGGAAGGAAAGAGGGGAGAGACGGAAGGAAGGGGGAATACTATTCCCTATCTTTCCTTTCCTCCACCCCTTTCCTTCTCCACTTAGGCTGGCCCATATGGGGGGCGCACTAACCCCTTGTTGCTGGTGCGTTTCCCCTCTTGGCCCATAAGCCCCATATCTTTTGCCGGGGGTGCACGAAACTCCTTCCGATGACCCTATGAGTACCCGATGTCCTCCGGAACACTTGCGGTATCCGAATACCATCGTCCTATATATCAATCTTTAACTCACGACCATTTTGAGACTCCTCGTCATGTGCGTGATCTCATCCGGGACTCCGAACAACATGCAGTCACCAAATCACACTACTTGCATTTTGACATTCATTCCCATTTCTTGCATGGGACCTAAGCATGCAACCAAGGACACATATTTGAATTTTCAACCAATTTATATGCATTAGAGCATGTGCTTGTAGTTCAAATTTGAATTATGCACATAAATGCATTGAAAACTCAATCAAAGCATAAAAATATCCAAACGAACCCCGAAAACTCCCAAAAACTAACACAACACTCCTGTTGTTCTATATTGACACGAGAAAAAAATTAGAAAGCAATAAGAGGTAATGGATATCGTTTCATCCCCAAAGGTGGGACGTTCCCTACTGAAACCATCAGGCTTGTTGTGAGAAGCTCTGGTTTGTGAGAAGCATATCCCCAAACCTGCCCCAAATGGGACATAAAAAATTTACCACGACATGTTGATGCCGCTCCATGATAGCATGCCAAGTTTCATGAATTTCAGACGAGCTTTGGATTTACTAGAATTTGAAAACCATGTATCTCAATGTTTGCGGTGGAGTGACGGTGGCAGGGTGTTTGACATTCATTCCCATTTCTTGCATCGGACCTAAGCATGCATCCAAGGACACATATTTGATAACTAATTTATATGCATTAAAGCATGTGCGTGTAGTTCAAATTTGAATTATGCACATGAATGCATAGAAAACTCAGTTAATGTATAAAAATGTCCAAGCGAACCCCTAAAAAGCCCAAAAATGACACAACACTCATGTTGTTCTATGTTGACACAAGAAACATTTCGAAAGTAAGAAGAGGCAACATATATCGTTTCGTCCCCCAAGGTGGCACATACCCTACCGAAACAAACAGCCTTGTTGTGAGAGAAGCTCTGGTTTGTGAGAAGCTTATACCCACACCTGCCCCAAATGGGATAATATTTTTACCACCACATTTCGATGCCATTAAATGATATCATGTCAAGTTTCATGAATTTCAGATGATTTTTCGATTTACTAGAATTTTAAAACCATGCATCTCAATGTTAGCGGCCGAGCGATAGTGTCAAGGTGTTTGTCATTCTTTCTCATTTCTTGCATGTGACCTAATTTTGCAACCAAGGACAAACATTTGATTTGGCAACCCATTTTTATGGACTAGAGCATGTGCATGTAGTTCAATTTTGAATTATGCACATAAATGCATAGAAAACTCAATTAACGTTTAAAAATGTCCAAACGATCCCCGAAAAAATCCAAAAATTAACATGACACTCCAGTTGTTCTATGTTGACACTAGGAAAAAAATTGGAAGGAAGAAGAGGCGACGAATATCATTTTGTCCACAAAAGTGACACGTTTCCCTAACGAAACCATGAGGCTTCTTGTGAGAATCTCTGGTTTGTGAGAAGATTATACCATAACCTGTCTCAAATGGGACAATATTTTTTACCCTAGCATGTTGATGCCATTCCATGATAGGGTTAATGAATTCTAGACAGGTTTTGGATTTACTAGAATTACAAAAACAAGTACCTCAACATTTTCCAGAGAGCCACGGTGCTGTGGTGTTCGAAATTCATGCCCATTTCTTGCATGTGACTTAAGCATAAACCCATGGACACATATATGATTTTACAACCCATGTTGGTGCACCGGAGCATGTGCATGTACTTTAATTTCGAATTATGCACCTGAAATGGCTAGAAAACTAATTTCATGTATAAAATTTCCAAACAAACCCTGAATAATTCCAATTTTTTTACGACACACATATAGTTGCATGTTCACTGCAGATAAAAGGTCTAGCAATTCAAACACCATCCATTGCCGCTGTGATCCCATTATGTATTTCAAATCAAGATGAAAAATCAAGTAGACCCCACATAGTTTATTAGCACCAACCGTGTGAGATGTAGTACAAAATATTCTGGAGCATCGTTGGTGTATAGTACGCCTATGGCTTACGCGAGAAGGTGCGTCGGCTACAGTTCACAACCCGCGTGTCAAGCACACTAGCTCTCTCCTTAAATATCATTTCATTGTTCAATCGTCACCTGTGAAAGATGGGGATATGGACCCATGTTGTGGGGGCAACTTCGGTGGCCCACTCTGGCGAGAGCGCGACCGCAGCCGCCATGCGCGTGCTAACAAGGTGCATGAGCACGGCCCCAATCTGCGACCGGGCGGCCAAGGCTACCCAAACGGCCGCTGTTGCCTCTCAGGTGGCGGCAGCAACATCTGCCTCAGGGATAGCAGCTTGCGAGAACGGCACAACAGATGTTCGTCCTGCAGCGGTGGCCTTAGCCTTGATGGAGGCCGCCCACGACCATGTCGAGGCTGCCCACGCCTAGCTCATGGCAGTCACCGAACATATCGAACGAAGCTTCTCCGACAACAGTCAGCAACCCACGGCCGAAGAGTTGGCAATCGCCGAGAGTGTTTGAATAGCCGTCCGTTCCTCCGCCACATACCTTGCGACGACGGAGCCCGTCCAAGCCTAGATCACGTCCGCCCACGCCCATCTCGTGGCGGCCTTTTCCAAAGAGATGGCAGACGGAGATGGCGAGATGCTTGCCGAGCATGGTGCGATGGATGCCATGGAGCCCCATCCCCAGGAGACCGTTAGGCGTGAGCTGGACATGGAGGAGGCGGCGTAGATCGACGAGCACCAGCCATAGTAGTACTCCTTTTTTTGTTTAATTACGAGCGTCGGTCTCTAATTTCTTAGAGTAATGTTTAGGCCACCTAGCTCTGTTTAATTCCTGAACTTCCTCGATTAAGAAGTGTGGGTGTGCTGTGTACCCAAATTATGCAATGACATGGATGACCACTATAACCAGGGAAATTGGAACAAAAATGTTTGACTTTCAAACTCATCACACACGGGTTATGCTATCTGAATCGTTTGTGATGTTCACATATCGTACACAGTTCCAAATAAGGGACCGTGTGTGATAACACTTTGCGCGCTAGTCTTTTCGCTGAAACGATTCAAAATTTTCTGCTTCCACAGAAATATCTACCTCCCCACCCCCTCTCCCTTACCAAAGCCACATTTCCCCTATTTCCGTCTTCCTTTCCAAGTTGAAACCTTCACTCCTTGCTTGTAATGCGGCCTCCTCGTCGGCAACCCTTCTTCACGCTGCTCGGCCTCGCCTACCCAGGCAGGTAATCCACACCCGACCCCCATCCTCCTCCTCCTTCCACATCCCACATGCCCCGACCGCCAGTGTGACACCTTCCACCCAAATCACCGACCCCTCCACCAAATAAGCGCCGCCCTATCCCATGGTGCACGCAGTATAGCCAAGAGCTCAAGGAGCATTTGGCAGCGGAAGGCAGCGGAGAAGCAAATCATGGCCGCACGCGCAGATGAAGTCGCGATCGCTACCATTCATGCCGACCCCTAGATCTTGGAGGAGCACCTTACCATTTGCTAGCTATGCCGGTTAAGCATGCTCGGTTTACCCGTTGCATGTGCTGCTCCTGCCTTTCCTTAACAAATTCTAGTGAATTGTGCTATCTAATGTTACCATGCAATATGTTGCTCTAGTGTATACGTTTTATATGTCGTGTAGTGTGGTGCTCACTTATTAACTGTTTGGTTAATTAGTTGTCATCTTCAGTTAACTATTTGGTTCGATTCTGCAAATGTGATGCTCAATTATTCAGGCTGCAATTTTGTATTGTCTTCCATGTGAGAAATAAATTGAATTTATTTTTACAAAATACACGAGAAACGAATACAATTGCTATATTTCCAAGTTCTCAAGCATGCTTGGTTTGGTTATACATTGTGCAATGTGGTGCTGAGTTAACGTTTGATTCATTTGTGTTGTGGTGTTTAGTTAACTATTTGGTTAAATTCTGCAATGCGATGTTCAATAGTTGTGGGAGCATTCTGTTATTGTATACCATGTGAGAAGTAAATCAAATTTGACTGTAGTAAATACATGAGAAACAAATACAATTGCTATATTACCAAGTTGTTAAGAATGCTTAGTTTGGTTAGCTGTCGGATCTTCTATTAGGAGTATATTATAGTGTGCAATGTGGTGCTCAGTTAACGTTTGGTTCATTTGTTGTTGTGTTTAGTTAACTGTTTGGTTCAATTCTGCAATGCGATGTTCAATAGTTGTGGGTGCATTCTATTATTGTATACCATGTGAGGAATAAATTGAATTTGGTTATAGTAAATACATGAGAAACAAATACAATTGCTATATTTCTAAGTTCTTAAGCATGCTTGGTTTGGTTAACTATCTGATCTTCTATTATGAGCATGTTATATTATGCAATGTGGTTCTCAGTTAATGTTTGGTTCATTTGTTGTGGTTTTTAGTTAACTGCTTGGTTCAATTCTGCAATGCGATTTCCAATTTTCGTGGGTAGAATTTTGTATTGTTGTGCATGTGAGGAATAAATCGAATTTGGCTGCACTTAATACATGAGAAACATATTAAAGTGCTATATTTCCTAGTTCTAAATCATGATTGGTTTGGATAAATGGGTTTTCCATGTGGCTTGAATTAATTCGAAGAATCTGCAATGTGCTTATTTTTCATCAACATATTTTACTGATAGCATGTGAACCCTTACTTAACCTGATGACTAACTACCTTATATGTGTTGCAGGGAAATAATGGGAAGCACTGAGGTTTACAATCGAGGTTAGCACGTGCATGTACCGTTGTCTCATAGCACATTATTGTGCAATTGCAGGAACCATTCTAATATTTATTTTTTTAACAATTTGGTCTTGCACATGTAGGTCCTGCTGTCAGAGGTTGTGACCCACTTTTCGTCCCTTTTTGCATATGGGAAAATGAGTTGTCCGTGAATATCAATCAAGTCAAGAAACTCAGAAAGATTGTTAGGATAAAGAAATTAGCGACATAAAACAACAAAATCTTTGTGCGCACAATGAAGAAGACATAAGTTCACTACAAGATGGTAGTAACTATTATACCTTGCCTTTTTTATTCCTTTGCCCCATTTCCAATATAGATAAGATATTTATGCACATCCTTGTTTTCAGGCCTTTCCAAAGTAGTTCACTGATTGTTACCTCTCAAACCACCTCTATGGTTAGGAGGCGAGGAAGGTTTTCATACAGCACCCACGGTTCAATATTGAAGTGTTCCTGAAGAGGACGAAGGACGAACGGCCAATCATCCACAGGCACTGGCCTAAAGTTGCAAAGACCTTCAACTTGAATGAAGGCTCAATATCCGCCTTCCGCTTCAGCAGTTTTCCAGATGAGATGCATCTGTCTATGTACCATCTATGAGGCTAATTTCGAAAGGTTCTACATGTTGCATGTGAAACTTGGTGTTGGTGTAGTTGTGTAATGGGGTAGCTGAGTGTTGAAGCTATATCATGTTGTACTCTAGTGTATTTAAATTATGAAATTATGCTTCCTTAATATGGAAATGAAATATATTATGTGCTTAATATGAATGTCAATTAGATTAATAAATGAATTATTAATAATAGGGCAATTAGCCTGCTAATGACGAATTAGCCTGCTAATAGGGTTTTGCTATTGCAAATGGTTATTGATAAAATACCATGGGCGATGAACTCAGGCAACACACACAGTTTCTAGGAATAAACCATGTTGGATCAATGAACAATCACACATGACCTTCTCTTGAAAATTGTTTGCGTTAGGGCACCTTGCGCAAACGTTTACCACATAAAAACTGTGTGTGATGGACAACCTTTGCCACATAGTTTCTTCTATGCACCGTATGTGATGCATTCAATAACGCAAACGATAAAATTGTTAATATCATGTGTGATGTACCTGCGAACGGAAACATTTTCCTTGGATCGACTGCGTGGGATGTATATACGAACGGAAACATTCAGCGGGGACTGACTGTGTGGGACGTACTTACGACCGGAAACGGTTTTGCTTGTATAATTGTATTTTTTAGCACTACTTACGTATAACCGTATTTGATCGCTCATCGGTTGCACATGACCTCATTTTGCCGAGCGTGTGTGCCAGGAGGGCATGTCCCCGACGGTTTCTGGATCGCGTGGGAAGGAACCCCCCCCCCTATCGCCCACACTCACTTGGTGAAGGTTCCAAATGTCTTCGAGGAAAGGGGTTAAAAACCGTTTGTATAGCACCTCATTGTACGAGTGTCACATAACTCATCTAATACTATATCATCAACGAATGTTATGCGTGCGGACCCTACGGGTTCGAGAACTATGTAGACATGACCGAGACACCTCTCTGGTCAATAACCAATAGTGGAACCTCGATGCCCATATTGGCTCCTACATATTCTATGAAGATCTTTTTCGGCCAAACCGTTATGACAACTGTCACATCCCTAGTTAGCATTTGCATTGGGACTAGCTAGAGTGTGCATCATGTTTACTTATCAAAGAAACTTGAAATGGGAATGACAGAAACCCCAGCACCCCTCTTCTAACAACTAGGGTTTGATAAAATCTTTTCCAATGTACCCAAAATGCCCTTCAAAAATGTCCATCATTTCTGCTTTGGTCTTAAACCTCTGCCAAAAATGGTGCACAATTTTCTAGGACATCCAAGGTCTCTGGATTAAATCATATGGTATTTGTATTTGGGCATTTAAATGCTATAAAATATTTTAAATGCTCAAATAATCATAAACTATAATGTTCCATGCTGTTCATATTATATACAGTGGGCATGGCAAGTTTTATGAGTTATAAAAATGTTCTGGCATTTTTATTAATTAAACAAAGTTGCAAAAGAAATGAAACAGAAAAGAAATAGAAAAAGGAGAGAGAAAAGGAGTTACCTGGCGCCCCACCCGGCCCACCTGCAGGCAGGTGCTCGACGGCGGCTGCAGCGCGTGCCACGCAGCTGCCCGCCGCCCTGCTTCCTCCCCTCGCCGCCCTGGAGGCTTGGATCGGTCGTCCACCTCGCCCCCGACCTCGCAGACACACCCCACTCTCCCCAGCTCCTCTCCTTCGCCCTCCCCGCACCATGGCCGACGCCGCCGTGCTCGCACCGTCGTAGTAGCCGCGCCCACCGTCGTCCCTGAGCCCCGTCGCCGTGTCCGTCGTCTCCGCCGTCCTCGACTACTACGAACAGGCCGAGCCCCGAGCGCTCGCCCGCCCTGGAGACGCCCCCGACCCCTTCTTCCCCAACTCCGGCAGCGGAGATCCCCCTCGCCGTCCCGCTCAGCTCCGACCACCCCCAAGCTCGCTCCGGCGTCTGCTGCAACCCCTGTGAGCCCAGCTTCGTCCTCCCCCTCTCCGTTGGCTCTCTACTAACCTGGAACGCACCGCACGAAGCTCACATGCACGCACCGCCGCGGAGCTCGTCGCCGACGAGGCTCCGGCCATCCAATGGTCCGGCCACCGTGCCTATCAGCTTCACCGTCGCGCGTAGGTGCTGTAGGACAACTCCACACTCCTCCACGAGCACCGCACCATCGTTTTCGACTTCACCGAACTCCGGCAGCCGCTGGACTCGTCGCCGGCGTCATCTCCGGTGACCCCGAGGCCAGCCACCACCTCCAGTCGATGCGGTTTGCCTCCAGCTACCCGTAGGTGTGCTCCGCCGTCGTTTTGGCAGCCGGAGCACGAAACCCGGACCTCACCGCCGTGTTTGGCCTCGCCGGTGGCTAAACGCCGGCGAGTTGGGCCTGTTTGACCACAGGTTTGACCCCCCTGGGTCACTGACATGTGGGCCCTGCCTGCTAGTCAAACCTAGTTTAGGTGTTAATTTAATTCTAATTAGTTAATTAGTTAACTGTGACACTGACCAGTGGGTCCCACTGGTCAGGTTTGACCTGGGCCGCCCTGTTGACTGACTGACGTCAGCATGATGTCATGCTGACGCAGTAAAGGATTTTCTGGGATTCTTAGATTTAAAAATAATTCAGGAAATTCCAGAAAATGCCTAAACTTCAAAAAATCATATAAATTCAACAGTAGCTCAGATGGAAAAGATTTATATACGAAAAATGATGACAAAAATCCAATCTTTCCAATGGCACTAGTTTCATGCATGTTTGAGCAAGTTAACCTTGCTGTATACATTAAAACATGATAATGCACTTAATTAAATAATAGCTAAAGTGCCAATTTGAACCTTTGATTGAAATAGGCTCAAACCCTTCTGGTTATAGTTGCATTAGCCCAACACACATGCATCTTGCCATGTCATGAGCATGCATCATATTGTTGCATTTGTTTGTTTAATGATTGTATCGCCGGTATTCTTTGTGTTAGGTCCTGCTCCCGAGGATACTGCTGCGTATCCAGTTGAAGAGCAGTACCCGACAACCACTTTGTCAGGCAAGCAATCATTGATCATTCCGATACAAACCCAATCTTCTCGCTCCTGCTCTCTTTTACTGCATTAAGGCAACACCGTGTGAACTGCTACTTGCTGCGGTAGTTGAACCCTATTCCCTTGCATGACCTGTCATTGCCACAGTAAATAGTTGAAACCCACTAGCATGTGTAGGAGTTGATTGAGCCATGTGATGTGTGATCCACCATGCTATTTGTTTATGTTGCCTGCTATGCTTAGAGTTGTGTCAGGTCTAGTTCATCTAGGTGATGGATCAGAGTGAAACAATCTTTCGATAAAGAGAAGGAAGTGTGGAATACACTTGGTAAAGGTATGGATGAAAGGCCATGTAGGAGTACGTGGTGGGTTGTTTCATTGGAACCGTACATAGGACCCGAGATCTGTATGTGTGGTTCAAGTTCCAGTTACTACCATGCATTGGGCCCGAAACCAATGGACCCTCTCGGCTTATTAATTACCCTCGATCTCTGTCCAGGAGTTGCAACTAGTTTCTGGTGTTTATAGTTTACTGGAGGTCGTGCACAGCGCTGACCCTCGGGGTGGGTTGTGATGCGACAGGTACGTGGCACGGTGTACCGGTTGCCCGTTTGGTGACTCGGGAACCCTGTACACATCGTTTGGGGCCGTGAGCGACACCCCGGCCGGATCTCCCCACGGATGGAACCCAAATAGGCGATAAACCTGGACGAGAGACTTGAGTAGTTAGTCAGGTCGTGGCCGACACCCTCGCTGGGCTTCCGCTTGAAGGTTGCCGAGTACATGTCGAGTAAACGGCGATAAGTGGTGAAAGCGTGTGTGAAGAGGTACACCCCTGCAGGGTTATCAATCTATTCGAATAGCCGTTGTTCGCGGTACGGACTACTTGGTTACTCTTACAGTTCATAGACAATTTGATGGATACTACTAAAATCCTCAAGATAAGTGTGAGTGTCGTGGATGGCCCTTCCGTAGGATGACGGAAGAGGATCCTCGGTAGTGTATTGTTGTGGTGAGTAGAGGACTCGTGTTCGTAGTAACATCTTGCAATCTGTTGAGAGTTGTAGTATAGGTTAGCCAAGAGTCAAAGCTGACTTTCTGCTATAAACTCCACTGCCCCCTGTTGATAATGTTGCATGTATGATAGGTTCTGTGGTAAGACTTGCTGAGTACCTTTGTACTCATGTTTGCTTAATAACTGTTGCAGAGGAGAACCATGCCCCTGCTGATGGGTTCTACATAGATGTTGACGTCGACGAGTAGCTTGACACCCAGACGGAGATCTGGAGCTTGTGAAGGGCCTTGTAGATAGTCAGGCTACACCAAGCCTGTTTTATTTTCTAAGTTGTCTGTACTCAGACATGTAGCTTCCGCTTGTGCTTGTATGACTGTATGACTTGAGTGTTGGGTCATGTGACCCCTACCTGTATGGATATGTTATGTATGGCTCTTGGAGCCTCTTAAATAAAGTACTTTGAGTCATAGAGTTCTGTTGTGATGCAATGTTGTATTTGCACATATTGAGCATATTGTGTGTATGGTTGAAATGCTTGGTATGTGTGGGATCCGACACCTAGTTGTATTCCTTTGGTAGCCTACCTTACAGGGAAATGCCTCCTAGTGATTCCAATGAGCCTTGGTAGCTTGCTACTGCTCGGAACACGTAGGCTGGCCGGCATGTGTCCTTCTTCGTTCCTGTGTCTGTCCCTTAGGGGAAATGTCACGCGTTGTTCCTTTAAGTCCATGTAGCTTGCTCTGACTTGGGTTCATACGTTGATGACCGACACGTTCGTTGCTGGGTCATGGATGCCTGTCTCTGTAATCTAGTGCCACTTTTGGTTTATAACTAGCCATGTCGGCCCGGGTTCTTTGTCATATGGATGCTAGCGACACTGTCATATACGTGTGCCAAAATGCGCAAATGGTCTAGGGCCAGGTAAGGTGGCACCCGTGGGGTTACCGTGCATGAGGCCGCAAAGTGATATGACGTGTTACAGCTAGATCGGTGTGACTTAGGATCGGGGTCTTGATAGCGTTGGCATCAGAGCTGGACTGCCTGTAGGTTTCTCAAGCCAAACTGGTCGATGTTGAGTCTAGAAAAATTCTTAGTTATATGTAGGGGAATTGATTGTGGAAGGGAACGTAAGGCTCTTTTTACTCCTTTACCTAATGCCCTTCTGATCTGAGTCAGTCTATTCTTTCTACGGGGATTTAGGACTAGGCCTCTTATCCTTACTAGGTTCACGTGTTACTAATCCGTAGACTCTTAGGATTGTTGGTTTCAAGCCTCAGTTTAGTTTCTATCCTTTTAGTATGATGATTGTTGGACCCGGAACCTTGATATGGAATTGTTGAGTGGCTATGCTATCATTTGTAAGATGTCTCAAATCCTTGTTTGAGCATTTACAGTTGTTATGCTGCATGATTTCTTCCAGAAACACTAATGCCTTTGCATTACCTCGTGTTTCAGATGTCTGGCCGCACCCCTCACCAAGTGGTTCGTTTGACTCGGTGCATTAATGTGCCCGGTCACACGGCCATGCTAGTCCGTGTGTTGACTGAGACCGGTTATCGCTGGTATCCTGAGTACACCATGGAGGAACAGTATAGGGATTTCAATCAGAGTCAGTATTTCTGCACAGTCCGGATATACCCCTCATATCCCGGAGCTAACGACCCCATCCATTGGTCTTATGGACTCGGGGTTACCATCGAGATGGCAGTACAGGATGCCGTCTATTCAATGATGACCATTCTTCGGGCTAGGCATGCCCTGTTGCTGAACACTGAGTTCTGTTACATGCCAGCCTCACTTCCCGGAGAGGAAGGCTACTACACTGGTCTGTATACTGATGCTGCTCATGAAGAGCCACTGCTTCAGACTACTGTTCAAATGATGGAGGATAGGGACCGTGAGGTCCGTGCCCTCCGAATGGAGCTATATAACACTCGAGCCGCCCACTTGACTACTTTGACACGGCTTGCACCTGCTGTGCACGCCGGATATCTGGACATGCGGGATTTGTACCCCGTGCGGACTCGTCTGCCTGATCTCATGGATTGGCGTGACGTTGGGGGTATTACACCTCCACGTGGGCGTCGGTTACCACCAGCATCGGGACCGAGGCCACACCCATGTCCCTATGGTCCACAGCCTTCGAGTGCTCGCGAGTTTCAAGATCCGTCTGTTCCACATCCAGGCTACGGTGGTAATCTTTACGAAGATTACTACGGGAATGTCTGAGCTAGACCGTGGTAGTAGTAGTATTGTAGTAGTTGTATTCCCACAGTCCTGCGCATCTTGTGGAATATGACTTAGTGTGTACCGAGTTCCGGAGGTGTAGTTAAATAATGTATAGGAGCTTGGAATGCCTCTGATGGGATGTATCGTCTTTCACCGCAGTTGTACTTTAGCCTTGGCTTGTACTAAACTATGTATGGTGTGTATGACCACTGGTGTATATATAGCAGTTCTATATTACCATGTCGTCCGGATGAACATCTCTACATTTCGTGTCATCCAATACATTCTGCACTCCTATGTCAAATTTTTGCCATCCTTGTCTAAACCGTTGTTTTGTTTTCTTAGGATGGTCAACACTCGCAACACTCCTGCTGCTCAGGAGCAGGGTGAGGCTAGTGGGGCTAGAGATGGGAATCTGCCCCAGCCACCCTCCTTGGCGGAAGTTATGCTCGAGGCAGAACGGAACAAGAGAGAGACCAACCGTCTGATGGAACGCATAGAGCAGAACACTGGGTTCCGCCAGAGGAATGACGTGGTGTCAATTAATGACTTTATCAAGATGTGTCCACCGAAGTTCCATCACTCCACTGAACCTCTGGATGCGGATGACTGGCTACGTAGTATCACCCATAAGCTACACTCTGCCCGTGTGGCCGAAGCTGACAAGGTTACCTACACCGCCTACCATCTTGAGGGCCCTGCCAGTCTTTGGTGGGAAAACTTCGAAGCTATGCGTCCTGCTGGCCAAATCACTACTTGGGTTGAGTTCAGTGAGGCATTCCGTGAACATCACATCCCGGAAGGTCTCATGGATCGCAAGCGGGAGGAATTCTGCAATTTCACCCAGGGCCGGTTAACTGTAGATGGCTATAGTCGCGAGTTTGGCAACTTGGCACGCTATGCACCTGAGGAAGTATCCACCGATGCCAAGAAGCAGGCGAGGTTCCGCAAGGGACTCAGCCCTGAACTCCGCCGAGATCTACGTCTGCACGAGTGCACTTCCTTCCAGAAGTTGGTAAACAAGGCTATCAGTGCTGAAACGGGCCAGACCGACTTCGAGGCCACACGCAAGAATACTCGAGACTTTGGTTCCTCATCCGGCTCTGGCTCTCACAAGCGCCGTGTGTGGGTTCCTAACACTGCTCTGCCACCCAAGTACACACCGAGGCCATCCTATGAGGCGCCTCGCCCAACTCAACAGTTTGCACCTGCTAAGACCTATGGAGGACCACCTTCCAACTTTGCTCCACGCACTAGCACTGTGACCTGCTTCAAGTGTGGAGAACCGGGACACTACATGCGTGAGTGTCCTTAGAACCAACCAGGAAAACCCGTTGGCCGTGGTAAGCCAACCGGCAAGATGAATTATGTCAAGCCAATCCCCACTGCACGTGGTTATGTCAAATATGTCTCTGTTGAGGAAGCTTATGAGGATCCTAACGTCGTTCTTGGTACGCTTCTCGTTAACTGCCATCCGGCATCTGTTCTTTTCGATACTGGAGCATCCCATTCGTTCATACCTGAGAGCTATGCTCGAATGCACAACATGACTTTTTGTGACATGCCTACTTCCATGGTTATTCAAACTCCTGGTTCAAAGTGGCAAACCTCTAGGGTAAGCCATGGAAATGAAATCCTTGTCGATAGACTTGTTTTCCTAGCATCTCTAATCGCTCTCAAGTCCTCGGACATAAACATCATCTTGGGTATGGATTGGATGACAACTCATTACGCCAAGATTGATTGCTATACTAGGACCGTTCAACTTACACACCCATCTGACAAGATAGTCAATGTATTGACCCGAATGGCTGAGCATCAGCTCTACTCTCTTAATGCCAGCCCTCTACCCGAACTCGAAGGTATCCTGGTAGTCCGTAACTTTCCGGCTGTTTTTCCAGAAGAACTGCCAGGAATTCCACCTGACAAAGATGTCGAGTTCGTGATAGATCTTATCCCTGGAACTGTCCCAATCTCTAGGAGACCCTATAAGATGGCACCCCTAGAACTAGCTGAGCTTAAGAAACAACTCTATGAGTCCTTGCAAAAGGGTTTCATCCGTCCTAGTTCTTCCCCTTGGGCTTGCCCCGTCCTCTTCATCAAGAAGAAGGATGGAACGGAGTGGATGGTTGTAGATTACCGACCTGTCAATCTGGTCACCATAAAGAACAAGTATCCACTTCCTAGGATAAACGACCTGTATGATCAGCTCGCTGGATCCTCAGTCTTCTCTAAGATGGATTTGAGGTTGGGTTACCATCAAATCAAAATCAAGAACGACGACATTTCTAAAACGGCTTTTGTTACTCGTTATGGCCAATATGAGTACACCGTCATGTCCTTCGGATTAACCAATGGCCCAGCCACCTTCTCCCGGCTAATGAATTCTATATTCATGTAGTACTTGGATAAATTCGTCGTAGTATACCTCGATGATATACTCATCTATTCCAAGAAAAAGGAAGATCATGCCGAGCATTTAAGGCTGGTATTGACGAAACTTCGAGAGCACCGCCTTTATGCCAAATTCTCTAAATGTGAATTTTGGTTGCCGGAAGTAACCTATCTAGGTCATGTGATCTCTGGCAAGGGTATTGCTGTCAATCCCGAGCGAGTTCAAGCCGTCCTTGATTGGACTCCCCCCTGAATCGGTCAAGCAAGTTAGGAGTTTTCTTGGCTTAGCGAGCTATTGCCGACGCTTCGTCGAGAATTTCTCCAAGGTTGCTAAACCTCTAACTGAGCTCCTCAAAAAGGATAAAATGTTTGAGTGGACCCCACAGTGCGAGTCCAGTTTTCAGGAACTGAAAAGACGCCTGACATCTGCACCTGTACTGGTACCACCAGACTTTTCCAAGGATTTTATTATCTATTGCGACGCATCGCGACAAGGACTAGGTTGCATACTCATGCAAGATCGTCAAGTGATTGCATACGCATCTCGACAGTTGCGTCTACATGAGGATAACTATCCTACTCATGATCTAGAGCTTGCAGCTGTAGTCCATGCACTCAAAACATGGCGACATTACCTCCTTGGTAATCGCTGTGAAATCTTCACTGATCATCAAAGTTTGAAGTATATCTTCACCCAACTAGATCTAAATCTCAAGCAAAGACGTTGGGTCGAGTTGCTCACAGACTACGACTTAGGAATGACTTACACCCCTGGGAAGGCCAATGTCATGGCTGATGCACTAAGTCATAAGTCTTATTGTAACAACTTGATGTTACAACAGGGACAACCACTTCTCCACGAGGAATTTTGTAAGCTTAACCTTCACATTGTTCCTCGAGGATTCCTTTCCACCTTGGTGGCGAAACCTACTCTTACGGATCAGGTCATCAAAGCACAGAAGGTTGACCCGGGAATTTCCCGTATTAAGAGGAACATCAAGAAAGGAGTTGCGGGATGTTTCTCAATTGATGATCAAGGAGTTGTATTCTTTAGCAACCGTTTAGTGGTTCCTAAAGTACGAAACCTGAGACGTTTGATCCTTAAGGAGGCTCATGAATCTCCTCTCACAATTCATCCCGGTAGTACCAAAATGTATCAGGACCTACGTCAGAGATTCTGGTGGACTAGGATGAAGAGAGTTATCGCTCAATTCATTGCTAACTGCGACGTTTGTCGTCGAGTCAAAGCAGAGCATCAACGGCCTGTTGGCACCCTTCAACCTATAGCTATTCCTGAATGGAAATGGGACAAAGTCGGCATGGACTTCACTACCGGGTTTCCCAGGACTAGGAAAGGGAATAATGCTATCTTCGTCGTTATCAGCCGCCTCTCTAAAGTAGCTCATTTCCTGCCTGTTCGAGAGAG
Organism: Secale cereale; assembly: GCA_902687465.1. Classification (NCBI taxonomy): domain Eukaryota; kingdom Viridiplantae; phylum Streptophyta; class Magnoliopsida; order Poales; family Poaceae; genus Secale; species Secale cereale. The sequence continues at coordinate 484,585,695 of LR738711.1, forward strand.
TATTACCGCTAGCCAGCTAGCAGACTTGTATGTCTCTTGGATAGTATCACTTCATTGTGTGCCGTTGGACATTAACTCAGACCGTGGAAGTCTTTTCACTTCACGATTTTGGGAAAGTTTCCAGAATGCTATGGGAACTCATCTCTCTTTCAGTACTGCCTTCCATCCTCAGTCAAGTGGTCAAGTGGAACGAGTCAATCAAATTCTGGAAGACATGCTTCGAGCCTCTGTCATCTCTTTCGGTATGGATTGGGAGAAGTGTCTTCGATTTGCCGAATTTGCTTATAACAATAGTTATCAAGCCAGCCTGGGTAAAGCCCCCTTCGAAGTTCTATATGGACGAAGGTGTCGAACACCTCTTAACTGGTCAGAAACCGTGGAAAGACAATTCTTTGGCCCGGATATGATCCAGGAAGAAGAAGAGCAAGTTCGCATCGTTTGTGAGAGATTGAAAACAGCCAAGTCTCGCCAGAAGAGCCAATATGATAGTCATCATAAGGCTGTGACTTTTGAAGTCGGCGATAAGGCTTACCTTCGGGTTACTCCTCTTAAGGGAACCCATAGATTCGTAATCAAAGGCAAATTGGCCCCTCGTTACATCGGTCATTTTCGCATTCTTGCCAAACGAGGAGAAGTTGCCTACCAATTGGAACTACCTCCGCACCTATCCAGAGTTCATGACGTGTTCCACGTTTCTCAACTCAGGCGTTGCTTCTCGGATCCTATCCGCGGAGTGGACCACGAAACGCTTGATCTCCAGGACAATCTCACATATCGAGAATACCCCGTTCGTATTCTTGATCAAACCGAGCGCACCACTCGACGCCACAATATCAAGTTTCTCAAGGTTCAATGGTCACATCATTCCGAGAGTGAAGCTACTTGGGAAAGGGAGGATCGTCTTCGACTTGAGTACCCCACCCTTTTTCCGGAGGAACCCGAATCTTGGGATGCGATTCCTTTAAGTGGGGGTGAGTTGTCACATCCCTAGTTAGCATTTGCGTTAGGACTAGCTAGAGTGTGCATCATGTTTACTTATCAAAGAAACTTGAAATGGGAATGACAGAAACCCCAGCACCCCTCTTCTAACAACTAGGGTTTGATAAAATCTTTTCCAATGTACCCAAAATGCCCTTCAAAAATGTCCATCATTTCTGCCTTGGTCTTAAACCTCTGCCAAAAATGGTGCACAATTTTCTAGGACATCCAAGGTCTCTTGATTAAATCATATGGTATTTGTATTTGGGCATTTAAATGCTATAAAATATTTTAAATGCTCAGATAATCATAAACTATAATATTCCATGCTGTTCATATTATATACAGTGGGCATGGCAAGTTTTATGAGTTATAAAAATGTTCTGGCATTTTTATTAATTAAACTAAGTTGCAAAAGAAATGAAACTGAAAAGAAATAGAAAAAGGAGAGAGAAAAGGAGTTAGCTGGCGCCCCACCCGGCCCACCTGCCGGCCCAGCCCAGCTGCCGCTCCAGCGAGCTGCTTGGCTCGACCAGGCAGGCAGGCAGGTGCTCGACCGCGGCCACAGCGCGCGCCACGCAGCTGCCCGCCGCCCCGCTTCCTCCCCTCGCCGCCCTGGAGGCTTGGATCGGTCGTCCACCTCGCCCCCGACCTCGCAGACACACCCCACTCTCCCCAGCTCCTCTCCTTCGCCCTCCCCGCACCATGGCCGACGCCGCCGTGCTCGCACCGTCGTAGTAGCCGCGCCCACCGTCGTCCCTGAGCCCCGTCGCCGTGTTCGTCGTCTCCGCCGTCCTCGACTACTTCGAACAGGCCGAGCCCCGAGCGCTCGCCCGCCCTGGAGACGCCCCCGACCCCTTCTTCCCCAACTCCGGCCGCGGAGATCCCCCTCGCCATCCCGCTCAGCTCCGACCACCCCCAAGCTCGCTCCGGCGTCTGCTGCAACCCCTGTGAGCCCAGGTTCGTCCTCCCCCTCTACGTTGGCTCTCTACTAACCTGGAACGCACTGCACGAAGCTCACCTGCACGCACCGCCGCGGAGCTCGTCGCCGACGAGGCTCCGGCCATCCAATGGTCCGGCCACCGTGCCTATCAGCTTCACCGTCATGCGTAGGTGCTGTAGGACCACTCCACGCTCCACCACGAGCACCGCACCGTCGTTTTCGACTTCGCCGAACTCCGTCAGCCACTGGACTCGTCGCCGGCGTCATCTCCGGTGACCCCGAGGCCAGCCACCTCCTCCACTCGATGCGGTTTGCCTCCAGCTACCCGTAGGTGTGCTCCGCCGTCGTTTTGGCAGCCGGAGCACGAAACCCGCACCTCACCGCCGTGTTTGGCCTCGCCGGCGGCTAAACGCCGGCGGCTAAACGCCGGCGCGTTGGGCCTATTTGACCACGGGTTTGACCCCCCTGGGTCACTGACATGTGGGCCCTGCCTGCTAGTCAAACCTAGTTTAGGTGTTAATTTAATTCTAATTAGTTAATTAGTTAACTGTGACACTGACCAGTGGGTCCCACTGGTCAGGTTTGACCTGGGCCGCCCAGTTGACTGACTGACGTCAGCATGATGTCATGCTGACGCAGTAAAGGATTTTCTAGGATTTTTAGATTTAAAAAAAATCAGGAAATTCCAGAAAATGCCTAAACTTCAAAAGATCATATAAATTCAACAGTAGCTCAGATGGAAAAGATTTATATATGAAAAATGATCAGAAAAATCCAATCTTTCCAATGGCACTGGTTTCATGCATGTTTGAGCAAGTTACCCTTGCTGTATACATTAAAACATGATAATGCACTTAATTAAATAATAGCTAAAGTGCCAATTTGAACCTTTGATTCAAATAGGCTCAAACCCTTCTGGTTATAGTTGCATTAGCCCAACACACATGCATCTTGCCATGTCATGAGCATGCATCATATTGTTGCATTTGTTTGTTTAATGATTGTATCGCCGGTATTCTCTGTGTTAGGTCCTGCTCCCGAGGATACTGCTGCGTATCCAGTTGAAGAGCAGTACCCGACAACCACTTTGTCAGGCAAGCAATCATTGATCATTCCGATACAAACCCAATCTTCTCGCTCCTGCTCTCTTTTACTGCATTAACGCAACAACGTGTGAACTGCTACTTGCTGCGGTAGTTGAACCCTATTCCCTTGCATGACCTGTCATTGCCACAGTAAATAGTTGAAACCCACTAGCATGTGTAGGAGTTGATTGAGCCATGTGATGTGTGATCCACCATGCTATTTCTTTATGTTGCCTGCTATGCTTAGAGTTGTGTCAGGTCTGGTTCATCTGGGTGATGGATCAGAGTGAAACAATCTTTCGATAAAGAGAAGGAAGTGTGGAATACGCTTGGTAAAGGTATCGATGAAATGCCATGTAGGAGTACGTTGTGGGTTGTTTCATTGGAACCGTACATAGGACCCGAGATCTGTATGTGTGGTTCAAGTTCCAGTTACTACCATGCATTGGGCCCGAAACCAATGGACCCTCTCGGCTTATTAATTACCCTCGATCTCTGTCCAGGAGTTGCAACTAGTTTCTGGTGTTTATAGTTTACTGGAGGTCGTGCACAGCGCTGACCCTCGGGGTGGGTTGTGATGCGACAGGTACGTGGCACGGTGTATCGGTTGCCCGTTTGGTGACTCGGGAACCCTGTACACATCGTTTGGGGCCGTGAGCGACACCCCGACCGGATCTCCCCATGGATGGAACCCAAATAGGCGATAAACCTGGACGAGAGACTTGAGTAGTTAGTCAGGTCGTGGCCGACACCCTCGCTGGGCTTCCGCTTGAAGGTTGCCGAGTACATGTCGAGTAAACAACGATAAGTGGTGAAAGCGAGTGTGAAGAGGTACACCCCTGCAGGGTTATCAATCTATTCGAATAGTCGTTGTTCGCGGTACGGACTACTTGGTCACTCTTACATATCATAGACAATTTGATGGATACTACTAAAAGCCTCAAGATAAGTGTGAGTGCCGTGGATGGCCCTTCCGTAGGATGACGGAAGAGAATCCTCGGTAGTGTATTGTTGTGGTGAGTAGAGGACTCGTGTTCGTAGTAACATCTTGCAATCTATTGAGAGTTGTAGTATAGGTTAGCCAAGAGTCAAAGCTGGCTTTCTGCTATAAACTCCACTGCCCCCTGTTGATAATGTTGCATGTATGATAGGTTCTGTGGTAAGACTTGCTGAGTACCTTTGTACTCATGTTTTCTTAATAACTGTTGCAGAGGAGAACCCTGCCCCTGCTGATGGGTTCTACATAGACGTTGACGTCGACGAGTAGCTTGACACCCAGACGGAGATCTGGAGCTTGTGAAGGGCCTTGTAGATAGTCAGGCTACACCAAGCCTGTTTTATTTTCTAAGTTGTCTGTACTCAGACATGTAGCTTCCGCTTGTGCTTGTATGACTGTATGACTTGAGTGTTAGGTCATGTGACCCCTACCTGTACGGATATGTTATGTATGGCTCTTGGAGCCTCTTAAACAAAGTACTTTGAGTCATAGAGTTCTGTTGTGATGCAATGTTGTATTTGCACATATTGAGCATATTGTGTGTATGGTTGAAATGCTTGGTATGTGTGGGATCCGACACCTAGTTGTATTCCTTTGGTAGCCTACCTTACAGGGAAATGCCTCCTAGTGATTCCAATGAGCCTTGGTAGCTTGCTACTGCTCGGAACACGTAGGCTGGCCGGCATGTGTCCTTCTTCGATCCTGTGTCTGTCCCTTAGGGGAAATGTCACGCGTTGTTCCTTTAAGTCCATGTAGCTTGCTACGACTTGGGTTCATACGTTGATGACCGACACGTTCATTGCTGGGTCATGGATGCCTGTCTCTATAATCTAGTGCCACTTTTGGTTTATAACTAGCCATGTCGGCCCGGGTTCTTTGTCATATGGATGCTAGCGACACTGTCATATACGTGTGCCAAAATGCGCAAACGGTCCCGGGCCAGGTAAGGTGGCACCCGTGGGGTTACCGTGCGTGAGGCCGCAAAGTGATATGACGTGTTACAGCTAGATCGGTGTGACTTAGGATCGGGGTCCTGACAACAACATACACAATTCCCTTTGTCCGTCGGTATGTTACTTGCCCGAGATTCGATCGTTGGTATCTCTATACCTAGTTCAATCTCATTACTGGCAAGTCTATTTACTTGTTCTGTAATACACCATCCCGTGAGTAACTCATTAGTCATTTGCTTGCAAGGCTTATTATGATGTGCATTACCGAGAGGGCCCAGAGATACCTCCCCGATACTCGGAGTGACAAATCCTAAGCTCGATTCACACCAACCCAACAAAACACCTTCGGAGATACCTGTAAAGCATCTTTATAATCACCCACTTACATTGTGAAGTTTTATAGCACACAAGGCACTCCTCCGGTATCCGGTAGTTGCATGATCTCATAGCCAAAGGAATATGTATTTGACATACATGAAAGCAGTAGCAATAAACTGTATGATCAAATGCTAAGCTAAGAGATGTGTCTTGTCCATCACATCATTCTCACAATGATGTGATCCCATTATTAAATGACAACTCATGTCCATGGTTATGAAACCATAACCATCTTTGATTAATGAGCTAGTCTAGTAGAGGCTTACTAGGGACATGGTACTTGTTTATGTATTCACACATGTATTTAGGTTTCCGGTCAATACACTTCTAGCAAGAATAATAAACCTTTATCATGATTATGGAAATATAATAATAACCATTTTATTATTGCCTCTAGGGCATATTTCCATCACATACATCGAATATAATCAAGTTGGAGTAGGGTTTTACCTCTTAGGAAGGGCCTGAACCTCGATAAATACCGTGTCCCCTATCTCATGTGACCATCAATCCTGGACCATATTTCGGGACCCCCTACCCCGAGGTCTGCCGGTTTTGACACCAACACAAAGACTGTGGGCTTACAAGAGCATCTTAAAGTTGAGAAGAAATTGCAAGAAAAGGTTTAGTCGTCAACGACTACACTTCAACAGTCGGTGCTAATTGCATCTGACAACCTAAATTCTTTGTAGACCTCATATGAAGAGGAAAAGGCAGTGTTGTCGAAGCGTGTTCAAGAAGCAGAAGGCCAGCTCAAGCCAATTATTGAAGAGCTGAACTCATTGAAGGGTCATATCGCCCTAGATGATGACATCTATCTTTGGTAAGCATACTTTCCAATACTGGATGATAAGTCGCCTGGCGACTCATGTCCTTCAATAGAAATGTTTTAACCTTAAGATTTCTAATTTTTGCAGGTAATAGAAGTGGCCATCTTCCCTAAGACAATTTTCTAGAGTTAAATGATGTATATACCTTCCTTGAGAAACTATAAGAAGGGAGTGTAGCGACCAGACCTCAAACAGTCTGATCTCTGTGCATCAGTGTCATCCCTGGATCAGTAATGCTGACACGCACAGTACTTGAAGGATTTATAACAGAGTAACAATCACACACTTATTACATCGATAGTCCAACAATGAATTTATTACAGATAATATAGCTGAAGGCCATCTAACACGATAACAGTGGAAGGATTGGAAGATAAGTGAGTCCATCAACTCCAGTGGCATCACTGAGTATAGAACCACGACCTAAAAAGGACATCTTACTTGTCGTCTGAAAAGTCTGCAACATGAAACGTTGCAACCGAAAACGGGTCAGCACATGGAATATGCTGGCAAGGTAGCACAAGAGAATGCAATGAAAGTAAAGCTATACTATATGCAATATGGCTGGTGGAAAGCTCTATGGTTAAGTTTTTGCGTAAAGCCAATTTTTCCCTACTTCAAAGGAATAGATTTTAAATTAACTATCATGGTAGTTGAAACATCGTTGAGAAGATAGACATCCTCTCAACCCCAATTAAAGTTCATCATTAAACCCAACAAAATTAAATTAAAGTAACATGATGAGATTCACATGATAATCTAGGTACTAGATACTCAAGACGTCCGTAACCGGGGACACGGCTAATCATGATCAGTTTGTACACTCTGCAGAGGTTTGTGCACTTTTCCCCACAAGACTCGATCGCCTCCGTTTGGTTTCTCGCACGGCATGGTGTTTGAGAAACGGATGACCGAGACACAATCTTTCCGAAGAGGTCCCCTTAACCAGATAGATAGGCCGGTACACCTACAAAACCCAACTACATCTGCTAGCCCATCATGGAAAAGTTTCCCACAACTTACTCAACTATGCCAGAGCCCATATTGGCATGTGGCTGCACACGGAAGTTTCTAGTATGAAAAATCTCATGATCCCTTTGAGCCTGGGTGGCGGTCCAAAAGAAAAACAGGCAATCACTGGAATACCCAGATGCCTCAATCCACCCAGATGTGTATTAATGTTGCCACCTTAAATTGAACCATTAATTAACAAACTCACATCTGTCATGGATTTCACTCACCCAATCCACGTCTACGAGCATATCATGTCCTAACAGCAAACGTAGAAGTAACTCCCAAAGGTTTGAATGTAATGTAGGTAATAGGTACTACCTCAAACTACTTCCCAATCCCACAAGTTAATTGATCCTACTCATGCAATGTGTGAGGGTTTGACTAATGCAATGAAAATTGGGTAATTGGAAAGCATGATCAAAGTGTTACTTGCCTTGCTGATGATCCGCAAAACCTAGAGACTCAAAGTAGAAAGCGGCGCACTCCGGGTACTCTATCGCAATCAAACAAGCATACAATAAGTACTTAACTAATGCACGGGTAAAACTCAAATAAGAGATCTAACCAGAAAGTTCAACTTAAGAACTCCGGTTTGCAAAAAGGATCAACTCGAATGAAGCAACGAAACTCAAACTGCAAACGAAACGAGCTCCGGTTTACTAGTTGGCCTAAAGTCAAATTTTACAGTAGCCAAAACTTTGTTCAAGTTTATTAAACGTAAAGAGAGCTTTGAGACGAAGATCTGGGATTTTGAATCACCTGATTCCGACTCTCGAGCGAAAAGAAAAACGAAAAACAAGATCATGGCAGAAATCGCGATCGGAATAACCGTGGATAAACACCCGGAAAAAGAAAAACGACGAACAGGCTAATGAACGAATGTTCGCTGTCTGCGGTTAACTAACGAAAACCGTTCGTTAAAACAAACGTACTGACGAACGTCCGCTAAATAACTAAACCGACGAAAACCGAACCGATCTATTCTAAAAAAACAGATCTATGGTTTTCCTAAAAAAACCGACCGGGTCTTTAAAAAAAACCGATGGCGGCGTATACCTCGGCGGCTCCGGTGGGATCGGCGGCTCCGGCGGGGTCCGGCGGGCGGGGCGGCGGCTCTGGCGGCGGTGGCTGGCGACGCGGGAGGCGGTGGCTGGCGGCGCGGGCGGCGGTGGCTGACGGCGCGGGCGGCGGTGGCGGCGGGGCTGGCGGCGCGCTAGGGTTCGGGGCGCGGCGCGGGCTGCGGTGGGGCGTCAGGCCGGCTGCGAGCGCTTATAAAGCCCACGAGTCCTGGGCTAATAAGACTCCTAGTCGGTTTCCTTTTTTTTAAAGAGTCTCGGCGCAGAAAAACTACCAAAAGAAATATCAAACGGACTCCAAAAGTCCTGAAATAAATTTTCACCGTCCTCTAATAATATTTAGGACAAAGTGAACATTTTTCCCGGACCTAAATGCACTTTTGAAAAACACGTATTTTTCCTATGCAAATAAATCCGCAAATAAATCCAGAAAAATACCAAAAGTGATTTTAATATTTTTCCTCCAATATTTCTGTTATTTTGGAGAAGTCATATTATCTCTGCTCATATTTTGTTTTCAGAAATATTTTTAGGAGAGAAAAATAATTAGAATCACACTGTCCTCGAACCGGTATTCGAGCGAACTCAAATACGAAAACGGTAAAATTCCCAACTCTCTCCTTAGGTCCTTGAGTTGCTTAGAATTTTGAGGAACTCCACGAACAAAATGCAAAAAGTATGAAATGCAATATGATCTATGTATAACATTCCAAATTGAAAATTTGGGATGTTACAGGGAGCCTCTATACAATAATTGTTGTTATAGGTGGAAAAGAGCCACTGCGATTCATAAGGGATGTGCTAAAATAACTCTCCACAATTCCAAAACAAATTGAGGAGTGGAAGAAATCAGCCGCCCGAGCTGGTGCACTGATGTCCCTTAGTCGTGCCAAAGCCTTTATGCCAGAGATTGAGCCGGCTGAGATGCTTGGCGGCTTTCTAGAATTCAAAGTCCATGGTAGTCATTTTTCTCGGGCGGATTATGCCAAGTGCATGAAGGAAACTCGCTTCTTGGTGTGTCAAATAGTCGAAGACCTCGATCTGAGCTGATATCGGGCGGATTATGATGAAGAAAATGCGAGGGTCCACCCACCAGCCTTTGAGCCTTGTAGCATGACCGTTGCACAGCGTAAGCATATATTCGCTCCTCATGTTGACCCGTCTATTATCATGCAAGACGATGCCATCTTGCAAGCCTTAACAACTATCAACTAGAATCTGAACAAACTTCAGATCGGAGAAAAAGAGGCACAAGATGATCGGGAGGCATCAAACTCTGGAGATCGCCGATAAGATGTTAACCCGGTAAGCAACAAGCCCGAGGGCGACTTGCATGAGTAGTTGTACTCCGTTTAAAAACTTTGCTGGTGATCTGAAGCCCAGCCGTGGCTATGTAGTAGGGTGGTAGAAAACACATGTCTTATCTTGTAATACCATCATGCACTGTGATGCATTGTAGTATATTTTGCAGAAAAGCTTTAACTGGTGTGGTGTTATGTTGACCTGCCCAGTATGCTTCTAAAGAATTTATCGCTCTTAAGTAATGTTCTGACGAGGCATACTTGTATGAGTCACCCATGGCTGACCCGTTTCTACACAACTCATGACTGGAATAACCTGGCTTACTGTGCCGGCTACTCATGGTTGGTATCAACCTTTGATAAAAAAAATAAGTCGGTGTATCAATGACCCTGCGACTCATTGTCAGTATCGATCTTTTATCAGAAACAATTCGATTTCTCAATGACCCGACGACTCATGGTCGATTTCACTCATGATCAAAAATAGATAGGCCTGTAAAACAAACAAGTTTAGTTGACATAAAAACATAAATGTTAAGTTGTCTTTCGAGGCTCGACAATAAAGACCGGCTTTCGAGGCTCGAGTCTTGATTCAATGATGCTGGCGTGATAGCCTACGGTTTATCCTAGCTTTCTGTAGGCCGACTCTCTTACGACATAAGCCGGCGTTTTAACCCTGACAAGTTCAGGTTATAATAGATTGACTGTCAAGAGTATGCTAGGTCATCTTGGCGGATGAGCATTGAGCAAAAAAGAAAGTGTAACCATGATACAATGGCATATGTCGGGTCAAGAGGGATGTTAATATTAAACTCGATGAGTTGGAAGCCCCCAAGTGACCTATGATCAAGAAACAAAGACTCGTGCACAATATATTGGACGAAACGAGAAAGGCCTCGAGTTTAAGGGATGCCGGCTTTATTAAAATTGATCATAAAAAATATATACACAAAGGTATGTACAAAAGCTAGAGCAAGTGGTTCTAAGCATAATAAGGACGGAGATGAGCAATCTTCCAAGGCTTGTTGGTCTCCTCAGATGGCCGTGACTTATCATGCTCACGTATCTCAATCAGGTAATATGAACCGTTGTTGAGATTCTTGCCGATGACAAAAGGCCCTTCTGATGGAGGTGATTGTTTATGCATACCGGTTTGATCTTGAATCAACCGAAGCACTAAGTCACCCTCCAGAAAAGTACGGGTACAAACTCTACAACTACGATAGCGGTGTAGGTCTTGCTGCTATATGGCTGATCTCGATGCTGCAAAGTCACGTTCCTCTTCCAGAGCGTCTAGAGAGTCTTGTCGAGATTGCTCACTATCTTCTTCAACATAAGCCGCCACTCTGGGGGAAACATGACGAATAACGCTTGGTAGCACTGCTCAGCATCATTAACCATAAAGAAATGTGTGTATCCTATTGATCTGTTGGGGGTAGTCCATATGCTCCAAAGGGAAGAAGGGAGGTCCTCAATCCAACAACCCAGAGTGCGCTCAAGAGGAACCATGAGTCTTGGCTCGATGCCTCGCAAGATTTCCTGGTTAGCACGTTCCGCCTGTCCATTGGACTGTGGGTGTGCCACAGAGGCCACATCAAGCCGGATATGCTCTTCTTGACAATACTTTTTCAGGGCTCCTTTAGACAACTTAGTCATGTTATCAGTGATTATGTTGTGTGGATAACCAAATCAAAAGATCAACTTTTTGAAAAACTTGGCTACTATTTCTGCATCACAATTGTTGATTGGCTCTGCTTAAACCTACTTGGTGAACTTATCAACCCAACCAAAAGGTGAGTTTTCTTATCCTTAGATATTTTTAAAGGACCAACCATATCAAGCCCCCAGACCGCAAAAGTCCAAGGGATTGAATCATCCATAGCTGTTGAGCTGGCACATGAGCTTGGCATGCAAATTTCTGACATCCATCACACTTGCGCATGATATCTTCAGCATCTGCATGAGCCGTGACCCAATAGAAACTGTGTCGAAAAGACTTCACAGCCAGTGATCTTGAGCCGGCATGATGACCACAATCATAACAGTGAATTTTGTTGAGAATTTCTCGGCCCTCGTCATGGGACGTTGAAAAACACTCGTGATGCTTTTTTTGTGTAACTGGCCATGGACAATAGTCATAGAATTGGAGCAGGGGACAATTAGACGAGCGATATGTTCATCCTAAGGGAGCTTGCCTTGAGTCAGGTATGCAAAATAAGAACCGTCCAATCTGGGGTAGGATGAAGAGCTGTCACCAACTCTGTCTCCAGATCAGGTATAGCCAAATCTTCTTCTGATGGCATTTTAACAGAAGGTTTATGGAGTACATCAAGGAACACGCTGGGGGAATGGGCTTTCGCTGAGAGCCTAGTCGAGACAGAGCATCAGCCGCCTCATTGTGCCACCGATCAATGTGATCCACCTGATAACCTTTGAAGTGGACTACGATGTTAGTCACCGCCTGCCGATAAGCTGCCATTAGGGGATCTTTTGAGTCCGTTTTGCTAGAAACTTGTTGAGCCACGAGGTTAGAGTCGCCCAAGCATCTAACCTGACTAAGATTCTGTCGGGACCCCGATCCTAAGTCACACCGATCTAGCATGTAACACACCATATCACTTTGCGGCCTCACGCACGGTATCCCCACGGGTGCCACCTTACCTGGCCCGGGACCGTTTGCGCATTTTGGCTCACGTATATGATAGTGTCGCTAGCATCCATATGACATAGAACCCGGGCCGACATGACCAGTTATAAACCAATAGTGGCACTAAATTATAGAGACAGGCATCCATGACCTAGCAACGAACGTGTCGGTCATCAACGTATGAACCCAAGTCGTAGCAAGCTACAAGGACTTAAAGGAACAACGCGTGACATTTCCCCTAAGGGACAGACACAGGAACGAAGAAGGACACATGCCGGTCAGCCTAAGTGTCCCGGAGAAGTAGCATGCTAACAAGGCTCAGTGGAAACACTAGGAGACATTTCCCTGTAAGATAGGCTACCAAGGGTCAACAACTAGGTGTCGGATCCCACACATACCAAGCATTTCAATAACATACACACAATATGCTCAATATGTGCAAATACAACATGGCATCACAACAAGACTCTAATAAACAAAGTATTTATTCATTAGGCTCCGAGGAGCCAAATATTACAAACATGGGTCTCACGACCCAACATTCAGAGCATACAAGCAACAAGCGGAAGCACTACATGTCTGAGTACAGACATCTACAAATGAAAAAGGCTGAAGAGCTTGACTATCTACAACACTCGTCCAAGATCGTAGCTGAGGTACAAGCTACTGGTCGAAGTCCAAGCGGAACTACTAGTGAGACATCAATCCTATCTGCAAAACATAAATTAAGCAAACATGAGTACAAAGGTACTCAGCAAGACTTACATCAGATCCTATCATACATGCACTTGTATCAAGAAAGCAAAGTGGGGTTTAGTTGCAGCAAGCCAGCTTTGACTCAGTGGCTATCCTATTCTACGATTGCTGGTAACTCTTTTGATGTGGCGCACACGAGTCCACTAAGCACCACACAATACACCACTATGGATTCGTCCCCGTCTCCCTACGAGAAGGCCATCCATAGCACTCACACTTGTCTTGAGTATTTTAGAGTATCCACTTCAAGTTCTCTATGTACCACGTAAGCATCCAAGAAGTCCATATCGCGGACCCGGCTATTCGAATAGATCATGTTAACCCTGCAGGGGTGTACTCCTTCACACACGCTCTCGCCACTTACCGCCAGGTACATCTCGTGTATCTCGACAACCTTCAAGCGGAAGCCTGGCGAGGGTCTCGGCCACGACCTGACTAACCACACAAGTCTCTCGTCCAGGTTTATCGCCTATTCGGGTTCCATCCGTGGGGAGATCCGGCCGGGGTGTCGCTCACGGCCCCAAATGATATGCGCAGGGTTCCCAAGCCCACCTCGCCGAGTGGATCTACGCTTGGTAAACCGTGCCACGGTGCCTAGTCTGTCACAAGCCCACTGGCCGAGTGCCACTTGGTAGACTACTAACACTACCTACAAACACCAGAAACTAGTTGCAACTCCTGGACAGAGATCATGTTGATTAATAAGTCGAGATGGGTCGAGTTACCGGAACCCAATGTGTGGTAGTAGCTAGTCATTGGAAAACATACACAGAACTCAGTTCTTAGGGACGGTTCCAGTGAGAAAACCCACCATGTACTCCTACATGGCCTCTCACCGCTACCTTTACCAAATCGTGTTCACACGTTTAACCCTCAGCATCAGAACATATCATTTCACTCCAATTCATTCCCGATGAATTAGACCTGACACACTCTAAGCAATAGCAAGCAAGGCATGGTAAGATCACATCATGGCTTCAATCAACTCCTACACATGCTAGTGGGTTTCAACTATTTACTGTGGAAAGACAGGTCATGCAGAGGAATGGGTTCAACTACCGCAGCATAAAGTAGCAGTTGAAATCGTTGTTGTTCTAATGCAATAACAGGGAGCAGGAGCGAGAAAGGGGTTGTATCGGATTGAACAAGGGGGTTTGCTTGCCTGGTAAAACAACGTGCAGAGCACTGCTCCTCTGACAGGTACTCCGAATCGGTCTCCGGAGCTGGACCTATCGAGAGGAACGGTGCCGACAATCAAACACAAGCATATGCAACAATATGATGCATGAATATGGCATGAAAATATGATGTTTTTGAGCTAATGCAACTATCATTCAATTTGAAAGAAGTCCATTTGAACCAAAGGCTCAAATGCAACTTTAAAATAAGTATTTCCTAAAGCCATATATGTGTTTTCATATAAACAGTAGGTTTAACTTCATTTGTCATGCATGAAAATGGTACAGATGGATAGATTGAATTTTTCTGATAATTTTTCATATATAAATTATTTCATTCTGAGCTACGATTGAATTTCTGTGATATTTTGAAGTTTAAGCCAATTTCTGGAATAAATAAATCATTTAAGATTTATTTACATATCAGAACTGGATTACTGCGTCAGCATGACACAGGCATGACATCAGCAGGTCAAGGGGCTGGTCCAGAGTCAAACCTGACAGTGGGGTCCACTGGTTAGTGACTCAGTTAATTAACTGAGTTAATTAACTCTAAAATTAATCCTAACAGAAATAAACAGCAGGGTTGGGCCCACATGTAAGTGGCTAAACTAATTAACCAAAAGTAATTAAATTAACTAAACAGACATCTAACTAAAAGGGGTGGGGCCCACCTGTCATTGACCCAGGGGGTCAAATCCTGGTCAAACTACGGCTAGCACGCCAGCGTTTAGCCGCCGGCGGCAGCAAACGCGGCGGAGGGCTTCGGAAATCCTGCTCCGGGGGTCTTTTGAGCAGCTGAGACCACGGGCGAGCTGCTGGAGCTCGTCCGCGTCCATTCCCGCAAGCGGCAGCAGCTGGGACGGCCGGAGCTCGCCGGAAAAGAGCTCGCGGCGGCGCCGGAGTTCGGCCCTCGTCGGGTCTGGGGCTACAGGGCACGGGGAGACCTACGGAGGGGCGCTACGGGCTCCTGGTGAAACGGCGGACGCGGTGGCGTGCTCCGCTTGGAGTTTGGGTGGCTGTGGCCACGGCGGCGGCATCGCCGGCGGCGGTGAGGTCGGGCCACTGCGGTGGTAGGGGCTAGAGGCCGCAGACGGCGGCGAGGACAGGGGGGAAAGAACCGGGGGCTCACCGCGGTTCTGCTGGGGAGGTCAGCGGGCTCGGGGAGGCGCTGAAGGCGGCGAATCGTCGGCGGCGATCGTCGGCGTCCGAAGAGGAAGACGATGACGACAACGGCTCCATAGGGCGTCCGGCGTCTTGTGGCTGGACGGAGAGGACGAGGGAGTCGTGGCGGAGCTCGTGGGCTCTACAAAGGGGCGAGGGAAGAGCAGTGGCTACGGCTACGGCGATCGACGGCGACGGCGGCATTCGGGAGCTGCGGGGAAAAGCAAGGGAGAGGAGGGGAGAGGCGACGGGGGAGAGCCAGAGGGGTCTGGAAGGTGCGCGTGGCTCGTCCAGAGGCAATCAGGCGGCGAGGGGGAGGACAGGCAGGCAGGAGGTGTGGCGCTCCCGCCGTGCGCGCGCGCCGGCCACACGCCCCGCCTACTGGCGCGGGGAAGACGACAGGGGAAGGCTCGGTGGGCTGGGCTGCCAGCTGGGCCGGCCAGGCAGTTGGGCTGCAGGAAGCCAGGTAAGCTCTCCCTTTTATTTATTTCTGTTTTCTAATTTTCTGACATTTGTTTTGATTTAAAATCTAAATTAAATCAATAATTTCTTCTCACATATTTATTTTGCAGGGACCTAGAAATTAACCCAAGCCCCTAAAAATAAACAACCAGAATTTTGGACATATATAAAATATATAATATATATATATCCAATGCAAATAACTATTGCATTAATTCCAAATGCCCAAAATAAATACTTATGAGCTCCTAATAATATTGGCTTGATTTTTATCTCTGACAAATATTTTTAGAGGGCCACATGAACATTTTCTTGGACCTTTTTGGAGCAATTTTTATTTGGGTCATTTTCAAAAGGGTTTCTGAGGGTTTCACAAGTCCTCATTTCAATTTCATTTGAAATTTTAAACATGATGCAACAACAAGGCTAACCTAGTGCATACCAGAACTAGGGTTGTGACAATTCGCCTCCACTCGAAAGAATCTCGTCCCGAGATTCAGGAGTAGGGGGAAAGAAGGTGGGCTACTCCAGTCGGAGACGATCTTCTCGCTCCCAAGTAGCTTCTCTTTCGGAATGATGAGACCACTGAACTTTGAGAAACTTGATGTTATGACGTCGAGTGACACGCTCTGCTTGATCCAAAATACGAACGGGATACTCTCTTTATGTGAGGTTATCTTGGAGATCAAGCGTTTCGTGGTCCACTCCGCGGATGGGATCCGAGAAGCAACGCCTGAGTTGAGAGACGTGGAAGACATCATGAACTCGAGAAAGATGTGGGGGTAGATCCAATTGGTAGGCAACCTCTCCTCGTTTAACAAGAATGCGAAAAGGACCAATGTAACGAGGAGCCAACTTGCCCTTGATACCGAAACGATGGGTACCCTTCAAAGGAGTAACCCGAAGATAAGCTTTGTCACCAACTTCATAAACCACTTCCTTATGATGACGATCATACTGGCTCTTTTGACGAGACTGGGCTGTTTTCAAATTCTCACGAATGATGCGAACTTGCTCTTCTGCTTCCTGGATCATATCTGGTCCAAAGAATTGTCTTTCACCGGTTTCTGACCAGTTCAAAGGTGTTCGACATCTTCGTCCATAAAGAATCTCAAAATGAGCTTGCTTAAGACTGGATTGATAGCTATTGTTATAAGCAAACTCGGCGAAAGGAAGACATTTCTCCCAATCAATACCGAATGAGATAACGCAAGCTCTAAGCATGTCTTCGAGAATTTGGTTAACCCGTTCCACTTGACCACTTGACTGAGGGTGGAAAGCGGTACTGAAAGAAAGATGGGTGCCCATGGCGGTCTGGAAACTCTCCCAGAAATGAGAAGTGAAAAGACTACCACGGTCTGAATTGATCTCTAGTGGGACACCATGAAGTGACACTATTCGAGAAATATACAAATCAGCAAGCTGACTAGCGGTGATATTCTCTCGAACAGGTAGGAAGTGAGCCACTTTGGAAAGACCATCAATGACTACGAAGATAGCATTATTCCCTCTCTTGGTCCTGGGAAAGCCGGTGATGAAGTCCATACCAACTTTATCCCATTTCCACTCAGGAATAGCTAGAGGCTGAAGGGTGCCAGCAGGTCTTTGATGTTCTGCCTTAACGCGACGACAAACGTCACATTTAGCAATGAACTCAGCAATTTCTCTCTTCATCCTAGTCCACCAGAACCTCTGGCGTAGGTCCTGATACATCTTAGTACTACCGGGATGAATCGTGAGAGGAGATTCATGAGCCTCTTTAAGAATCAATTGCCGAAGATGTTGCTTCTTGGGAACTACCAAGCGATTATCAAAGAAAACAACACCTCGATCATCCATAGAGAAACTACCAGCAATACCCTTGGCAATGTTTCTCTTTATCCGGGTAATTCCGCTATCATGCTTCTGCGCTTCTATGATATGATCCACAAGAGTAGGTTTCGCCACCAAAGTTGAAAGGAATCTGTGAGGAGCAATGTGAAGGTTAAGCTTACATAATTCCTCATGGAGAAGTGGTTGGCCCTGCTGCAACATGAGATTGTTGCAATAGGATTTACGACTTAGCGCATCAGCCATGACATTTCCCTTGCCTGGGGTGTAGGTAATCCCTAAGTCGTAATCGGAGATCAACTCCAACCAACGTCTTTGCCTAAGGTTCAAATTTGGTTGGGTGAAGATATACTTGAGACTCTGGTGATCGGTGTAGATCTCGCAACGATTACCAAGGAGGTAATGTCGCCAGGTCTTAAGTGCATAGACTACGGCTGCAAGCTCTAGATCATGTGTAGGATAATTCTGCTCATGTGGATGCAACTGTCGAGATGCATAGGCAATCACACGACGATCCTGCATAAGGATGCAACCTAGTCCATGTCGTGAGGCATCACAGTACATAACAAAGTCCTTAGTAAAATCCGGTGGCACAAGTATGGGAGCAGAAGTCAGGCGTCTTTTCAGTTCCTGAAAACTGTGCTCACACTGTGGGGACCACTCAAACTTTTTATCTTTCTTAAGAAGTTCCGTGAGAGGTTCGGCCACTTTAGAGAAGTTCTCAACAAAGCGGCGACAATAACTGGCTAGACCAAGGAAACTCCTAACTTGTTTAACTGTTTCAGGTGGAGTCCAATCAAGAACGGCCTGAACTCTCTCGGGGTTGACAGCAATGCCCTTACCAGAAATTACATGGCCGAGATAGGTCACTTCTGGCAACCAAAATTCGCACTTGGAGAACTTGGCATAAAGGCGGTGCTCTCTGAGTTTTTCTAGAACAAGTCGAAGATGTTCGGCATGCTCTTCCTCGTTCCTCGAGTAAATAAGAAAATCATCGAGGTAAACCACGACGAACTTATCTAAGTACTCCATGAAGATCGAGTTCATCAAGCGGGAGAAGGTGGCTGGAGCATTTGTTAAACCGAAGGACATGACGGTGTACTCGTACTGACCATAACGAGTGACGAAAGCCGTCTTGGGGATGTCCCCATTTCTAATATTGATTTGATGGTATCCTAACCTCAAATCCATCTTGGAGAAGACTGAGGATCCAGCGAGCTGATCATATAGGTCGTTGATCCTGGGAAGCGGATACTTGTTCTTTACCATGACCAAATTAACGGGACGATAATCTACAACCATCCGATCCGTACCATCCTTCTTCTTGACAAAGAGGACGGGGCAAGCCCAGGGAGAAGAACTAGGACGGATGAAACCCTTTTGCAAGGACTCATCAAGTTGTTTCTTAAGCTCGGCTAGTTCTAAGGGTGCCATTTTGTAGGGTCTCCTAGAAATTGGAGCGGTTCCTGGGATAAGCTCTATAACAAACTCTACATCTCGATCGGGTGGAACACCTGGCAGTTCCTCTGGAAAGACAACCGGAAAGTCACGGACTACCGGAACATCTTCAAGATCTGGAAGAGGGCTGGCATTAAGAGAATAGAGTTGACGCTTTGCAACTCTAGTGGTGACAGTGACTTTCTTACCAGATGGATGTGTAAGCTGAACAGACCTAGTGAAGCAATCAATCTTGGCATGATGAGCTGTCATCCAGTCCATACCCATGATGATATTAATATCTGAAGACTTGAGAGCTACAAGTGATGCAAGAAACACAAGTCTGTCAACAAGGATTTCATTACCATGGCTTACACTAGAAGTTTGCCATTTGGATCCAGGAGTTTGAATGAGTAGTGGGGAGGGCATATCACAGAATGACATGTCGTGCAAACGGGCATAACTTTCGGAAATGAAAGAATGAGACGCTCCAGTATCGAATAGAACCGATGCCGGATGACAATTGACAAGAAGTGTACCAAGAACGACATCTGGATCATCATGAGCGTCATTGGCTGAGACGTGATGCACGCGTCCATGTTCGGTGGGAGCTGACTTAACCCTGATCATCTTGCGTGATGATCTATCACGTCTAACAAATTTCTCGGACTAGGATGGAGCAACACGGGTCTGGGTGCAAATACGGGCAATGTGTCCCGGCTCTCCGCACTTGTAACAAATCCTGGGATTAGGACGTGGACCCGTATTGACAAACGGTCCATCAATAGACCTGGGTGGAGCATACTGCTGAACTGGAAGAGGTACCACATGAGATGGCCTCGAAGGATAGATGGGTGGAAGAACAGAGTTCGGAACCCAAATCCGGCGCTTCTGAGAACTAGAACCGGAGGAAGTTCCCAAATCAAGGGTGTGCTTATGAGACTCATCGTAAGTAAGCTGAGCTGTCTCTGCGTTGATGGCCTTGTTCACAAGAGCCTGGAATGTGTTGCAATGATGCAAGTGGAGATCACGACGCAGTTTGGGGTTGAGACCCTTTCGGAACCTAGCCTGCTTCTTGGCGTCCGTGGACACTTCCTCCGTAGCATAGCGGGCGAGGTTCTCAAACTCTCGACCATAGGCATCAACAGCCATCTTAGCCTGTGTAAGACTACAGAACTCTTCTCTCTTACGATCGATAAGGGCTTGAGGGATATGATGCTCACGAAAAGCCTCGGTGAAATCTCTCCAGGAAGGAATCTGGTCAGCTGGAATCATGGCCTCATAGTTCTGCCACCAAAGACTAGCAGGACCTTCCAGGTGATATGTGGCATAGATGACCTTGTCATCTTCAGCTACGTTCGCAGAACGCAGCTTGTGAGTGATACTACGGAGCCAGTCATCTGCATCGAGTGGCTCAATGGAATGATGGAAGGTGGGTGGTTTCAGACGAATGAAGTCATAGATGGTTGCTGATTCCTTGCACTGTGGTGCGGTGTTCTCCTCAATACGTGCCAACAGGCGGTTAGACTCATGCTTGTTTCTCTCCATCTCTATCATTAACTCTGCCAACGAAGGCTGGTCGGGAGGATCCTCCTCATCCCTACCATCTCCGTGGTTCTGTCTACGAGCAGCTGAGCTTCGCTTAACTGAAGGCATCCTCAGAAGCGAAACCGAAGACGGAAACATCAACAACTATAGGAAGCATAAGGTAGAACAAGAAATTAGTATCTCTCGAACTACTAGGATAATTCCGGCAGCATAACGGCAGTAAAATGCTCCGAATGAGACATCTTGCTAACAAAGGGTAGTTCAACATCTCACTCAAGGTTCTATGATAGTACTAAAACAACTTCACCGGAAGATCTTGAAACAAGATTAGGACTCTGATCAACCAATCTTAAGGGACTATGGAGTAGTAACTTGTGATCCTGATAGACGGAAGAGAAAGCCTAGTTCCTTAACCCCGTAGGAAGGTAAGATGACTCAGATCAGAAGACATGAGGTATAAGGAGTAAAAAGAGCCTTACGTTCCCTTCCACAATCAATTCCCTTATATAACTAAGGAATTTCTAGACTCAACTTCGAACAGTTTGGCTTGGTAATCCTACAGGCAGTCAGGCTCTGATACCAACACTGTCGGGACCCCGATCCTAAGTCACACCGATCTAGCATGTAACACACCATATCACTTTGCGGCCTCACGCACGGTATCCCCACGGGTGCCACCTTACCTGGCCCGGGACCGTTTGCGCATTTTGGCTCATGTATATGATAGTGTCGCTAGCATCCATATGACAGAGAACCCGGGCAGACATGACCAGTTATAAACCAAAAGTGGCACTAAATTACAGAGACAGGCATCCATGACCCAGCAACGAACGTGTCAGTCATCAACGTATGAACCCAAGTCGTAGCAAGCTACAAGAACTTAAAGGAACAATGCGTGACATTTCCCCTAAGGGACAGACACAGGAACGAAGAAGGACACATGCAGGTCAGCCTAAGTTTCCCGGAGCAGTAGCAAGCTACCAAGGCTCAGTGAAACACTAGGAGACATTTCCCTGTAAGATAGGCTACCAAGGGTAAACAACTAGGTGTCGGATCCCACACATACCAAGCATTTCAATAACATACACACAATATGCTCAATATGTGCAAATACAACATGGCATCACAACAAGACTCTAATAAACAAAGTATTTATTCATTAGGCTCCGAGGAGCCAAATATTACAAACATGGGTCTCACGACCCAACATTCAGAGCATACAAGCAACAAGCGGAAGCACTACATGTCTGAGTACAGACATCTACAAATGAAAAAGGATGAAGAGCCTGACTATCTACAACACTCGTCCAAGATCGTAGCTGAGGTACAAGCTACTTGTCGAAGTCCAAGCGGAACTACTAGTGAGACATCAATCCTATCTGCAAAACATAAATTAAGCAAACATGAGTACAAAGGTAATCAGCAAGACTTACATCAGATCCTATCATACATGCACTTGTATCAAGAAAGCAAAGTGGGGTTTAGTTGCAGCAAGCCAGCTTTGACTCAGTGGCTATCCTATTATACGATTGCTGGTAACTCTTTTGATGTGGCGCACACGAGTCCACTAAGCACCACACAATACACCACTATGGATTCGTCCCCGTCTCCCTACGAGAAGGCCATGCATAGCACTCACACTTGTCTTGAGTATTTTAGAGTATCCACTTCAATTTGTCTATGTACCACGTAAGCATCCAAGAAGTCCATATCCGCGGACCCGGCTATTCGAATAGATCATGTTAACCCTGCAGGGGTGTACTCCTTCACACACGCTCTCGCCACTTACCGCTAGGTACATCTCGTGTATCTCGGCAACCTTCAAGCGGAAGCCTGGCGAGGGTGTCGGCCACGACCTGACTAACCACGCAAGTCTCTCGTCCAGGTTTATCGCCTATTCGGGTTCCATCCGTGGGGAGATCCGGCCGGGGTGTCGCTCACGGCCCCAAATGATATGCGCAGGGTTCCCAAGCCCACCTCGCCGAGTGGATCTACGCTTGGTACACCGTGCCACGGTGCCTAGTCTGTCCCAAGCCCACTGGCCGAGTGCCACTTGGTAGACTACTAACACTACCTACAAACACCAGAAACTAGTTGCAACTCCTGGACAGAGATCATGTTGATTAATAAGTCGAGAGGGGTCGAGTTACCGGAACCCAAAGTGTGGTAGTAGCTAGTCATTGGACAACATACACAGAACTCAGTTCTTAGGGACGGTTCCAGTGAGACAACCCACCATGTACTCCTACATGGCCTCTCACCGCTACCTTTACCAAATCGTGTTCACACGTTTAACCCTCAGCATCAGAACATATCATTTCACTCCAATTCATTCCCGATGAATTAGACCTGACACACTCTAAGCAATAGCAAGCAAGGCATGGTAAGATCACATCATGGCTTCAATCAACTCCTACACATGCTAGTGGGTTTCAACTATTTACTGTGGAAAGACAGGTCATGCAGAGGAATGGGTTCAACTACCGCAGCATAAAGTAGCAGTTGAAATCGTTGTTGTTCTAATGCAATAACAGGGAGCAGGAGCGAGAAAGGGGTTGTATCGGAATGAACAAGGGGGTTTGCTTGCCTGGTAAAACAACGTACAGAGCACTGCTCCTCTGACAGGTACTCTGGATCGGTCTCCGGAGCTGGACCTATCGAGAAGAACGGTGCCGACAATCAAACACAAGCATATGCAACAATATGATGCATGAATATGGCATGAAAATATGATGTTGTTGAGCTAATGCAACTATCATTCAATTTGAAAGAAGTCCATTTGAACCAAAGGCTCAAATGCAACTTTAAAATAAGTATTTCCTAAAGCCATATATGTGTTTTCATATAAACAGTAGGTTTAACTTCATTTGTCATGCATCAAAATGGTACAGATGGATAGATTGAATTTTTCTGATAATTGTTTATATATAAATTATTTCATTCTGAGCTACGGTTGAATTTCTGTGATTTTTTGAAGTTTAAGCCAATTTCTGGAATAAATAAATCATTTAAGATTTATTTACATATCAGAACTGGATTACTGCGTCAGCTTGACACAGGCATGACATCAGCAGGTAAAGGGGATGGTCCAGAGTCAAACCTGACAGTGGGGTCCACTGGTCAGTGACTCAGTTAATTAACTGAGTTAATTAACTCTAAAATTAATCCTAACAGAAATAAACAGTAGGGCTGGGCCCACATGTCAGTGGCTAAACTAATTAACCAAAAGTAATTAAATTAACTAAACAGACATCTAACTAAAAGGAGTGGGGCCCACCTGTAATTGACCCAGGGGGTCAAATCCTGGTCAAACTACGGCTAGCACGCCGGCGTTTAGCCGCCGGCGGCAGCAAACGCTGCGGAGGGCTTCGGAAATCCTGCTCCGGGGGTCTTTTGAGCAGCTGAGACCACGGGCGAGCTGCTGGAGCTCGTCCGCGTCCATTCCCGCTAGCGGCAGCAGCTGGGACGGCCGGAGCTCGCCGGAAAAGAGCTCGCGGCGGCGCCGGAGTTCAGCCCTCGTCGGGTCTGGGGCTACAGGGCACGGGGAGACCTACGGAGGGGCGCTACGGGCTCCTGGTGAAACGGCGGACGCGGTGGCGTGCTCCGCTTGGAGTTTGGGTGGCTGTGGCCACGGCGGCGGCATCACCGGCGGCGGTGAGGTCGGGCAACTGCGGTGGTAGGGGCTAGAGGCCGCAGACGGCGGCGAGGACAGGGGGGAAAGTACCGGGGGCTCACCGCGGTTCTGCTGGGGAGGTCAGCGGGCTCGGGAGGCGTTGAAGGCGGCGAATCATCGGCGGCGATCGTCGGCGTCCGAAGAGGAAGACGATGATGACGACGGCTCCACAGGGCGTCGGGCGTCTTGTGGCTGGACAGAGAGGACGAGGGAGTCGTGGCGGAGCTCGTGGGCTCTACAGTGGGGCGAGGGAAGAGCAGTGGCTACGGCTACGGCGATCGACGGCGACGGCGGCGTTCAGGAGCTGCGGGGAAAAGCAAGGGAGAGGAGGGGAGAGGCGACGGGGGAGAGCCAGAGGGGTCTGGAAGGTGCGCGTGGCTCATGCAGAGGCCATCAGGCGGCGAGGGGGAGGACAGGCAGGCAGGAGGCGTGGCGGTCCCGCCGTGCGCGCGCGCCGGCCACACGCCCCGCCTACTGGCGCGGGGAAGACGACAGGGGAAGGCTCGGTGGGCTGGGCTGCCAGCTGGGCCGGCCAGGCAGTTGGGCTGCAGGAAGCCAGGTAAGCTCTCCCTTTTATTTATTTCTGTTTTCTAATTTTCTGACATTTGTTTTGATTTAAAATCTAAATTAAATCAATAATTTCTTCTGACATATTTATTTTGCACGGACCTAGAAATTAACCCAAGCCCCTAAAAATAAACAACCAGAATTTTGGACATATATAAAATATATAATATATATATATCCAATGCAAATAACTATTGCATTAATTCCAAATGCCCAAAATAAATACTTATGAGCTCCTAATAATATTGGCTTGATTTTTATCTCTGACCAATATTTTTAGAGGGCCACATGAACATTTTCTTGGACCTTTTTGGAGCAATTTTTATTTGGGTCATTTTCAAAAGGGTTTCTGAGGGTTTCACAAGTCCTCATTTCAATTTCATTTGAAATTTTAAACATGATGCAACAACAAGGCTAACCTAGTGCATACCAGAACTAGGGTTGTGACAGATTCATCTCCTTAGAAATACAGAGACCATGGAGAAGAGCTTCATACTCAGCTGCATTGTTACTACAAGGAAAAATAATCCTTAGAACATAACAAAATTTGTCACCTCGAGGGGAAGATAAGATAACCCCAGCCCCCGAGCCTTCAATTGCCTAGATCCGTCAAAGTGAATCGTCCAATAAGTATTATCGGCCTTCTCTTCTGGGATCTGGAGTTCGGTCCAATCGTTGATGAAATCAGCTAGTCCTCGGGACTTGATAGCAGTTCAGGCACGCACTTCAGATGATGTGCCCAAGCTCTATTGCCCACTTAGCTACCCGATCCCGTGGCTTCCCTGTTCTGGATGATATCTCCCAAAGGGGAAGAGCTAACCACAATGATGGGATGTTTCTGGAAATAATGCTTCAATTTGCGACTAGCCATGAAGACACCAAATAGCAATTTCTACCAATGTGCATATCTCTTCTTGGATTGTGTTAAAACTTTGCTAACATAATAGACCGGCCTTTGAAATGGATATTCCTTCCCAGCTTCCTTGTGCTCCATGACAACTGCTACACTTACCTCTTTGTCATTGATGGCAATGTACATGACCATAGGCTCTTTGTTGATAGGGCAGCCAAGGTAGGTGGCTCAGCCAACTATTTCTTGAGAGCTTCAAAACTATCGTTGGCAGCATCGCTCTAGACAAAGTTATCTAATGTCTTCAACATCTGATACAAAGGGATGGCCTTCTTGCCCATGAGGCTTATGAACCGGCTTAAAGGGGCTATTCGACCCGCCATGCGTTGCACGTTGATACGTCTCCATCGTATCTACTTTTCCAAACTCTTTTGCCCTTGTTTTGGACTCCAATTCGCATGATTTGAATGGAGCTGACCCGGACTGACGCAGTTTCCAGCAGAATTGCCTTGGTTTTATTTTTGTGCAGAAATAGAAGTTCTCGGAATTACCTGAAAATTTATGGAGATTATTTCTGGAAAATATAAAAAATAATGGTGAAAGAATCTACCAGAGGGGACCCACCAGCTGGCGGCAAGGGTGGGGGGCGCCCCCCTGGGGCGTGCACCCTGCCTTGTGGGTCCCACGAAGCTCCACCGACCTCAACCCCAACTCCATATATTCAGGTTCTGGGAGAAAAACATTAGAGAGAAGGTTTCATCGCATTTTACGATACAGAGCCGCCATCACCCCCTGTTCTTCATCGGGAGGGCTGATCTGGAGTCCGTTTGGGGCTCCGGGGAGTGGAAATCATCGCCATCGTCATCATCAACCATTCTCCATCACCAATTTCATTATGCTCACCGCCGTGTGTGAGTAATTCCATCGTATGCTTGCTGAACGGTGACGGGTTGGTTGAGATTTATGATGTAATCGAGTTAGTTTTGGTAGGGCTTGATCCCTAGTATCCACTATGTTCTAAGATTGATGTTGGTATGACTTTGCTATGCTTAATGCTTCTCACTAGGGCCTGAGTGCCATGATTTCAGATCTGAACCTATTGTGTTTTCACGAATATACATGTGTTCTTGATCCGATCTTGCAAGTTGTAGACACCTATGACGAGTTATGATCCGCATACACCAGGGTGACAATAATTGAGATTCTTTCCGATGATTGTCATAGTTTGAGGAGTTCCTGTATTCAAGTGCTAATGCTTTGTTCCGGTTCTCTATTAAAAGGAGGCCTTAATATCCCTTAGTTTCCATTAGGAACCGCTGCCACAGGAGGGTAGGACAATATATGTCATGCAAGTTCTTTACCATAAGCACGTATGACTATAAACGGGATACATGCCTACATTATACTGATGAATTGGTGCTAGTTCTGTGTCACCCTAGGTTATAACTGCTACATGATGAATATCATCCAACACCTATCATTACCAATCCATTGCCTACAAGTTCGTTTCATATTGATCGTTGCTTCGTTACTTTCATTACTGCTGTTGTTACAATTGCTACAAAACTGCTACTATTACTTTTTCCACTGTTACTGTTACTTCCATATTACTCCCTCCGTTCGGAATTACTTGTCTCGGAAATGGATGCATATAGAACTAAAATACGTCTAGATACATCCATTTATGCGACAAGTAATTCCGAACGGAGGGAGTACTTTGCTACTAAATACTTTGCTGCAGATATTTATTCTTTTAGGTGTGGTTCAGTTGACAACTCAACTGCAAATACTCGTGAATTTTCTTCGGCTCCCATTGTGTCGAATCAATAAATTTGGGTTGAATACTTTACCCTCGAAAACTGTTGCGATCACCCATACTTTTGCTATGAATGATACTTATGATGATGCTAGTACTTTACTTGATGATGTCCACTAGGTGAATTTCTTGATGAATAACTTGCTAGATTAGAGATATTGACAATGCTAAAATTTATGAAACTACTGAAACTGATGAAGTCTTTGAAACTGAAAATTATCACACTCCTTTTAGATCTAGCACGCCTACATATGAATTTACAAAGCACAACTTTATGTACCCACTTTTTACTTTCTATTATTTAGATTGAATATAGCAAAAATAGTATTACCCATCTGTTTTTTGAATTATCCGTGCAACAAAAAAATGTCCCAAAAATAAAAGTTCTCCAAATGCCGTGCAAATTTAGTATGATTTTTATAGAATATTTTAGAATTTCTGGCACTGAGAATGCACCAGGGGATGCACTAGTGAGCCATAAGGGTGGAGGGCGCGCCCTACCCCCCTAGGCGTGCCCCCTGCCATGTGGGTCCCACGTGGGTCCCCGCATTTATTCCAGCACTCATTCACTTCGTCTTCCTCCAATAAAAATCTCACCATTGTTCAAACCCGTGTTCTAGCTCATTTTGCTGCCATTTTCTATCTCCTTGCTCAAAGCTTCATTTGCAAAACTGTTTTGGGGGATTGTTCTTCGGTGTGTGACTCCTCCAATAGTCCAATTAGTTTTTGTTCTAGTGCTTTGTATTTTGTAAATTCTTGCTGCTGTGGTGACCTTGCTCTTGAGCTTGCATGTCAAATTTATATGGTCAAAGGTAGTTTCGATGGATGATACAACCTCTGGACACTTGTAGGAGTAGTTGCTATCAGTTTTGTTGAGTTTGGTTCACTTTTATTTTGCGTCACTAAAAATTTCAGAAATTTCTCAAAGGAAGAAATATGTCTAGGAAAATATACCAAGGTAATCATCGAAGAAGCAAGCCCCAAGGCTTGTGATACGTGAGCCGGACCTTGAACCACCAAGAGAAGCTCAAGTACGGCCCTGTGAATGGCCATCATATCAATTCATGGTTTATGCAGGTTTCAAGGAGGAATTTGATGCGTACATGCAACATGCCAGCCTGGAGGACTTCGTGTCAGATAAGTGTCGGCTGTACTATCACCACACTGATTCATTTGTGCGAAGATTTAAGTTTACATCCCACTGCAATACCCATACTATTTTATTTGATCTTTATGATAAATCATATACCATGGAGCTTGATGATTTTAGTGATGCATGAAAAATTCCACAAGGGGGCATTCTTAGTGAACCCCATAAGACTAAGTATAATGATTTCCTTGCTAGCATCACTGTGGGAGAAACTAGAAATATTACGCATGCTACAATGGGGAGTATTCACTTTCCTGCTGTACATTATTTTGCTCTCTTTATAGGTAGATGCATCCACGGTAAGCAGGAGCATAGCCACCTTTGCGTTCCACATCTTAGTATCCTCAAGTGTGCAGTGTTGGGTGATAGACGATATAACTTGGGGGCTATTATTGCGAGAAGGTTACATCTTAATACTAAAGATGGAGATTTCTTTGGTGTAATTTATGCCACTCGTTTAGCTAATTATCTTGGGGTGCCCATAAAGGGGAATGATATTGAATTATCACCTGCTTTCCTTGATTATAATGCTTTGGTGTGCTACCAATTTCTTGTGAGGAATCAACAGTCCCTCTTGTACCGACTAATCTTTGACCGACAACGTGTTGCCCATATTACCCTTCCTGCTCTTGTCTTCTTTAACTTTCAGGTAAAAGGGAGATATTTCATAACTAGAGAGGAGGCGAACAAGTACGAGAGAGAGGGGGCGGCCTCTCGCCTCCATGCTGCAACCCTTCAGGCAATAGCTGCCGCATCCCAGTACAACCCTGACTACAACTATGGATATCCGCCAGGCCAGCCGTGGCCATAGATCAACTTAGGCCAAGAGCCTAAGCTTGGTGGAATTCCATCTTAGTCCAATGCATGTGCACTATTATTATTAGTCACACCATTCGGTCGTGCAAGTGAAAGGCAGTAATGATGATATATGATGAAATGATTGAGATGAGGAAAAGCTGGTATGAACTCGACCTATTTTGTTTTTGTAAATATGATTAGCTCATTGTTCTTGATTCAGCCTACTATGAATGAAATATGTTTGCAATGATAATTAGAGATTATAGTTACTCGTGCCATGTTTAATTAGCTAGGAGTTTATAATGGTTTACCTTGCATGCCAACATGCTTTTAAAATGGTTGTGATGTAGTATGATAGGATGGTATCCTCCTTTGAATGATATGAGTGGCTTGACTTGGCTCATGTTTACGCATGTGGTTGAAACAAAATCAACATAGCCTCCATGATATTTATGTTCATGGTGATTTATATCCAACTCATGCTTGTATTCAACGTTGATTAATCTCAAAGTATGTTCATGACTGTTGTCGCTCTCTAGTGGGTCGCTTCCCAGTTATTTTGCTAGCCTTCACATTGTACTAAGAGGGAATACTGCTTGTGCATCCACTTCCATAAACCCAAAGTTGTTCCATATGAGTCCACCATACCTACCTATATGCGGTATTTACCAGCAGTTCCAAGTAAATTTGCATGTGTCAAACTCTAAACCTTCGAATAAAATTTTGTTTGTATGCCCAAATCGCTCATGTTGCGACTGGGGGCTATCACTATCTTCCATGCTAGGTGGGTTATTCTCATGATAAGTGGACTCTGCTTGTCATTCACGAGAAAATGGCTGGTAATCGGGATGCCCAGTCCCATGCTCAAAATCAAATCAAAATATAAATAAACAAAACTCCCCCTATACTGTTGTTGGTATGGACGTCAGCCGTTGTTTCAGATAAGCCATGGAGTGTGTTTGATGGTGGAGGGTGAGTAAAACTTTACCATTCTGTTTGGAACCGCCTATAATATGTGTAGTATGGAAGATACCGAGAACTCTTGGTCGTTGCGTTGACAATGAAAGCATACCGCTCAAAATTACATTTATCCCTATTTTAAAAGCTCAAGCTATGGCACCTCTGCAAATCCCTACTTCCCTCTACGAAGGGCCTATCAATTTAACCTTATTGTTGAGTCACCATCCTCTTATAAAAAGCACTAGCTGGAGGGCACCACTGTCATTTATATGTTATGTTTTTAATTGATGTCGAGTATGAGTATGACTGGATCTCTTTTAACATGAATTACAATGTCTAGTTAGTCCTTGATCTTCAGTGGTGCTCTGCATTTATGTTTCGCGGCCTCACAAAGGGCTAGCGAGATACCACCTTGTTATATTATATTATGATTGTTTTGAAAAAGTGTTGTCATCCGAGATTTATTATTATTGCTAGCTAGTTGATTGTGTCATTGATATGAGTAAATATGAGACCTAAATATTATTGTGAATATGGTTAGTTCATAATCTTTGCTGAAAACCTGAATATTGGCTAGACATATTTGCAACAACAAGATCAAAGAGAGTTTGTAAAAGTTTTTCCTTGTCAGTATCAATTTGTCAACTGAATCTCTTGAGGACAACCAATGGATTAAACTTGGGGGAGTTGATATGTCTCCATCATATATACTTTTCCAAACTCTTTTTCCCTTGTTTCAGACTCTAATTTGCATGATTTGGATGAAACTAACCCGGACTGATGCGGTTTTCAGCAGAATTGCCTTGGTGTTATTTTTGTGCAGAAATGGAAGTTCTTGGAATGACCTGAAA
Source organism: Secale cereale (assembly GCA_902687465.1). Lineage (NCBI taxonomy): Eukaryota > Viridiplantae > Streptophyta > Magnoliopsida > Poales > Poaceae > Secale > Secale cereale. The sequence goes on from LR738711.1 coordinate 484,616,937, forward strand.
ATTTACGGAGATTATTTCTAGAAAATATAAAAAATACTGGCGAAAGAATCTACCAGAGGGGACCCATCAGCTAGCGGCAAGGGTGGGCCCCCCCTAGGGTGCACCCCCTGCCTTGTGGGTCCCATGAAGCTCCAGCGACCTCAACCCCAACTCCATATATTCATGTTCGAGGAGAAAAAAAATCAAAGAGAAGGTTTCATCACGTTTTAGGATACGGAGGTGCCGCCACCCCTTGTTATTCATCGGGAGGGCAGATCTGGAGTCTATTTGGGGCTCCGGAGAGTGGAGATCGTTGCCATCATAATCATCAACCATCCTCCACCACCAATTTCATGATGCCCACCGCCGTGTGTGAGTAATTCCATCCTAGGCTTGCTGGATGGTGATGGGTTGGATGAGATTTATCATGTAATCGAGTTAGTTTTGATAGGGTTTGATCCTTATTATCCACTATGTTCCGAGATTGATGTTGCTATGACTTTGCTATGTTTAATGCTTGTCACTAGGGCTCGAGTGCCATGATTTCATATCTGAACCTATTTTGTTTTCATGAATATACCTATGTTCTTGATTCGATCTTGCAAGTTGTAGACACCTATTACGAGTTATGATCCGCATACCCCAAGGTGAAAATAATTGGGGTTATTTCTGATGATTGCCGTAGTTTGAGGAGTTCATGTATTCACTAAGTGCTAATGCTTTGTTCTGGTTCTCTATTAAAAAGGAGGCCTTAATATCCCTTAGTTTCCATTAGGACCCCGCTGCCACGGGAGGGTAGGACAAAAGATGTCATGCAAGTTCTTTACCATAAGCAAGTATGACTATATACAGAATACATGCCTACATTATATTGATGAATTGGAGCTAGTTCTATGTCACCCTAGGTTATGACTGCTACATGATGAATATCATTTGACACCTATCATTACCGATCCATTGCCTACGAGTTCGTTTCATATTGATCCTTGCTTCATTAATTTTGTTACTGCTGTTGTTACAGTTGCTACAAAACTGCTACTGTTACTTTTGCGACCGTTACCATTACTTCCATATTACATTGCTACTACATACATTGCTGCAGATATTAAGTCTTTCAGGTGTGGTTGAATTGATAACTCAACTGCTAATACTCGTTAATATTCTTTGGCTCCCCTTATGTCGAATCAGTAAATTTGGGTTGAATACTCTACCCTCGAAAATTGTTGCCCTATACTTGTGGGTTATCACACGTAATTGATGTTGGTCGGCTTACCAAGGGAGGTTACCACTTTGATTTTCTCTAGATTTGCATCTATGCCTCAGTTAGACACCAAGAATCCTAACAACTTGCCTACAGGAACACCAAAAACATAGTTGCCTAGATTAAGAACCATCTTGTAAACCTGAAGGTTGTCGAAAGTCTCATTGAGATATGCCAATAACATTTCCTTCTTCTGAGACTTCACCACAATATCATCAATGTAAGCATCAATATTGTGCCTGATATGATTGTGAAAACATTTCTATATGCAGCGCTGATAAGTAGCCCCCGCGCTCTTAAGACCAAAAGGCATAGAGAAATAATAGAAAGACCTGAACGGTGTGATGGAGGCTGTCTTTTCCTGATCCTCAACGGGCATCTTTATCTAATGATAACCAAAGTAAGCATCCAGGAAACAAAGACTCTCACAACAAGTGGTTGAATAATGATTTGATTAATGCGTGGGAGGTCAAATGGGTCTTTGGGGCACGCCTTGTAGAGATCTATGTAATCAACACACATACGCCAAGTGCCATTTTTCTTCAGAACAAGCATTGGATTTGCCAACCAGACAGGGTGAAACACTTACACTACAAGAATCAGCTTCTTTGTCGTCTGCCATGGCAGACGGCGAAGGTACCAAAAATGGACGACAAACCTCTTTGCCGTCTGCCACCGACGGCTAACCTGCCCGGCAAAGAAAGCTACGGTAAACAGGTTCTTTGTCGTCTGCTTCCTCAAAGCGGATGACAAAGAACCTTTACCATCGGAGGCAGACAACAAAGAACATGGATGGCAAATAGTAGGCGTTAGCCACGTTAGGTGGCTAATGGCAACCTTTGCTGTCTGCCAGCAGACGTCAAACATTCCCTCCAATTTTTCGTCTGCTGTCTGATGTCAGCCACGTGTCATACCCACCCCCCAATTCTTTGTTGTTTGTCGCAGACGGCAAACTCCCACAGCCTTTGTCGTCGACCACGGACAACAAAGTAACCAAATGGGTCAGCTCCCAGATTGCACAGTTTGCTGCCATGTGGCCTCTTTACCATCTGTGGCGGACGGCAAAGGCCCCTTTGCCATTGGTGGCAGATGACAAAGAGGCTGCATTCTTTCTGTTTTTCTATTTCTGTTATATCCCTGCATTTTCAAAAGATATATATGATATATATAGTTTCAACCTCAAACATATCCCATGTTCAAACATCTAGCAGTCCATCAATGCAACAGAACACATAGGGTATTAAAATATCCAAAACATACATACTTTCAGTGAGTTCATCCATATATACATACAGAGTTTCACATTGTTCATCAACACAAATGAAAAAAAGAATTAGACACTAGAAGTCCATCAATGCTTCTTCCATGCAGTGAATCAAACTTGTAAAAATGAGGGTAAGAAAGCTAGAAGAAGAAGAAGAAGAAGAAGAAGAAGAAGAAGAAGAAGAAGAAGAAGACTAGAAGAAGAAGAAGAAGAAGAAGAAGAAGAAGAAGAAGAAGAAGAAGAAGAAGAAGAAGAAGAAGAAGAAGAAGAAGACTAGAAGAGGAAGAAGAGAAGACTATAAGAATAATAATAAGAAGATATTTTCTTCTTCTTATTTTCTCATATTTCTTCTTCTCTTCTATCTTTTTATCCTTTTCCTCCTCATTCTCATTCTTCTTCTTTTATTCTTTCTTTTTCTTCTCTTTCTTCTTCTATTTTTTCTTTTTCTCCTCTTCCTTGTTTTTCTTCTTATTATTCCTTATTTGTGTCATTTTAGAGCTAACTTAGGTAATTATGCCATTTTTAGCTAACTAAGCTTATTATGTCAATTTGGAGGAAAATAAGGTAAGTATAGGTCATTTTTGTGTTAACCTAGGTGATGATGCCATTTTTGAGCTAACTTACGTAAGTATAGCTCATTTTTATCTAACTTAGGTAATTATGCCATTTTGGAGGAAAATAAGCTAAGTATGTGGCATAATAGGGCTAACAAGCATGTACGAAGCTAAGTATGCATTTGTTAAGCAAAACACTAGAGAAAACTTACCCTCATCACAACCAATGCGATCAAGATCACAACTAAGGTAACAATTGATCCAACGGCATAATGATACCAAGCCTCATTATCAATGGCATATTTCTAATCTTAATGTTCAAGCACATTGCATCCATCTTCAATAGCATTGCGTCCATCTTCATCTTGTGATCATCGACGACATCGGCAACGTATAACTCCAATTTCATCTTCTCTTCTTCAATTATTTTGTTTTTTTCTTTCAAATACTTGTTTTATTTTTCAAATAAATTTAACTTCTCGACAAGAGGGTCGGTTGCAATTTCTGGGTCACATACCTCCTAAATAAAAATATCTCTATGCCAACTTGATGGCCATAATTGTCATAAATGAGAAATGCAACAAATAGTTATAAAATAGAATATACCACATCCGAATCATAAACCGGGCGAGGGTCGACGGGGACAGATATCAAGACCATGGCACTATGTATAACAAACAATCATACGCAGTAAGAAAATTATACAAGTTACTATATAAATCATACAACATTACAAGTTACTATATAAATCAAGTACAATATAAAAACTTTCAATACCTAATAATAATCTTTATCGTCGGGTTCAAAAAATGCTCCGAGATCAATAAATGCATCATCAGCATCATCACTAGCATGAATGAAGTGCTCATCGGGTTCAGCGGCATCAACATGTGGAAGGACACCTTTATGTAATCGGTCAAGCATTGACAAGTCACCCGCAACAGTGACCTCTTCTTGTTCTGACTCAGGGGTGAAGTCGGATTCATTGTCGTTGTCTACTTCAATGTTCTGGGGTGAAGTAGAGCGTTTCTTGAAGAATTTTTTGGAAAGACATGTTTCTTGGAAGAATTCACCTTCATACTTGTCTGGGTTAATGTGAGGTTCATAATACTCTTCATTGGGTTAGGGGGGGTGGTCCAACACGTGGCGGCACTTCATAAATGACATCCCAACCATTCAGATTTGGATCAGTTAAGTAGGCCCATGGGAGATAAAAAACTTGGGTCGCCTATTGAGCCGTAATATAGACATCTGGAACATCTAAATGGGTGCTTTGTTTGATTTTGACTAGCCCTATATGTTCATGAGTCCTTCTAGTCTCCTTCGGCTAGAACCAATAACATTTGAAGACTACGATGTTCTATGGATTTTCACCATAGAATAGAAGTTCATATATTGCTTCAACTCTCCCATAATACTCGATACCTCCTTCGTCGATAGCAGATACACAACAATTTGTAGACTTTCGGTCAGCCATAGTTAGCTCTTTGGCAAAGGTACAAAAGCAATACCCGTTGATGTCGTACTTCTCAAATGAATGGACCTTATAGTCAAAACCGTTAGCGACTTGTCACAATTCGGCATCCATAAACTCTGAATTATCCTACAAGTTTAATACGAAAGGATTGTTGCATTAGCCACAAATTAGACAAAGAAATGAGAATGGTCTAATGGAAATTACCATTTTTTGAACCAAGAGATGAAACCGGGAAAGGTGCCTCCATGCTTTGCCAGAAACTCATACTCTTTGATGGATCCCTTTGGATCACCGCTCCATCCGAGAATTTGACGACGTGTCGACTGTATAAAATAAGCAGGAATAAGAGCAGTTCAAAGGAATTAGAAGTTGTGAAACAATGAACCGATAACTTACTCGATGTGCGGCCGCACTTCTGTTAGGTTGTTGAAGATATACAACAAAAGTCTGCCATTATTTGACATCCAACGATATTGGTTTAGAAGCACTGGCTGGTGCGAGATTCCCTTTGAATAGGCTGAGGTTGGATCCACCTTTTTTAGGGTCGCCATCATTTTACCGAGGCTTCGGATTACGCAAATGACAATTTTTGGCTTCGTAGTGTGCTGACACGAAGTTTGCCGCCTCCATAGTATTGAATGCCTCAGCCATCGATACTTCAATCCTACGTTTATTTTTACATTTTGCTCGAAGCGTCTTCTGCATCATTTTAGTTGTGTAGCACCAATGATTTTGCATGCCCCCCCAATCTGCCTCGGCCGGTAGATGCAAAATCAAGTGTTGCATTGGATTAAAGAAGCCCGGAGGAAAAATATTCTTTAACTTGCAGATCAACTCCGGTGCCAACTCTTCCATTTCTTCTAGCATGGCAGGCGATAGTTCTTTCGCACAAATAATATGGAAGAAATAGCTCAGCTCTGCCAGTACTAGCCATTCAACTTCAGGGATAAAGCCACACAACATTACCGGCATTACCCGCTCAATCCATATGTGCCAATCATGACTCTTGAGACCAAATATTTTCAATTTTTCAAGACTCACTCCCCTCTTTAGATTCACTGCATACCCATTGGGGAATATCAACTGCATTTTCACCCACAAGATAATTTCTCTCATAGCTGGCCTTCCAAGATTGAACCATGCCTTTGGCTTCATCTAGTTCTTCTTTCATGTTTTGTAACGGTCAATCACATAGCGTTTCTTGATCGACTCCAGCCTTAGTATTATCCTTTGACTTCCCCTCTATGCCGAACAATGTACCAAATAGGGCCTCGGAGACATTCTTTTCAGTGTGCATCACATCGATGTTGTGTGGGCAAAGGAGGTCTTTGAAGTAAGGTAGATCCCACAAGCATGTCTTGTGAGTCCAGGCGTGTTCTGAATTATACCCCTTGAAATACCCAGGACGTTCTGGATCTGGCTCAAGAGCATATAACTGACCCAGGGTCTCTTGGCCTGTCAACAGATGCGGTGAAGAGTTTTTGACAACTCTACCTTTGATGAAGTTCTTCTTGTCTTCCCTAAACTTATGGCGAGGATTCAGGAACAGTCCATGCAAGTCGAAGCAAGAAACCTTGTGACCCGCCTGCAGCCAGCAAAACCCAAGAGTTGCCTTGCATGTGGGGCACAAGAACCTTCCATGCACAAAACAGCCTACGAATAGCGCATACGCCGGGAAGTCATGTGTCGAGTACATGTACCAGACACACATTATGAAGTTCTGTTTGCTAAAGGCGTCATATGTCTTGAACCCATTATCCCATGCTTCTTGCAATCGTCCTTAAGGGGTTGCATGTACACATGCATATTCTTCCCCGGATAGTTCAGCCCTGAAATTATCAACGTCAGGAAAATATTCTTTCTTTGCATAATCTGTCCGGGGGAGATTGAGTGGAATGACAAATAAGGGCCAACAACTGTATTGGGTTGCCGTCAGACCAAACACACTGAACCCATCAGTGACGATGGCGACTCGAAGATGCCTTGGATCTGTCACTTTTTGTGCATGTAATGCATCAAAGCGCTTTCACGCTTCACCATCCGATTTGTGTACCATCATCAGATTCCCATCTGCATCTAGTTCAGGTCTTTTTCCCGTTTGTGCCATGTCATCTGTCTGGCCGTCTCTTCAACCATGAAAAGATGTTCAAGTCTTGGTAAGATTGGCATATACTGAAGAACATTAACAGGGATATTGGTCTGCGTCTTCTCACCCATATCGTTGTCTACCACAACATACCTGGAAGACATGCAAATGGGACAATAGTTCAAGTCCACCTACTCAAGCCTAAATAAGGCACATCCTTTCTCACAGGCATGTATCTTCTCATAGGGCATCTTAAGAGCACGGAGGATTTTGTCTGACTGGTACAGGTTTGCAGGCATTACATGGCCTTTGGGTAGAAAGTGTCCAAATAGTGTCATCATTGCGTTGTAGCGTTCTCTGCCCAACTTGAATTGAGCCTTCTGAGACATTAGTTGTGAGATGGCATCCAACTGACAAAGCTTAGTGTGCTCGTGGAGAGGATGCTTTGGAGACTCCAACATTTCATTGAAGGCCTTTGCAGATTCCTCCATCTCATCGTCCGAATCCTGAGCATCATCAAAGTTTTGCACCATGTCTTCCATCCCGGTACCATGCTAGTCGGTGCAACGACGAACCACCTCAGCTCTGGCACGTTGGTCAGACTCACCATGAAATGTTCACACCGTATAACCAGGAGTAAAACCACTCTTCTGTAGGTGTTTGCCCATTTCATCTTCTGTCCTCTTTTCCCAATTGTTGCACCGGACACATGGGCACCGGTTTTTCCTCTCGCCATTTGAAAATACGGCTTTCACAAACCCCTTGGTTTTTGTTAACCATTCATTGGTAATCTTTTTCTGACTAGTGTGACCAGTGTACATCCACGCATGATCACTCATCTTGCCTAGCTACTGGACAGACAAGGAATATATATAATTCAGCATGTATATTCATCAGTTAATCTAGTTTGTCAATTTTATTATGTCCATGCAGCCTACACTCTAATAGGTAAAGATATGTCCTAATTCCACCGAGTATGTGTAGATTGAGTACGTTCTCCATGCTCTACCCCATTCCGAGACAGAATTTCGACAGCACCTTTCTGCTATTCTCCTGATACACGTCTCGGCAAAAAGCAGGGAGAATGTGCATCCGCAGAAAAACAGGGAGGGGCTGATGAAATTTTGTCTCGGAATGAGGTAGAGCATGGAGAATGTACCCAATCTACACATCCTCGGGCTGTCCATGGAAATCGCTAGACAATTCGAATGAGTTACGGTGATAAATATGCAACTGAATGCATATTTATCGATGCAACCCTTTCAGACAGGAGAAGCATACTGGTTACGTGACTTAGCATGAAAATGAAATCTACCGACATGATTAAAAGAGTGTAGGAGGTGAAGGTGGATTCGTAGCTCACCCTTGGCTGTAGAGGAAGTAGTCGAACAACGGCGGGATCAAGAAGAAAAAACTTCTACCACAATGACAGGAGATGAAATAGCACAAAGCTTGTAAATTTTACAGATCGAGTCAAGAAAATTTAGGACATCACATAACATAAAGCATCAACACTTCAAACTATGAAAATGAACTTCGACCCCTCGGTGTTCCTCGACCCTCGACTATCGACCCCTAGGCGACCCTCGACCCTCGACCCCTCAGAGATCCTCGACCCTGGACACGTCGACCGTCGACCCCTCGGCCTTCTTTTCTTTTTTTTCTACTTTTTCTACTTCTTTTTTTTTCATCTTCTTCTTCCTTCTTTTTCATCTTCTTCATCTACTTCTTTCGTTTCATCATATTTTCTTCTCCTTCTCCTCCTCTTTTTCTTCTTGTTCTTCTTCTTTTCTTCTCCTCCCCCTTTTCTTCTTATATTCTTCTTCTTCTTCTTTTCTCCTCCTAATTATTTTTTTCTAGAACAAACATAGAATTAACCTAACTAACACACCAGAAGCTAACCTAACTAACCCTAGTAACTAACCTAACTAACAGTATAAAAAAAAGAAAAAGAAAGAGGGGAGAGGATCACCGGAGTTGGGCGGCAGGGCACCGGGGTGGCGGGCGGCGCATGGGGCGGCG
>LR738711.1:484625692-484660694 GCA_902687465.1 Secale cereale
AAGGCCGCGGGGCGACGGGGCGGAGAGGCGGCGAGGCCGTGGGGCGGCGGGGCGGGTGGTTGGGCGGCACGGCGGGCGGTGGGGTGGTGGGGGGCGGGGGCGGCGACGGCGGTTGGGGTTGGGTGCGAGGTGGAGTTAGAGGGCAGAGAGAGTGGGATGTGGGGTGGGGGCGGGCCGTTAGGTAGCGTTTTGCCGTCTGCCAATAGATGGCAAAGATTCTTTGCCGTCCGCTGGCGGACGACAATGAGATGGGGCCAGTGGGTCGTTAGACTTTAGGCCTCCACTAGACCCCATCCCCCTCTTCATCGTACACTGGTGGACGACAAAGAGCTGGCTGATGGCAACTAGGGACTTTGGCGTCAGCCATGTATTTGCCGTCCATTTTTTATAAGCGGATGACAAAGGCCTTCTTGGCCATCAGCTAGCAGACGGCAAAGAGCTAACTGATGGCAAATTCTTTGTTTCCAGTGGTGTTCGATGATAAACCCGGCAGCTAGGAGTCGGGCCACTTCTTCCCCAATAGCTTTGTGTCTTTCCTCATTAAAACGACGGAGGTATTGACGGACTGGTCCCATCTTGGGATCAAAATTAAGGTGGCGCTCATCAAATTCTCTCGGTACACCAAGCATGTAAGAAAGTTTCCCTGCAAAGATGTCCCGATTCTCATAGATAAACTTGATGACTGCGCTTTCCTATTTGGGATCCATGCCGGTCCCAATAGTGAACTGCTAGGATGAGTCGCCCGGAGTAAAGTCAACCTGCTTCGTGTCCTCAACCGACTTAAACTTGAGGGGCGGGCCAATTTCTATGGTGGGTTTCTTCAGGGATGTCATATCAGCTAGGTGAAAATTGGATGTGTAGAATTTCAACTCCTCTGCTGCACAAGCCGACTCAGTGTAAGCTTCATCTCCTTCCTCACACTCATGAGCAAGTTTTTTGTCACCATCAACCATGATAGTACACTTTGGCCCGGGCATCTTGAGCTTGACATAAACATAACAGGGTCGGGCAATTAAACGAGCGTAAACCAGCCTCCCAAAAAGAGCATGATACGGACTCTTAATTTTGACCACCTCAAATGTCAAGAAATTTGATTTGTAATTGTACTCATTACCAAAAGAAACTTCTAGCGTAATCTGTCCAACAGGATAAGCAGACTTGCCGGGAATGATCCCATGCAAAATAGTCGAGGATGGCGAGAGTAGTTTGTGTGATAAGTCCATGTGTTGGAAAGTATCATAATATAAGATGTTGATACTGCTTCCTCCGTTCACCAGGACCTTAGTAAGCTTATACCCATCAACTTGAGGCGCCACCACCAAAGCTAAATAGTCAAGATTATCAACCCGGGGAGGATGATCTGCCCTGCTCCAAGTCACTAGTTGCTCTGACTGAGGGAGTCCTGGATTAAGGGGTCCTTGGGTGGTCGGATTACTCGTTATGGGCCGGACTAGTGGGCCATGAAGATCATCACAGAAGATTATCCCTCATATTCGGATAGGACTCCTATATGTGTAGAATGGCAAGTTTAAAGTCCGGGTGATATTTCCTTCCCCCGCAAGATGATCATGTACAACACTAGGTCCCTCTGGTGCATATATAAACTGGAGGGTTTAGTCCATAGAGGCAGAATCACAATTACATAGGCTAGACTTCTAGAGTTTAGCCATTACGATCTCGAGGTAGATTAACTGTTGTAACCCTATATTCATCAAGATCAATCAAGCAGGAAGTAGGATATTACCTCGATAGAGAGCGCATGAACCTGGGTAAGCATCGTGTCCCCAGTCCCTTATTAACATCGATCCTCAGACACACAGTTCAGGACCCCCTACCCGAGATCCGTTGGTTTTGACACCGACATTGGTGCTCTCGTTGAGAGGTCCACTGTCTTGTCGATAGAAGGATTGATGGCTCATTTCGTCATCAGTGACGGCGCCACCCCCGGGAAGATCTTCCTCCCCGGTCAGCTTTTCGTGTTCGGCAGCTTTGTCTATACGCCAACTCGGATGTCCACCTGGTCATGACATCAGGTTTCGAAGTCTGAATTATGTTTTCGACATCCGAGGAAACTTGATCTTCGAAGGATTTGCACCCGCGGCTGTCGTTCCCTGCCTACACGATGAAGACATCTCAAATCTATCATCAGATCCCATCAAGGGGTCAACACCCACGACCGCTCTGGCCCTAGATCCGGAGAAGATCTCTTCATCCTAATATGGGAGGATAAACCCCACCGGACACACCCCCTCCATGGAACTTCTAGCCGGAGACTCAATGGCGGTTGTACCACTCACAGACCCAGAATCGAACGGGACCCTCCCTGCCGCTGGGAAGCCGGACTCGTCTCAAATTATGAGCTCTGAACTTTTGGGATCTGCACTCTCTGGGCTCGGCGAAGTGGTCTTCACCGAGCCTGTTTCCGTAGACCCCCAAACCCCTATCCAGCTCTCGCTCCTAAACCAGGTGATGGACTTGCCGCAATCTCTCGCCATTACGAAGGATTCACCACTGAACTATGCCCAGTTAAAGCTGGGGGCTGAGATCAGGGAATTTTGCTTCCCACCAACCACCCACATGGTAGCCACGGTCGAAGACTTAACCGACGTACTAGACTACGCTTTCGAAGACTTCGATGGGATGGGCCACGACGTCAAAGCAGATCTAGGTCAAAACCCGCCTGTCACCAGACGATGGACGACCACTTCTACCTATGACTTATACATGGTGGACACACCAAAGGAGAAGGACGACGATGGTGATAAATATCAAGAGCATGATAAGCCAGTCGATAAACCTCCTAAGCGCCGGAGCCTGCGGCGTCGCTCAGGATCACATCGAGGGAAAGTAATATAGGCACCGGAGACAATGAAGCTCCAGAGGATGCCGAAGACCCCGTAGAGCCAGCGTTAGAGCAGGATGAGCGGGAATGTGGCCAATGCGGTCCCAAATAAATCACCGATCCCAATGATTCTTAAGATAGTAACTACCTACATGTGTCCAAAGAGGATGTCTGAATGGGAGACGAGGAATTCATCATCCCAGAGGAACCCCTCGAACAAGAACTCTTTCAGCGATGGCTTATTGCCACCGCAAGGAGCCTGAAAAAGCAGCAGCGACGGCTTAAAGCAGAGCAGGATACACTCAATGATAGATTGAATGAAGTGCTAGACGCTGAAGAGAGATACAACCGTGCACGCCAAACAAAGAGCTATCCCAAGCGTAAATTGTTGTCACAATTTGACGATGAGGCCCTTGCGCTAATTCTGTCGAGGCACGATTAGGCCGACCAACTGGACCAACCACCTCGTGGACGCGACAAAGCGGCTAGCAATGCCGTATAATAGCCCGCACCTCCCCACCGTAAAGGAAAGGACACAACGGCTCAGGGCCATAAGTACGACTCACGTCAGGACCTGAATAAAAATCCGGTCAGGACAGATCGATCTATGGATCAAGAGAACATGCTCCCACATGGGATGATGGCTATCAAGCCAAGCACACCGGATACAATCAAGTTTGGAGTCAACATCGAACACAGATGCCGTCTCAACTACGTCACGATGTCGCACGATGTAGGCGCGCTACGCACCATCTGTGCTTTACCGATGAGGTGATGGATCACCAATTTCCAGAAGGGTTTAAGCCCGTAAACATCGAGGTGTACGAATTGAAGACTTTATTCTTCACGTCCACATGGCTCGTGGAGATGACCTCCATGCCATCAAATACTTACCTTTATAGCTAAAGGGGCCAGCTCGGCACTGGATGAACAACCTCCCAGAGAACTCAATTGGAAGCTGGGAAGATTTAGAGGACGCTTTCCAGGCTAACTTTCAGGGTACTTATGTCCGGCCACCGGATCCTGATGATTTAAGTCACATAATCCAGCAACCCGGGTAGTCAGCCTGCAAGCTTTGGAATAGGTTCTTAACTAAAAAAAACAAATCGTTGACTGTCCGGACGCCGAAGCCTTAGCGGCATTCAAACACAGCGTCTGAGATGAATGGCTCGCAAGACACCACGGCGAGGAGAAGCCGAAGACAATGGCAGCCCTTACTACACTCTTCACCCGCTTTTTCAGGTGAAGACAGCTGGCTAGCTCGTAGCAGCAATAGCACCAGCGACCCTGGCACTTCCGAAGTCAGGGACGGCAATGGCAAGCCGCGATGCAATTAGAATAAGCATCGGAACAATAAAGGAGAAATAGATGACACATCAGTAAACGCCGGATTCAGTGCTTACAGGTTCGGTCAACGGAAGAAGCCGTTCAAAGGCAATAGAGACGGTCCATCTAGCTTGGACAAGATATTAGAGAGACCTTGCCAGATTCATGGCACCCCTGACAAACCTGCAAACCACACCAATAGAAATTGTTGGGTCTTCAAGCATGCCAGCAAGTTAAATGCCGAACACAAGGGGAAAGGACCTCGAAGCGAGGACGAAGATGAGCCTCGCCAACCGAATACTGGGGGGCATAACCAATTTCCTCCTGAGGTCAAAATGGTGAATATGATCTACGCCACCCATATCCCCAAGAGGGAGCGCAAGTGCGCACTAAGGACGTTTACGCCATAGAGCCCGTCGCCCCCATGTTCAACCCATGGTCGGCTTGTCCGATCACCTTTGATCGTAGGGATCACCCAACCAGTATCCGTCATGGACGTTCGGCGGCCCTAGTACTCGATCCTATAATCAATGGATATCATCTTACTCAAGTCCTTATGGACGGCAGTAGTAGTTTCAATTTGATATATCAAAGATACTGTCCGCAAGATGGGGATAGACCCCTCAAGAATCAAGCCTAATAGCACTACCTTTAAAGAGGTGATACCCTGCGTAGAGGCCTGTTGCACGGGCTCATTAATACAGGAAGTGGTATTCGGCTCTCCAAAGAATTTTTGAAGTGAGGAGTTAATCTTCGACATCACTCCCTTCCGAAGTGGCTACCATGCACTACTCGGAAGAACGTCCTTCGCCCGCTTTAATGCAGTTTAGCACTATGCATACCTGAAGCTTAAAATGCCTGGACAGCGCGGCGTGTAATACCCATATGTGATACTTTCCATATATGGCAATAAAGCATTTATCATTTTGATCCTTGACCTTTCCTTGGGGGTTCTTGTCATTTATGCATTCTTTTGTTTTGCATTGTATTTTTATTTTTCTTATGCATACATGCATTGCTTCATCATCATCATGGCATCTTGTACATCGTAGCTTAATTTACTTGTCTTTGCTTGTGTTGTGAGGTCACCTTGATGGTTGTTGTGTGATGGTGGTGTCAAGCCATGCCCATGCTAACCCTAAAACCCCATCATTCTTCTTCACCTCTTCTCATTCCTCCTTTTTCTCCCTTTCTTTAAGTATTTTGCAAGTGACTAAAATCTTCTCCTTTAATGTTCATCTCCTCCCCACTTCCAAGTTACAGTGTCCTGGGCCACCTTGCAAAGCTACACCTCTGTTGGAATCATTTTGGTTAGGTTTTAAAATGGGTCAAGTTTGAATAATTTTCAAACTTGAATTATTTTGCTTCCTCTAAAAATGTCCAGAACAATTTTATAAAATAGAGCATCTTCACAGGAGTTTGGGGATATTTTTATATTTTCCATACTCCTCCCGTAAGCCCCTGAGCTTTTCCTTTTTTGTTTTTCTTTTTTGACTGAAGAAAAGAAAAGCGAAAAGAGGAGAGCAGCGCAGCCAGCAGCAGCAGCCCAGCAGCGCAGCATCAGGCCCAGCAGCAGCGCCGCGGCCCAGCCAGCTCACACACGTCGCGCAGCCCGCCAGCGCAGCCACTCGCGCCGTCTCTTTCCCTTGCGTGGGGCCCGCATGTCAGCCTCTCCACCTCCGACGCCCACCTGCCCATCCGGTTGTGCTGTCTGCCTCCTCTGCTCCAGAGCGTCGACGCCGTGAGCTCGACCTCACAGACGTCGAGGCCAGGCCGTCGCGCACCCCCCTTTTATAAGCAGCATCGCCTAGGGTTCCTCCTTCCTCCTCCTTTCTTCTTCTCCGCCGCCACACGAGAAGGGGATCTCCCTTGCTCTCGTTCCCCGTCTGAACTCCCGAGTGCAAGCGGAGCACGTCGCCATCGTCGCGTCCCTCCGATCGCTCCTAGGCGTCGTCCCCTACGTCCCCAACGAGCTCGTCGTTGCTCGCGACGCCGAAGGAGTGCGCTAGGAGCCCCGCATGCCCCGCCTCTGCTTCCTCTTCCTCGGTCGACACCAAGCGTCGTGGTTCAGAGCTCGACAGCGTCTTCTCCGGCGCCCCTCCGACGACCTCTCCGTGTCTTAGGGTAAGGAGGTACTCCTTACTCTGCCCTATGTGTTCCTTGCCGCTCGTGGACCCCTGGGTAATACGCCAGAGTCGTGCCATCTTCGCGCTCCCCGTGCTTCGGTGTTGTATGCATTTTTCATTGTGCCGTTGCCGTGATTTCCCCTGCACCCCTCCTCCGAAGCACCTCGCGGCCCCGCTCGCAAGCACACCCCTCGCACCCCTCCTGTTACTCGCGCCAGTCGCTTGCTTTGCCTCGCGTGCTCGTGCAAGCCCCTGCCAGTCGCTCGCTGGATTGTGCCACTCCCGAGTCGAGCGCGAGCTTAGGCTCGTGCCGATGCACGCGTTCACGCGTTCACCATGCATCAGCTTCCTCCTATCGATCCCGCACGCTCGCAGCCAGTCGCCGCGCTGCCTCTCTCTGTCGTGCTCCCGCCGGCATCACCGCAGTCGTCGCCGTCTTTGTACACGCAGAAGAGCTAGATCCTCTGCGGGTCAGCTCATAAGGAGCCGAGCCCCTCTCCTATCAGCCGCCTGCAGCCTAGCGTAGTGGTCCAGTCTCTATCCCCCAAAGCTACAGACCCAGGTTTGAATCCTCGTCGGGGCAGTGGGATTAGCCCCTTTTATTTTTCTTGACCCACTGACCAGCCGACCCCACCGGTCATCCCCTCTGCTCTTTCCACCCACATGCGCACCCACCGCTGCCACCTCAGCACCTCTGGCCCCTCGGGTTAGTGGCTGCGGCTAGACCCAGCCTGGGTCAGTTTGACCTTTTTCGTTTGTTTTTCTTTTCTGTTTTCTTTTTCCTTTTCTGCATTAACTTTGCATAATTAATATCTTTTAAAATATGCATTCGATCAAAATGAGTTAAATATGAAAACTGCTTGGTTTTTCATGTAGAATATTTATATGATGTTTGTTGCCATGTTTAAAACCATTTAAAATGCAGTTTGAATTAATTTGTGGTTTCAATATGCTTATACTTGTAAAAATCATAACTAACTATCTACAACTCCAAATTTAACAAACTTTATATGCATTTGGGGTGGAAAAATGTGTAGATTAATGTGGTGCTGCTGTTTTGCATGTTTAACAACTTTAAAATATCACAATCTCAGTTCTGTCCCAAATGTATATATATGAATATGGGAGTTTCGGGAAATTGTTGTTTGTTCTTTCCGGCCCATTTAAAATGCTAGAATGTTGCTGTTAGTCCTATGTGCACCCCTTGCCAATTTAATCCACTTTTAAAACTTGTTGGGTGCTTGTTTAAATAATCTACATATCCACTTGTGGACATGTTGGACTTGTTTCCTTGTGCTTGTGTTCATACATGTGTGTGATCTTGTTATTGCCATGATGCTTGTGCACTCTTTGTGTCCCTAGGAGTTGCATCATATCTTATCCATGGCCATATGCATCATAACCATGCATCATGTGTTTGAGCATTGCATGATGATTGATTGTTGTTCCGGTGTTGCATTGTTGTGTTGGTTAGAGCCCGGTGACGATTCGGAGTTCGAGGTTCCTATCGAGGCTGAGTTTGAGGAGCAAAGTTACGATCCCTCCATGGAATCAACAGACAAGATGACCATTCCCAGATATCACTTCTATCTTTGCCTATGCTAGATGTCTCGCTCTTTAGATATTGCCTCGATGCCTATTCCTGTTTGTTGCCATGAAACACTCTAACCACCTTCCTAGCAAACCGTTGTTTGGCTAGGTACGCATCGCTCAGCCCCCTCTTATAGGTTGTTAGTTGCAGGCGAAGTTTTTGAAGATTTTGGCTCCACGATGAAGTTGTTGTTGGGATAACACAATATGTAATACCTGTTCAAATAATTCACCTATATATTGGCAATGGGTGGAAGGCTAAGCCGTTCTGATTGGTGTTTTGTTCCACTCATGCCACCTTAGGAACCTATAAACCGGTGTTATGTTCCTTGATTTTGCGTTGCTAACACGGTTGGGGTTTATGGGCCCCCTTGATAATTCGCTCTGTTTAAAGCTTTTCCAACAATGCCCAACATTGGTTTTACATTTTACTAATAACTAAAACTTGCATAGGGCGTTACAAACCCGAGTTCTTAATTAACAACCCGGGCCAGTGCTCCTCATGAGTGTTGGTCCAAACTGGGGGTTCTGCGGGGCCGCCTTGGGGAAACCTGAGGTATCTGGTATAACCTGTAGAATCGCCCATCCGGTCGTGGCTTGAGACGAGATACGCGCGGCTACTATCAGGGTGTCGGCACGCCAGGAGGTCTTGCTGGATCAGTTTTACCTTTTTCGAAATATCTTGAGCACGGGATTCCGAGAATACTCGGGTCTTCCCACTTTGGAGTTGCGACTCCGCAGATCGTGAGCTTGTGATGGGCTAAGTTGGGACACCCCTGCATGGTTTTGATCTTTCGAAAGCCGTGCCCGCGGTTATGTGGCAGATGGGAATTTGTTAATATTCGGTTGTAGATAACTTGACACCCTATTCATGAATACATTACCTGCGTGAGTAACCGTGATGGTCTCTTTCCGAAGGGCTTCCGGAAGTGAACACGGTGGGGTTATGTTTGATCGTGAGTAGCTAGGATCACTTCATAATCAACTTGGAGATCGTTGGCACTTGTTCTCTTCTCGCTCTAAACCCGTAAGCTAGTTCTTAGTGCTTGCTGCAACCTTGTTTACAACCTTTTCCTCACCAAAGGCTTTGGTAGTTTTGATACCCGGGAACGGGATTGCTGAGTCCTCTGTGGCTCACAGATTAAACACACACGAGATGCAGGTACCGTTGAGAACTATGCAGGAGATGGTTCAGAGCTAAACTGGGAGTTCGAAGAAGAGCGTGGACGTTACTATGTGTCTTATCCCAACGATCAGTAGTGGTTCTTACTACGAGGATCCGGGCTTGTGTTATTTATGGTATATTTTTGTTTGGATTTCGTCCGTAGTCAGACCCTGATGTTATTTGGATGATGTGTGCTATTGTATTCATTGTGTGACATGGTGAGTGTATGCCAACTATCATTTTACAATTTCATCCCTGAGTTTTTCATGAGATGTGCAAAGATACCATACTTGAGATCATTCTAGTATGCATTTATGTCCTTAAGTCGTGCCTCGACACGTGGGGGACATAGCCGCATACTGGGCATTACAAGTTGGTATTCAGAGCCTTCTCCGACCAAGAAGCCCCTTGATTGATCGAATCGTTGACGGTTGAGTCTAGGGACACAAAAAAAATGTTTTGAGTCCTATATGTATATCAGAGAGTAGGATTTCTTTTTACGCCCCATCCCTTCATTGTTCTGGTGAGGACTCCTGACGTTGTTCTATCTCCTCTACTCTCAAAAATTCACTAATTTTTTTTAGGATCACGCGAGTATTGTTTGGATTGTTCTGATATCTTTGTGACGAGAACATTGTTCTTGATGCCTCCTATCATTTAGGGGTTGTGGTAGTGTCCCGGGGAGTTGAGCTCCGAGGTGTTGTCGTCAAAAATGTATCGTAGCGGTTCTAGAATACTTAAGACGGCCGACATAAAAGAACTCTTCTATGCGGTTAGTGGTGAGATAACCCCGACGTCACCCAGTACTGGTGGGATAGTTCGGGAGTATTGCCACAGCTAGTATAGTGGATGCGTTTCGAAGGTTCAAGGTAAAGAGTTTTCGAGGATGACTGGTTATGTGTTGACGGATGGATACAGCTGGATGTAGGTTTAGAGTTGAGTGCACGGTGCTTCCCCTGTATCCCCAACACCAGATTGCATAACCGGAAAGCTTCGGGAATTAATAGCTGGGTTTTCAAGTAGCTCGTAGGCATTCTTCCAACGAGTGCATGGTTTGAAGTTTGGGGTTCAACATCGAGTGAAGAGGTTTCATGGGTGTTGTTCCAATTGGGAGTTGCATCTTAAAGGGTCCTTGGCTATGCTGATCCGGGGATTGCAACACCCTTTGTAACACGTTCCATGGGACATTCATAACGAACATGTGGGACAAAACTTCTATCTTGTTTTTTTTTCCATCTGCACCTTGTTTTTTTATTTTATCTTTTGTTCTCCCAAGTGGCTTCTCGACAAGATTGTTGTACCATTAAAATGTGGAATTCATTCATTCATTTTGTTCGAATGTCCATTGTGAAGATTTATATTGCAAATTTCTAGTCGTTGATACAGCTTATCTGTTTACATCAATGGCTAACGGTTGTCATCATATTCAGGATGGCTCCTAAGAAGGTTCCCAACCCTAACTAAGAGGGCGAAGAAGAGTGTCCTCCTGAACGTCCTCCTTCCCCTCCTCCGTCTGAGGCATGGAGAGCAATTATGCAAGCGACCAACCAGAACACTCCGATGCTCATGCAAATGATGCAGAACTTTCAAGCCAACCAAGAAAATCAAGGCAATCATGGGAAACAAGGCCAAGGCAATCTGTTCAATCAACCTCACTTTGCGTCACTGAACCAATTCCTAGCAAACCAACCGAAGTCGTTCAGTTACTGTGTGGACCCGCTAGATGCTGAAGATTGGATCACAGACATCAAAAAGCACTTTGAATGCAGTAACGTGAGGCCTGAGGATTATGTCAAGTTTGCCACTTTCCAACTCAAAGATCAAGCTACTGATTGGTGGCAACAGTACAAAGACTCCAGAGGTGATCGTGATATCTCGTGGACTGACTTCTGCAAAGATTTCCGCTCTCACCACATTCCAACCAGTGTCATTGAAGGCATGCATGAGCAATTCCGCAACCTGAAGCAAGCCACCATGTCCGTCTATCAATACAATGTCAAGTTCCAGAATCTTGCCCGTTATGAGAAGCAAGACATCCCTGATGCCAAGAGCAAGATATATCAGTTCTGAGGTGGTCTGAAAGATGAACTCCAACTTGCTCTCAACTTGTTCGAGCCGGATGAACTTGATCAATTCACAATATGGCTCTCAAGAAAGAGGCAGATCAGCTCAAGAGTGAGGCTTCCAAAAAGAGGATTAGAGATGCTGTCCACTCCTCCTCTTCCTCTGAAGTGGTTGCCAGGCAGCTGAAGTTCTGGCTACCGCCTCCTCCAGTGCTTCCTCCTCCAAACAACAACAAGCACTCAGGTGGTCGTGGATTCTCCCACCCACCCAACCCAAGTAATCAGTCCAAGCCTCAGTTCCAAGATTCAAGATCAAGTGGTCCTTATCATCGGCCTCTTTCAGAAGTTACTTGCAACAAGTGTGGCTAGAAGGGTCACTATGCAAACAAGTGTACTCAAAGGCGCCTTCTGCCTCCTCCACCTGTCACCAATGCTATTGTCAAGAACAATCCTGAGTTTGCAAGAGTGAACCTGATGAGTGCAGCTCAAGCAGAGAATTCTTCAGATGTGATAATTGGTAATCTTCCAGTTAACCTTAAACCTGCTAAAGTCTTGTTTGATTCGGGTGCATCATGTTCTTTCATGTCTCAACCTTTTGCATCGAAGCACAATTTTTGACACCAAAAATTTGCCAAGGGAGTTATCAATTGTTTCTCTGGGGAAGATAATCCATTCTAGCGTGTTTGCTCGGGATATATCTATTCATATTTGTGATTACAGTTTTCTGGTTTCCCCGGTTATTCTCGGCAACTCCGACATTGATCTTATTCTTGGGATGGATTGGCTCTCCAAGCATGATGGAAACATTGATTGTGCTAATAAGGAGGACAAGCTAACTCACCCTGACGAAGACGTGATTATCTTCGCTTCTCGAGATAACACAATCAGGCTATTCTCTCTCAATGACAAGGGCGAGATTAATGCCATTTCTTAGATTCCGGTGGTTCGTGAATATGAGGATGTATTCCCTAAAGAGCTTCCAGGCATGCCTCCCCATCATCAAGTTGAATTCATCATTGAACTTGAACCCGGTACCGAGCCAGCATGTCGGCGTCCGTACAAGATTTCTCCTAATGAGTTGAAGGAGTTGAAGAAACAACTCGATGAGCAAGAACGTATGGGTCTAATCAGGCCTAGTACTTCTCCTTGGGGCTGTGGTGTTCTATTTGTCAAGAAAAAGGATGGCACGGAACGCCTTTGCGTTGATTACCGACCATTGAACAAGAAGACAATAAAGAATAAGTACCCGCTCCCCAATATCAATGAATTGTTCGAGCAGCTCAAAGGAGCAAAGGTGTTCTCGAAGCTCGATCTCCGGATGGGTTACTACCAGATTCGTATACGAGAAGAGGATATTCCTAAGACCGCATTCAGAACGAGTTTTGGCTCTTATGAATACACAGTCATGTCTTTCGGCCTTGCAAATGCTCCACCCACTTTCTCTCGGATGATGCACTTCATATTCAACCCCTAAACCAATGAGTTTGTTCTCGTCTATCTGGATAATATCTTGGTATTATCCAAGAATGAAGAAGACCATGCCAAGCAACTCTGTTTGGTCCTCGACAGGCTCCGTGAGCACAAGTTCTATGCGAAGTTCTCCAAATGTGAATTCTGGCTGAATAAAGTCCTCTATCTTGGCCATATTATCTCTGCCGAGGGCATTTCTGTGAACCCCGACAAGGTTGAAGCTATTGTCAACTGGGAACCTTTGCAGAATGTCAAGCAACTCCGAAGCTTCCTTGGTCTCGCTAGCTATTGCAGAAGGTTCATTGAGAACTTCTCCAAGATTGCCAAGCCTCTTTCCAACATGTTGCAAAAGAATGTCAAGTACTCACGGACTCCTGATTGTGATGTGGCATTCAAGACACTCAAAGAGAAGATCATTTCTGCTCCGGTTCTTACTCCTCCGGATGAGTCCACGCCTTATGAAGTCTTTTGTGATGCTTCATTGCAAGGTCTTGGTGGTGTTCTCATGCAAGACAAGAAGATTGTGGCATACACTTCTCGTTAGTTGAAACCAAAAAGAAGAATTACCACACACATGATCTTGAGCTAGCAGCAGTTGTACATGCCTTGATCACGTGGAGACACCTTCTGTTGGGTAGAAAAGTGGACATCTTCACCGATTACAAGAGCTTGAAGTACATCTTTATGCAGCCAAACCTTAACCTTCGCCAGACTCATTGGGTTAAAATTATTCAAGAGTATGATCCAAGCATTGAATATACTCCTGGCAAGGCCAATGTCATTGCAGATGCCTTGAGCAGAAAGGCGTATTGCAACAGTCTCCTTCTCAAACCGTTCCAGCCTGAACTTTGTGAATCTTTCAGGAAGCTCAACCTCCAAGTCGTTCCGCAAGGCTTTTTTGCAAACCTTCAAGTTGCTCCTACCTTGGAAGATCAAATCCGTGAGGCCCAACTTAGTGATGCTATGGTGTAGAAAGTGAAACATGGTATTGCTAAAGGGTACTCCAAAGTAGAAGTGCTATCACGTTGATGAGAAAGACACCTTGTTCTTTGAGGACAGGATTGTGGTTCCCAAGGGTGATCTCAGGAAGCTCATACTGAACGAAGCACATGACTCACTTATCTCGATTCATCGTGAAAGTTCCAAGATGTACCAAGACCTCAAGCAATCATATTGGTGGACTCGCATGAAAAGGGAGATTGCCCAATTCGTGAATGAATGTGATGTCTGAAGAAGAGTGAAGGCAGAGCATCAACGTCGAGCCGGACTCCTTCAACCTCTACCTATTCCCAAGTGGAAATTCGATCACATTGAGATGGATTTCGTCACTGGTTTTCCCAAGTCTAAGAAGGGAAATGATGCTATCTTTGTGGTGATTGACAAGCTAACTAAAGTAGCTCATTTTCTTCCCGTCAAAGAATCCATCAACGTAGCTCAGCTGGTAGAGCTGTACACCTCTAGAATTGTTTCCTTGCATGGCATTCCTCAAGTGATCTCCTCAGACCGTGGAAGCTTGTTCACTTCCAAGTTCTGGGATTCCTTTCAGTCAGCCATGGGCACAAAGATTCGCTTCAACACTGCGTTTCACCCTTAGACTAGTGGTCAAGTCGAAAGAGTGAACCAGATCCTCGAAGATATGCTAAGAGCTTGTGTCATCTCCTTCGGTATGAAATGGGAAGATTGCCTTCCGTTTGCCGAATTCTTCTACAACAATAGCTTCCAAGCAAGTGCCGGCAAAGCTCCTTTTGAAATCCTCTATGGCAGAAAGTGTCGTACCCCTCTCAACTGGTCCGAGACTAGTGAACGTCAACTCCTTGGAAATGATTTGATCTCAGAAGCCAAAGAAATGTTCAAAGTCATACGTGAGAATCTCAAAGCCGCGCAATCACATCAAAAGAGCTACTATGACGGGAAGCATTGTGACTTGGCTTTCGACATTGGAGACCATGTCTATCTCCGTGTTTCTCCCATGAAGAGCACTCAGAGGTTCGGTATCAAGGGCAAGCTTGCTCCAAGATATGTGGGCCCTTTCAAGATTCTTGGCAAGAGAGGCGATCTAGCCTACCAACTCGAGCTTCCCTCCAACTTTGCAGATGTGCATGATGTGTTTCACATGTCTCAACTCCGCAAGTGCTTCAAGACGCCTGAATGCACCATTTCGTTCGAAGAGATTGATCTTCAACAAGACTTGTCTTATCGTGAGCACCCCATTGCTATTCTTGAAGAAACTGAGGGCAAGACCCGCAACAAGTCCATCAAATTCTTGAAAGTCAAATGGTCACACCATAACGACCGAGAAGCTACATGGGAACGTGAAGATCATCTCCGTTCTGAGTATCCCTCCTTCTTTCAATCCTAGACCTCAGGACGAGATCTTTTTGTAGTGGAGGAGAGTTTGTAACACCCTATATGTGATACTTTCCATATATGGCAATAAAGCATTTATCATTTTGATCCTTGACCTTTCCTTGGGGGTTCTTGTCATTTATGCATTCTTTTGTTTTGCATTGTCCTTTTATTTTCTTATGCATACATGCATTGCTTCATCATCATCATGGCATCTTGTACATCATAACTTCATTTACTTGTCTTTGCTTGTGTTGTGAGGTCACCTTGATGGTTGTTGTGTGATGGTGGAGTCAAGCCATGCCCATGTTAACCCTAAAACCCCCTCCTTCTTCTTCACCTCTTCTCCTTCCTCCTTTTTCTTCCTTTCTTTAAGTATTTTGCAAGTGACCAAACTCTTCTCCTTTAATGTTCATCTCCTCCCCACTTCCAAGTTACACTGTCCTGAGCCACCTTGCAAAGCTACACCTCTGTTGGAATCATTTTGGTTAGGTTTTAAAATGGCTCAAGTTTGAATTATTTTCAAACTTGAATTATTTTGCTTCCTCTAAAAATGTCCAGAACAATTTTATAAAATAGAGCATCTTCACAGGAGTTTGGGGATATTTTTATATTTTCCATACTCCTCCCCTAAGCCCCTAAGCTTTTCCTTTTTGTTTTTCTTTTCTGACTGAAGAAAAGAAAAGGGAAAAGAGGAGAGCAGCGCAGCCAGCAGCAGCAGCCCCGCAGCGCAGCACCAGGCCCAGCAACAGTGCCGCGGCCCAGCTAGCTCACACACGTCGCGCAGCCCGCCAGCGCAGCCAGTCGCGTCGTCTCTTTCCATCACGCGGGGCCCGCATGTCAGCCTCTCCACCTTCGACGCCCACCTGCCCCTCCGATCGTGCCGTCTCCCTCCTCTACTCCAGAGCGTCGACGCCGTGAGCTCGACCTCATGAACATCGAGGCCAGGCTATCGTGCACCCCCCCTTTTATAAGCAGCAGCGCCTAGGGTTCCTCCTTCCTCCTCCTTTCTTCTTCTCCACCGCCACACGAGAAGGGGATCTCCCCTACTCTCGTTGCCCGTCTGAACTCCCGAGCGCAAGCGGAGCACGTCGATGTCGTCGCGTCCCTCCGATCGCTCCCAGGCGTCATCCCCTGCGTCCCCAACGAGCTCATCGTCGCTCGCATCACCGCGACGCCGAAGGAGTGCGCTAGGAGCCCCGCACGCCCCGCCTCTGCTTCCTCTTCCTCGGTCGACACCAAGCGCCGCGGTTCAGAGCTTGACAGCGTCCTCTCCGGCGCCCCTCCGACGACATCTCCGTGTCTTAGGGTAAGGAGGTACTCCCTACTCTGCCCTGTGTGTTCCCCGTGATCCGGCGTTTTCTAAATTTTTCGTTGCGCCGTTGCCGTGACCCCCCTGCACCCTGCTCCGGAGCACCTCGCGGCCCCGCTCGCAAGCACACCCCTCGCACCCCTCCTGTTACTCGCGCCAGCCGCTTGCTTTGCCTCGCTCGCCGGATTGTGCCGCTCCCGAGTCAAGCGCGAGCTCAGGCTCGTGTCGATGCACGCGTTCACCACGCAGCAGCTTCCTCCTATCGACCCCGTAAGTCGCTGCGCTGCCTCGCCCTATCATGCTCCCGCCAGTGTTACCGTAGTCGTCGCCGTCTCTGTACACGCAGAGGAGCTAGATCCTCTCTAGGTCAGCTCATAAGGAGCCGAGCCCCTCTCCTATCAGCCGCCTGCAGCCTAGCGTAGTGGTTCAGTCTCTTTCCCCGTAACCTGCAGACCCAGGTTCGAATGCTCGTCGGGGCAGTGGGATTAGCCCCTTTTTATTTTCTTGACCCACTGACCAGCCGACCCCACCTGTCATCCCCTCTGCACTTTCCACCCACACACGCACCCACCGCTACCACCTCAGCACCTCCGGCCCCACAGGTCAGTGGCTGCGGCTAGACCCAGCCTGGGTCTGTTTGACCTTTTTCATTTCTTTTTTTATTCTGTTTTCTTTTTCTTTTTCTGCATTAACTTTGCATATTTAATATCTTTTAAAATATGCATCTGATGAAAATGAGTTAAATATGAAAACTGCTTAGTTTTTCATGTAGAATATTTATATCATGTTTGTTGCCATGTTTAAAAGCAATTAAAATGCTGTTTGTATTAATTTGTGGTTTAAATATGCTTAAACTTGTAAAAATCATAACTAAATATCTACAACTCCAAATTTAACAAACTTTATATGCATTTGGGGTGAAAAAATGTGTAGATTAATGTGGTGTTGTTGTTTTACATGTTTAACAACTTTAAAATACGACTATCTCATATTTGTCCCAAATGTATATATATGAATATGGGAGTTTCCGGAAATTGTTGTTTGTTCTTCCCAGCTCATTTAAAATGCTAGCATGTTGCTGTTAGTCCTAGGTGCACCCCCGCCATGTTAATCCACTTTTAAAACTTGTTGCGTGCTTGCTTAAATAATCTACATATCCACTTGTGGACATGTTGGACTTGTTTCCTTTTGCTTGTGTTCATACATGTGTGCGATCTTGTTATTGCCATGATGCTTGTGCACTCTTTGTGTCCCTAGGAGTTGCATCATATCTTATCCATGTCCATATGCATCATAACCATGCATCATTTGTTTGAGCATTGCATGATGAATGATTGTTGTTCCGGTGTTGCATTGTTGTGTTGGTTAGAGCCCGGTGACGATTTGTAGTTCGAGGATCCTATCGAGGCTGATTTTGAGGAGCAAGTTTACGATCCCTCCGCGGAATCAACGGGCAAGATGACCATTCCTAGATATTACTACTATCTTTGCCTATGCTAGATGTCTCGCTCTTTAGATATTGCCTCGATGCCTATTCCTGTTTGTCAGCCCTCCTATTGTTGCCATGAAGTACTCTAACCACCTTCCTAGCAAACCGTTATTTGGCTAAGTACGCATCGCTCAGCCCCTTCTTATAGCGTTGTTAGTTGTAGGTGAAGTTTTTGAAGATTCTGGCTCCATGATGAAGTTGTTGTTGGGATAACACAATATATAATACATGTTAAACTAATTTACCTATATATTGGCAATGGGTGGAAGGCTAAGCCTTTCTGCTTGGTGTTTTTTTCCACTCATGCCACCTTAGGAACCGATAAACCGGTGTTATGTTCCTTGATTTTGCGTTCCTAACACGGTTGGGGTTTATGGGCCCCCCTTGGTAATTCACTCTGTTTAAAGCTTTTC
The DNA here is from genome assembly GCA_902687465.1 of Secale cereale. Lineage (NCBI taxonomy): Eukaryota > Viridiplantae > Streptophyta > Magnoliopsida > Poales > Poaceae > Secale > Secale cereale. Next base: position 484,643,835 of record LR738711.1, read on the forward strand.
CAGCAAGGCCCAACATTGGTTTTACATTTGCCTAATAACTAAAACTTGCATAGGGCGTTGCAAACCCAAGTTCTTAATTAACAACCCGGGCCAGTGCTACTCATGAGTGTTGGTCCAAACTGGGGTTCTGCGGGGCAGCCTTAGGGAAACCCGAGGTATTTGGTATAACCTGTAGAATCGCCCATCCGGTTGTGGCCTTAGACGAGATACGTGCGGCTACTATCAGGGTGTCGGCACGCCGAGAGGTCTTGCTGGATCAGTTTTACCTTTGTCGAAATATCTTGAGCACGGGATTCCGAGGATACTCGGGTCTTCCCACTTTGGAGTTGCGACTCCGCAGATCGTGAGCTTGTGATGGGCTAAGTTGGGACACCCCTGCAGGGTTTTGATCTTTCGAAAGCCGTTCCCGCGGTTATGTGGCAGATGTGAATTTGTTAATATCCGGTTGTACATAACTTGACACCCTATTCATGAATACACTACCCGCGTGAGTAACCGTGATTGTCTCTTTCCGAAGGGCTTCGGGAAGTGAACAAGGTGGGGTTATGTTTGATTGTGAGTAGCTAGGATCACTTCTTGATCAACTTGGCGATCGTTGGCACTTGTTCTCTTCTAGCTCTAAACCCGTAAGCTAGTGCTTAGTGCTTGCTGCAACCTTGTTTACAACCTTTTCCTCACCTAAGGCTTTGGTAGTTTTGATACCCGGGAACGGGATTGCTGAGTCCTCTATGGCTCACAGATTCAACACACACTAGATGCATGTACTGTTGAGAACTATGCAGGAGATGGTTCAGAGCTTTATTGGGAGTTCGACGAAGAGCGTGGACATTACTATGTGTCTTATCCCGACGATCAGTAGTGGTTCTTACTAGGAGGATCCGGGCTTGTGTTATTTATGGTATCTTTTCGTTTGGATATCGTCCGTAATCGGACCCTGATGTTATTTGGATGATGTATGTTATTGTATTCATTGTGTGACGTGGCGAGTGTAAGCCAACTATCATTTCACAATTTCATCCCTGAGTTTTACATGAGATGTGCAAAGATACCATACTTGAGATCATTCTAGTATGTGTTTATGTCCTTAAGTCGTGCCTCGACACGTGGGGGACATAGCCGCATACTGGGCATTACACGGCGTCATGATAGTCAATGGGAACATGGAGCGCTCCCTTCTTACAGAGGAGGATACTGTGGCCTTGGCAGCCGAAGTTCAAGGCGGCCTATTCAAGCCGAATAATTCATCGGTCGTCAAGACCAGAGACACAGCTAATTATGTCCGGCCTGCATTACAATGCGGCAGCTCACTCGAGCTTGATTAGATGTTATGCCTCTGCCGACTGCCTTACAAGGTGGTAGCATACGTACCTTGTGTACACAACTACGCCCTTAAGATACCTTGGGCAGCACCGGGGGCACACTGCAGAAAAAATAGGCCATAGTTCGGCTTGACCCTATTCGGACTCTAAAACATATTTTCATTAAAGGTTCATTGAAAGAACCCACCTCATCTATGGTTGTGCATGGCATTATTTTTTAGAGTTCCTCTTCCTTTTCACAGGCAGCCATCAAACCTCTCTCCCTCAAGGACATGTTACAAAGGATAAACGACACAGACATGCAGCAGGGCCCCATCAAGATTTATAAATCATTAATTTTTAGGCTCTGTGTAAACCTTTCCCTTTATTACCCTTCTTCTTTTTTGGCATGTAAAATGTCCAAGATGCTATTGGCATTATCTGTAACAACACGACTCATGTAACAGCCCCAAAATTGAGTTATCAATTTTTGTGCAGTTATTCCTTCCTGGCAATCATTTTTAAAAATCTTTCTCTTGAGTTTGCTGGATGACTCTGAGAATTCTTGCCATTTCCAACCTTTCAAAATCTTGCTCATGTCTTTGTGAGTGGGCAAGACCTCATTTGCTTCATCTCAAACCCTCTCAAACCCTCTCAAACCTAATTCCAGATTCTTGGAATTTGAATATGGCATTTGTGATTACAGAGGAGCCATCATTTTCCTTTATCTATTAAACATCCCATCTATTCCCAGAGACCCTCCTATCATCCTAACCCTTGGATATGCAAAAATATTACTAAGTCCCATGCAATATTTTTTAATTATGATTTATTCCTTTTCTTGCCTTTCCGAGGAATAAAATCCAAAGGGATAGCTAGCCATCTCCTAAATTCATGAGAATTGCCGGAGTTGATATTTATGCCTAATCCAAGCACTGGCAAATATATTGACCATAATTAAATAAGGAAAATTTTCTTTTTTTATTTAATGCCACAATTTCATTTCTACCACTTTCTAAAGGAACTACAGTTTTGATAGCAGAGAAAATTCCTACATAAATTGTGGAGCTTGTCCTAGCTATATAATCACTAGTTCCACCCTTATCTCATGTTCCTCTATTAAAAAATGGGGCACATGATCCAATGCAAGTTTGTGCCTTCTTTGAAATTTTATGAAGGAATTACTTTATTCCTAATTCCAATTGAGCTGAAATTTGGAAGGGTGACTAACATGGATAAATATTCCATGGTTACCAAAGATGAGCTCAATCCCTTCATCTTAGCTCCCTATGCAATGTTTCAAAGTATCTAGACCATTGGCATTTGTATTGCAACTATGCTAAATCTTTGTCCTAATAACCTCATAAGTCCCAGGACCGTAGTCCTTGCTACCCTAAGCCTCCCAGACATCAATTTTACCTTTTACCCTCTTCGGTTTTATCTCCAGAATGTGGTCAAGTTTGCTACAACAAACTTGTGGAGCTTAGTTTAATCAACTCCCTTTGTCTTTGCCAGTTCCTTTACCATAGTAATACTCTACATTGGATCGACTCCGCTGTAGACATGGTTTGGCATGCAGTAGACTGCTAGAGCGTGCGTTGTCCATGGTGACCATGAGAGTAGCCACCCAAAGCGGTGGTCTACGTATTGTTCTCATCTACAGCGCTGCTCCGATCGGCTCTGGCCTCCCCATAAATGTCCTACTATTCCCCCTCGACGTCCTCATCCCTTTGGACCATTCGCCCCCTCTGTTTTCTTCTCTGGCGAGCTGTTCCAATGGCCGCACGACGCGCGCCCATGGGCTCGTCACCTTCCTCGCTCTTGTCCTCTTCCTCCTCTCGTCTCCGAGCATTGCTCGTCTCCATGACTCTCTGGCGGTCGTCCGCTTCCCCCTCGTCGCCTTCCCACGGCTCCCCATGACCGCTGTGGCCGCCAGAGGGTTGGCCGGACTTTCCCGGCGGCACTCGGCTCGGCCACACCTTGCCCCAGCTATATAAAGAGCCCACGACCCCCCTTGAGCACTTCAACAGCTTCCCCACCCTCCTCTACGCCTCCTCACGCTCCTCATTTCACCTCAGAGCTTTTTCCCGACCCTTGCCGGCCGCCGTCTCGGGACCCGCTCGATTCCGGTGATCCCGAGCTCTCCTCTCCGTTTCCTCACTACCACTGCACCCCCAGGCTTTGGTGGACCTTCCCGTAGCCTCAGCCCCTGCCCTCCTCCATTGTAGCTTCCCTTTCTACGGCGGCCGAAGCTTCCCTCCACCGCGGGCCCTGCTGCTCTCTCCTCATCACTTATCGATGGCAGCGGCTACCACCTCTGGATGCGCCTCTCTCCGCTGGTCATCTGGATAGGCCGCACGCCTCCAGCGATGGCCGGACGCGCCGGCAAGCGCCGTCGAGGTGGATGCCTTCCTCGGCGAGGCGCGCGCCCGGGCGGGAGGAAGAAGAAAGCAGGCTTGGCGGGCCCCACCCCACGGGACCCCACCTGTTGGCCAGAGGCGGGTGTGACCCAGCGCGCCACACTGGATTAAGTAGAGGCGCCTTCTGTGCTGTGCGCTTTCCCCAGGCAAAGACATACTCTACCGCGATCACGTGCTGGAGTGCGCTTTCTCCGCGCGAAGGCGTACTCTCAAAAATGCGCTTTCAGCCCAGCCCCGCCGGCCGCACCCTTTATATTGTGAACGTTCACCCGTTAGCAGTAAAAATGGACAGTTTCTGTTTATTTTTCTCTCTAACGAACGAAAGCTCACAATTTTTCAACCGCGACTCCGATTGAGGTGATTCCAGCGCTCATGTTGTCAGGACCCCGATCCTAAGTCACACCGATCTAGCTGTAACACGTCATATCACTTTGCGGCCTCACGCACGGTATCCCCACGGGTGCCACCTTACCTTGCCCAGGACCGTTTGCGCATTTGGCACACGTATATGACAGTGTCGCTAGCATCCATATGACAGAGAATCCGGGCCACATGGCTAGTTATAAACCAAAAGTGGCACTAAATTACAAAGACATGCATCCATGACCCAGCAACGAACGTGTCGGTCATCAACGTATGAACCCAAGTCGTAGCAAGCTACATGGACTTAAAGGAACAACGCGTGACATTTCCCCTAAGGGACAGACACAGGAACGAAGAAGGACACATGCCGGCCAGCCTACGTGTTCCGAATAATAGCAAGCTACCAAGGCTCATTGGAAGCACTAGGAGGCATTTCCCTATAAGATAGGCTACCAAAGGAAAACAACTAGGTGTCGGATCCCACACATACCAAGCATTTCAATCATACACACAATATGCTCAATATGTGCAAATACAACATTGCATCACAATAGAACTCTATGACTCAAAGTACTTTATTTAAGAGGCTCCAAGAGCCATACTTAACATATCCATACAGGTAGGGGTCACATGACCCAACACTCAAGTCATACAGTCATACAAGCACAAGCGGAAGCTAATATGTCTGAGTACAGACAACTTGGAAAAGAAAACAAGCTTGGTGTAGCCTGACTATCTACAAGGCCCTTCATAAGCTCCAGATCTCCGTTTGGGTAGCAAGCTACTCATCGACGTCAACGTCTATGTAGAACCCATCAGAAGGGGCAGGGTTCTCCTCTGCAACAGTTATTAAGCAAACATGAGTACAAAGGTACTCAGCAAGTCTTACAACAGAACCTATCATACATGCAACATTATCAACAGGGGTAGTGGAGTTCATAGCAGAAAGCCAGCTTTGACTCTTGGCTAACCTATACTACAACTCTCAATAGATTGCAAGATATTACTACGTACACGAGTCCTCTACTCACCACAACAATACACCAACGAGGATCCTCTTCCGTCATCCTACGGAAGGGCCATCCACGGCACTCACACTTGTCTTGAGGCTTTTAGTAGTATCCATCAACTTGTCTATGAACTGTAAGAGTAACCAAGTAGTCCGTACCGCGAACAACGGCTATTCGAATAGATTGATAACCCTGCAGGGGTGTACTTCTTCACACACGCTTCCACCACTTATCGCTGTTTACTCGACATGTACTCGGCAACCTTCAAGCGGAAGCCCAGCGAGGGTGTCGGCCACGACCTGACTAACTACACCAGTCTCTCGTCTAGGTTTATCGCCTATTTGGGTTCCATCCGTGGGGAGATCCGGCCGGGGTGTCGCTCACGGCCCCAAACGATGTGTACATGGTTCCCGAGTCACCAAACGGGCAACCGGTACACCGTGCCACGTACCTATCGCATCACAGCCCACCCCGAGGGTCAGCGCTGTGCACGACCACCAGTAAAGTACAAACACCAGAAACTAATTGCAACTCCTGGACAGAGATCAAGGATAATTAATAAGTCGAGAGGGTCAATTAAGGATCCCAATGTGTGGTAGTAGCCGAAACTTGAACCACACATACAGATCTCGGGTCCTATGGACGGTTCCAATGAAACAACCCACCACGTACTCCTACATGGCCTTTCATCGATACCTTTACCAAACATATTCCACACTTCCTTCTCCTTACCGGTATGATCATTTCACTCTGATCCATCACCCAGATGAATCAGACCTGACACAACTCTAAGCATAGCAGGCAACATAAGCAAATATCATGGTGGATCACACATCACATGGCTCAATCAACTCCTACACATGCTAGTGGGTTTCAACTATTTACTGTGGCAATGACAGGTCATGCAAGGGAATAGGGTTCAACTACCGCAGCAAGTAGCAGTTCACACGTTGTTGCCTTAATGCAGTAAAAGAGAGCAGAAGCGAGAAGATGGGTTTGTATCGGAATGATCAATGATTGCTTGCCCCACAGAGTGGTTGTCGGGTACCGCTCTTCAGTTGGATACGCAGAAGTATCCTCGGGAGCAGGACCTAACACGGAGAATATCGGCGATACAATCAATAAGCAAACAAATGCAACAATATGATGCATGCTCATGATATGGCAAGATGCATGTGATTTTGGCTAATGCAACTATAACCAAAAGGGTTTGAGCCCATTTGAATCAAAGATTCAAATTGAAACTCAAACTATTATTTATTTAAGTGCATTATCATGTTTTAGAGTATACAGCAAGATTAACTTGCTCAAACATGCATGAAATCAGTGCCATTGGAAAGATTGGATTTTTCTGATCAATTTTCATATATAAATCTTTTCCATCTGAGCTACTGTTGAATTTATATGATTTTTTGAAGTTTAAAGCATTTTATGGAATTTCCTGAATTGTTTATAAATCAAATAATCCCAGAAAATCATTTACCGCGTCAGCATGACATCATGCTAACGTCAGCAAGTCAACAGACCTGATCCAGGTCAAACCTGACTGGTGGGTCCCTCATGTCAGTGTCTTTGGAGCTAATTCCGGTCAAAACTAGAGTTGACTGGGTTTGACTAAGCGATGGGGCCCACTGTCAGTGACTGTGGTGGTTAATCTAATTACTATTAGCTCCTAATTAACAGGCCACGTCAGCCCGCCGGAGTTTGGCCGGCGGCGACCATTTCGCACGGCGGTGACTCGTCGGAATCCTTGTTCCAGCGATCATTTGTCGCGCAGATGGGCTCTATGTGCTCCTGGTGATGCACCGCATCCAACGGTGCCACTGGTTGGTCGATTGGTCGCCGGAGTCGACGGCGACGAGCTCGTCCGCGGCAGTGCTTGCATGGAGTTGGCCAGGACGGCGTTATGGTGCACGGTAGGAGGAGTTAGTGCTGGCATTAGCTTGCTGGTGATCTACTAATCCTAATGGAGTGCTCAGCTGCGAGGCACAGTGGCTGTGGCCACGGCGGCGAGTTGGCCGGCGGCGGTGAGCTACGGTCAGCAAGGGGGTGGCGGATACAAGGCGTAATCGAGCCCGTGGAGAGAGGGGTTCGAAGCGTGAGCTCACAGCGGTCGCAGAGGGCGTCGAAGTGAGCTCGGGGGAGGTCGGACGGCGGCGTACGGGCGGCGGCGATCTCCGGTGCCGAAGGTTGAAGACGACGGTGGGGAGGGCGTTGCAGGGCTTCTGGCGTGGTGTGCGTCGGTGGGGAGCTTCGGGGCGATGCGGCGGAGCTAATGGTGCATCGGGGAGGCGAGGGAGTGGCGTAGGGCGCGGTGGCAGCGATCGACGGCGACGAGCTCGCTCGGTGGAGCTCGGCGGAGGGGAGAGAGGAGGGGAAAGACACAGGGGAGAGGGGAAACGGTCGAGGGGGTCTGCGTGGCGTCGGACGGGTCCATCCTGAGGGTCGAGGAGGCCAGCCAGGCAGGCAGGAGGTGGCCGGCGCATCGGCGGCGCTCGCCACCGAGCTGCTTCCTGCGCTGGCACGGCGAATAAGACGGGGATGCCCCTGGTGGGCTGGGCAGTCTGGGCCAGCAGGTAAGTGAGCTTAGGTAAGTCTGCTTCTTCCTATTTGTTCTATTTACTTTCTGTTTCATTTCTTTTGCAACTTTGTTGAATTAATAAAAATGCCAGAACATATTTATAACTCATAGAACTAGTCATGCCCACTGTTTATAAAATGAACAGTATGGAACATTTTAGTTTATGATTATTTGGGCACATAGAATATTTTATAGCATTTAAATGCCCAAATGCAAATACCATATGATTTAATCCAGAGACCTTGGATATCCTAAAAAATTGTGCATCATTTTTGGCAGAGGTTTAAGACCAAGGAAGAAATGATGAACATTTTTGTAGGGCATTTTGGGTACATTGGAAAAGATTTTATTAAACCCTAGTTGTTAGAAGAGGGGTGTTGGGGTTTCTGTCATTCCCATTTCAAGTTTCTTTTGAAAGTAAACATGATGCACACTCTAGCTAGTCCTAATGCAAGCACTGACTAGGGATGTGACACATGTTCTCTGTTCGTCGATCTCTTTGCATTGGTACCATTATCATAATGTTTTTACACAGTAAAAATGACCATTTTGCCCGTGCCTATAAACTGCCCCTTCGAGAGAGAACTGTTTCTGGCAAATCTTTCCGCGATCGTTCCACATTTTTTCCCGGAGTATTTCTTGACCCCTAAGCAAGCCAACCTCTTATCATGAGCCCCAAACTTGCATGTTGACTTTGCTTGCACCTCGTGTGTGTGTTAAGTTGCAGTAGTTTCTTGTCTGTTCCATCTGTAGTTATTTTAGTCGTGCTATATATTGTTTTATCTGCCTTTCTTGCTTATGCTTTCATGAAATAAGTTGACATGCTAGTTGGATGTTGCTACTTATACTATCATGCCGCTGTCTAGTTTAATGTTATTAGTATCAATGTTATGATAATTTTGTTGCACTAGTGATATTGGCTGGTACTTGAGATTACCTTGTTTCATATGCTATCACCGTTCACTTGAAAAGATTGGTGTTTGGTTACCGCATCTATATGTTGCATGCTAGCTGTTGCATCCATGTTAAAAATGCTTGCATGATGATTGATGATGGAGAATTTAATAATATGACTTAATAACAAACCTCCTCCGTCATCGATGGGATCAAGTCATAGTGCCACCAAATCGAGCTTTTTCCAGTGCAGGCACATTTGCCTATATGGGCTGGCCCTGACTGGGTCTATTGTCATGCCTCTCGCTGGTGCCTCCAACGTGGGAAGGTTATGGGCACGCGCTACCCATCAGGTAGGCGGACATAAGCCTTGTGTGCCCGTAGTTGGTTGATAAGCGCTTTTATCCCCGATTGGGACCGTTTTTGTTTTACCACGACAGTGGCCGTTGGTGCCTTCGGTAGGCACGGGGCCACCCAGGACTGAACCCCAAGGGGGTGTTGGTCGGAGCGGCCGGGAGAGTGTCATGGAAGTAGGATAGTTTTGTCGAAATGCCGTTGGTCCACCCGAATGGGAGTACGAGGCCATGGATTCCGTGGTGTGGGTACAGTGAGCTACCTCTGAAGAGTGTGTGTTAAATCTACTGTTAGCCGCGTCCTCGGTCATGGGCACAAGTAAGTAGTAGGTCACACTATCAGGTCTTGGTCGAAATGGAGGATAAACCTAAAATCACTAAGTTGATGAATAATGTGTAACAAATATGTGGTGCCTTGTACTATGAGACAGTCGTGAGTAATCACGATGATGTGTTGATATGATCACGAGACGATGTCTCGGTGAGTGTTGAACCAAGTGTTGTTCCGTTTGTGATCCGTGAGTGATCATCGTTTGGTTACAAGATAACCCGTTGAACTGAGTATGGTTCCGATTGTGATTCTTCTTGATCACCGTTCGGTCCCGAGGCAACCCGTTGGTAAAAGAGTCCGAGGGACTCAGTGCTCAAGTTTTGTTGCATTGCATGAGTAATATGTTGATATTTGCATTTAAAGAACCACGGTAGAACAGAAGATGGTTGCATAAAGTTAACATGTTATGTCTGCATTGGATATGACCGGTAGTTTATTTTCAGCATATTTTCATGATGCCATACCATGTCTTGATTGAACTTATGCCATCCGTTGATATGACATGTTATTGCCATGATAGTAGATGCCCTGATATTGTTCATGCTTATTTTGATCCATGTCTCTAGTTAATACAATGCCCGGTGTAGCTTTTGCGATGAGATAGGTTATTGGAGATGCTTGGTTCTTGCTTTGTCATCTGTTTGTTTGGATGCTATGTATTTAGTTGACTTGCAAGTACATTGAATGTACAAACCTGGCGTGTCATGCCAGTTTTGTAGGTCGTGCCGAATTGTTCGCTTGTTTCATCGTGCTAGGCCGTAATCTTGCCAGTCCTGTGAGTTGTGGAGCCCAGCCAGAGTTGTTTTGCTATCAAACGAAGACTTCTGCCACCATTTAAATAGACTTTCGCCGCAATTAAAATAGCCTTAGGGCTATGCCAGATGATTGTATTCATTAATTATGTACTCTTCTATACATGTATTTGATGAATATTCTTGTACATAGAATGCTGTATCATGGACCTGTCGGGCGTCAGGTGTTATCCTCGGCTGACGTGCGAAGGCCCCCTACTCCATGCGGATAGGGGTGCCACAGGAGATGGTATCATAGCAGCCAGGCTGGCATAGGTTATCCTAGCATTAATCACCTCTACGAGTTACTTGTAATGACCCTAAGGATTTGACCCATCTCTGGCATCCGGCATGGCCACTGTTAATCAACAGGTGGTGCAGTCGGGACCAACATGTCCTCACCCCGCTGTCCCCGCCTGGTTATCTGTGGAATGAATAGCAACCATATCCGTTCTGGTCGGCCGCACCGCTTTCCCTTCGCCATTAAGGGAAAGGGGCCACACCATGAGGGCATGCCCCGCATAGCTGCCTATAAAAGCCCCCTTTCCCCTAGCCGTATCGCTCACTCCTTAGTCAGCCATGTCCCTGCAGAGAAGCCTACCTAGTAACTCCAAAGCCACGACTCACGCTCTCAAAGCTCCCAAGTTTTACACCCGCACCTTTGCCATCAACCATGCAGGCTTTCCACCTCTTCTTACTCAGATGCTCACCAAACCCTTTGGTTGTAATGCTAGCCCCGATTACCTGGTGTTCCAATCGGCACCCATCCTTAACCTTCACCGCTATGATGCAAGAGTGCACATCTACACAGGTCCCGGGGCAGATGGTTAGCCCTTGGTTTTCCAGGGCAGAGCCATGCCCACTACTGATTTGGACATTCAGGCCGCTGCTGTGGAAGCCATCCTGTACCTCCGAACCAAGTTCCCATATGTGGCAGAGAGGCGGGAGTTCTACTTTTCCCCCATTATAACATAAGCAGGACTTCAGCCTCCTACCACTGTTCTGGGAAATGACCCAGCAATCGCTCGCCTGGTGCAATATATCACTGCCAAGGGGATGATGAATGCCAAGATGCTTGCCGAGTTTAGAACTATGGACAACGATGTGGTACGAGTTGCCAAGGAAGCTTATCGTGAGGCTCGTTCACCCAACGCCATCCGAACTAGTGCTACCCTCTCAACCTATGTTGTGGCCTAGGCCAAACATCGTCACCCTTGATAAGGCTCTTTACCGAATCCACCAACATCATTTGCTTGGATCAATTTCAGCCACACCCCCAGCAGTCGAACCCCAACCCATAATAGTGTCAGACGATGAAGATGGAGATTGGCTTAGTCTTCGTCCTCCCGGAGAGCCCCAGCAAGGCCAGTCCTCTGCATGACCTCAGTCATGCAGTGAGATGATTCTACGAGTAGGTCAGTCAGTCCGTTCATCCTCGATGTGAGGATAGCACTATGTATCCCGGAATGAGTTGTTTCTTTTAGCGTGTAGCGCGTTTGTGCTTTGTTGTATGCTTGCACTGTTGGTAAGTCGTATGATGTGTTTATGTATGATTTCTTGCTTTTGGTTTTGTTTTTTTATTGTCTCTCTGTCGAGCAGAAATGTTTGACAGGATTGGCAATGTGTTTCTAACAAGATTTTAATTAGTAGATCACATACACTAAATAACATTGACTCATCTCGAGTCTATAATAAAATGCGCTCTAGTGTAGGTATATGTATGCAAGGAGTACATATACCCACTAGCATTAAAACACTTTAGTATGAATTTTATGGTGTGTTTTTCCGTTGCATGTTTATTGCCTTTGTCTGTTTGCTATTTTATGTTATACTGCATACTGAACACATACTCGGTTCACCCACGAGTACATTCGGGCAGTACTCAGGGGAATGCAAAGTCACATATCCCTCTCTATCCGTGCATACCCCGTGTGCCGGATTTCTAGACACAGAGCCTCACAGAGGCATTTTCGTCTGGCTACTCCTCCTTTCTAATTATTTTCCCGATTTCATTTCTGGAGGAACGCTGTCAGTTTTATTTCACTCGATCTAGTACAGCTACCCTGATACAGATTTCAACCTCGATTATACCTCGATTCCTACATTTTGTGGAGCCATCCACGAAATTTTTCTCAGTGTCCTAGTGTGACTCCTGAGCTGGCGCAGCAACCTCGCCTGCATTCAAACCTCACCACCACCACAGTCACTGCCTGGCATGACACAGGCGAGTCGCCACCACCGCTCCGCCGCAGCACGTGATTACTCCGCCAGCATGAAATGACGGAGAATCAAGTGTGGTGGAGGACCACCCCGTGCACCATCTTCTTCCTCATCTCGAGCCACCGCAGCTGGCCGCGCATTGACTCGAGCTCGATCATTCCCGATGAGCACCACCAGGGGGATCGATGAGCCGATCAGCGTGCCCAGCAGCGCAGCGAGGAATCACCGCAGTGCCACCAAGAACACGGCCTCGCCAAAGGAGCTCGGCTCGATCTCGTCCAAAACAAAGAGGTAGTAGAGCGGAATTGTGTTTGTGTGTTGGAAGAGAGCCGCGTCGCCGTCTTTTATAGCCCAACTCCGGTGTATGGTGAGCGAGTTTAGGAGAACCGCTTGCCGTTCGATCACCGACGTCCAGGAGGCGAATCCGCGAGTAGTGCCGACAATGTGCTGGCCCACGATGTGAGTGCTCACTGCACCGAAGTTGTGCACGCCGTGCACTACGGTACTAGGGTCCTCATCGGCCTAGGAGCTAGATGTGCGCTGCGCCAAGCCGCACGGGGAGGAGCGATGTAGAAGAAGCAGCAAGTTGGAGGTAGAAGAAGGAAGCTGCTAGTGGGCCCTGGACCCACGTGTTAGCGGGTGAAACCACTGTTCATTGGGGTGCATCCAACATTTTTTGGGAGTCTGATCTCGAGTGCCCCTAGCCGTGGAGGTAACCTTGTTTTGCGCGTATCTTTCTTTGGGTGTACCAATTATAGGTACCCCAACTCGTATGTATCTGACCGAATGGTTAAAATTAACCCCAGAGGTTTTTCCCCGGAGTGGTTGTCTTTGAATTGTTGTTGTAACCCTAGGAATCTCGAGGACGCGATTTTTTTAAGGGGGGAAGAGTTGTAACAGCCCCAAAATTGGGTTATCAATTTTTGTGCTGCTATTCCTTCCTGGCAATCATTTTTAAACATCTTTCTCCTGAGTTTGCTGGATGACTCTGAGAATTCTTGCCATTTCCAAACTTTAAAAATCTTGCTCATGTCTTTGCGAGTGGGCAAGACCTCATTTGCTTCATCTCAAACCCTCTCAAACCCTAATTCCAGATTCTTGGAATTTGAATATGGCCTTTGTGATTACAAAGGAGCCATAATTTTCCTTGATCTGTTGATCATCCCATCTGTTCCCAGAGACCCTTCTTTCATCCTAATCCTTGGATATGCAAAAATATTGCTAAGTCCCATGCAATATTTTTGAATTATGATTGACTCCTTTTCTTGCCTTTCCGAGGAATAAAAGCCAAAGGCATAGCTAGCCATCTCCTAAATTCATGAGAATTGGTGGAGTTGATATTTATGCCTAATCCAAGCTCTGGCAAATATATTGACCATAATTAAATAAGGAAAATTTCCTTTTCTTATTTAATGCCAAAATTTCATTTCTGCCACTTTCTAAAGGAACTACTATTTTTATAGCAGAGAACATTCCTACATAAATTGTGGAGCTTGTCCTTCCTATATAATCGCTAGTTCCACCCTTATCTCATGTTCCTCAATTCAAAAATGGGGCACATTGTTACGCCCAAGATGCGATAATATCTCGATCACAAGAAAAAAACTTGTGACTGAGGCACAACCGCATTTCAGGCGCTTAGCAAGATGGATATCATTACATCATACCATTACATTCATACATGGGGATACAACAATTCATACATGTCACATGAATACAACAACATCAATACAAGACATCCGACTACGGATGCAAACATGAAAAGCACAACGACATCTATCCTGCTATCCCAGGCTGCCAACCAGAAACCTAACCCAAGACTGACGAAGTAGAAGAAGAAACAACTTCAACACAAGTACATCGCTCTCACGTCTAGTCATCGGAAACCTGCACCTCCAACTATTGTTGTAGTATCTGTGAGCCACGAGGACTCAGCAATCCCATAACCATGGATATCAAGACTAGAAAAGCTTTATTGGGTATGGAGAGGTTAAGTGGTGAGGCTGCAACAGTGGTTAAGCAAAAGTATGGTGGCTAACTTATGAGTACAAGAATAAGATGAGCATCTACGCAAACTGTCACAAACTAGTAATGATCGCTAAGTGATCCTGAATGACCTACGAGTCAAACATAACCCCATCGTGTTCTCTTCTCAAAGTGAAAAGAGACGGTCACGGTCACTCACATGGTTGGTGTGTTTTATTTCGGATCCTCTATCAAGTTTTCTACAACCGGACATTAACAAAATCCAATCTGCCACATAACCATGGGCATGGCTTTCAAAAGATCATAACCATGTAGGGGTGTCCAAACTTAGCCCATCACAAGCTCTCACGATCAGCAGAGGTAAAAATAATAATACCCCTTATCTTAGGGACGACCCAATCAGACTCGGAATCCCGGTGCACAAGACATTTTGACAATGGTAAAACAAGTCCAGCAAGACCTCCCGGCGTGCCTATGCCCTGATAGTAGACGCGCGTATCTCGTCTCAGGCCACGACCGGATGGGCGATCCTACAGGTTTGCTAGGAGGGTGTCAAAGGTTAGAGGTTTCATGGCAACAATGAGAGGCTGACAACAATAGATAGGCATCGTGACATATAGCGTAGCATCGAGACAACTAGCATAGCAATGGTACTAAGGGTATCCAATGTGACGGTCATCTTGCCTGAGATCCCGCAAGGAAGAAGAATGAGTCCATGAAGAAGACCAAGAAGAAGCCATGAAGACGAGCCAAGTGCAGTCGAACGAATCCTCACGAACGCAACGAAACAAGCACTAACGAGAAGAAGCAAGCAACACGGTAAACACACCACGCAAGCACATGACATAATGCTCAATCAAGTATGATGCAAGACAAGTCTATATGATGCAAAGCATGGCAAGGGATGACGCACACAAGAACATCACAACAAGGCAAGTTTAAATGAGGCCGGAAACAACATATAACAACTCCGGTAAGTCCTCATATGCACATTTCGAAATTTGTCCAGATCTGAACAAACCCTAAGTTCAAGTTGTTAAACAGCAAGTTAACATGCACCATGATGATCTACTCGAAATTCTAGTCAAGTTTCATATAAAGTTCATTTAATTCGGAGCTATGGCCTAGAAGATATGAGCAAAACAAGACAAGCATGACAAAGATGCAAGATGCATCCAAACATCAAGCAAACACACTCCAAACAGGTTTACAACATGATATTATGAATCTACATGCAAAAACACACAAGTTTCATATAGGACACGCTCAAAACGGAGCAACGGTTCATCACATACACACGAAACAAGATATAACAACAAGCTATCCAAAAACAACAACATGGAACTTAGTTGACATCAAAACAACATGATACAATAACACTTCATAGCAACAAAGGGCATGGCAAGCATGTACATGTGCAGCACTACAAGAATGACCAATGAGCTCCTACAAAACACCACTAGAACATGCTCAAAACATCATGGCAAGATTGCAAAAGATAACAATTTCACAGACTTAGTGAAATAACTAAACATGGCAGCAACAACGACAAGTAGGCATGTTTGCAATCTTGTGCAACTCATCTAAGAGCATTTCATGGCATGTGAGTATAACCAACAGAAATAATACATGTTTATGAAGCTACTCATGGTAAGAACATGGACATAGGATGCATAGATCACTAGCTATTCACATGGCAAAACTGAACTTGCTGATAAGAGGCTGACAGAAACATTTTATAGCAACTTGAGAGCATGAAAACAACAAGCTACATCATGCCATATATGCAAATAAGGGCATGGATGGATAGAGCATAACATGGACAACAAGACATGATCATTAGACAACCCAAAATATTCATGGATTTGAGTGAGGCATCAAGCAAACATGGCATCAGGTTATAACAGTTTCAGACTTACCAGTTTTCAACAAGTCTCAGAAAATAACAACAGCGAGTAGGCCACTTTACAAGCTTGTTGCAAACACCACAAGGCATATCATGAAAAGTGGATTGCACCACAGCAAAGATGACACGATTGTGCTTCTAAAACATATTGACATGTAGCTCAAACAAAAATCACACATAAAGATAAGAAAAAGACAAATCAGTATCTCATAACAAGTTTCAGCACTTAACAGCCACATGCACTTTTGCAACAGAGATAAACATGGCAACATGGCACCTAACATGAATGCTACAACAACCATCATGTAGAGCACTTCACAATGAAGATTTTGACATATCATACACTCGATTTGGACCAACATGCACAAAGATACAACCTCACAAACATGCTAACATATTATTGAAAGACAACAAGGACTTGACACTAACATCACATAGAAGTTTTGCAACGAAGACTAAGACATCAAGATGAACGGTAACATGCATACAAATGCAACTAACATGTAGAGCATCAAGAGATGAACATCTTGACATATCATACACACAAAACGGAGCCACATGCACAAAGTTATTAACCCCACAAGAATGCATCATGCTCACAATTTTTAGGGTCTTAGAGAAAAAAACGACCTCATGGAATTTGTGTACGGAGGGGGCGGGCATGTCCGGCGCGAAGAGGCTGACGAGCGGTCCCGGGGGGGGGGGGG
>LR738711.1:484661868-484745464 GCA_902687465.1 Secale cereale
GGAGTGGAGGGGGCTAGGAGAGGCCTAGTGGGTTGTGTAGGAGGGTTTTGGGCTGAGGGGAGAGAAGGGAAGTGCAGCCCGGCACGCATTTCGGAGACCGAAACGTCCAACGTTTATCCGGCTATATTGCCGCTATAGATTTAACGGTTGGGCTATCAAACGAACTCCGAATTCGACGAAACTTGACAGGCAATCTGTCTACACTATAATTAGACCACACGCCAAGTTTCAACCCATTTTGAGAATGTTTTCCAGCCACTTATAAAAAGAAATATTCGGAGGTACCGCAGGCGCGTGCGAGGGTGTGTGGGCTCAGAACGGACAATGGAGAGAACAGGGAGACTCGGACAGATGCAAGTTTTGAAAACATGTTGATGCATTGAACACGATGACATGGCAAAATGCAACTCGCAAGCAGATGACATGGCAACGGCAATGAATAACTGGCTGACACCTGGCGCATCGTTCTCGGGGTGTCACACACATGATCCAATGCAAGTTTCTCCTTTCTCTGAAATTTTGCAAAGGAAGTGTTTTATTCCTAATTCCAATTGAGCTGAAATTTGGCAGGGTGATTAACATGGATAAATAATCCATGGTTACCAAAGATGAGCTCAATCCCTTAATCTTAGCTCCCTGTGCAAATTTTCAAAGTTTCTGGACCAGATTTGGCATTTGTACTGCAACTATGCTAAATGTTTGTCCTAATGACCTCATAACTCCCAGGACCGTAGTGCTTGATACCCTAAACCTCCCAGACATCAATTTTACCTTTTAACCTCTCTGGTTTTATCTCTAGAATGTGGTCAAGTTCGCTACAACAAACTTGTGGAGTTTAGTTTACTCAGCTCCCTTTGTCTTTGCCAGTTCCTTTATCGTAGTAATACTCTACATTGGATGGACTATGCTGTAGACATGGTTCGACATGGAGTAGAATGCCAGAGCGTGCGTTGTCCATGGTGACCATGAGAGCAGCCTATCCTCTTCCTCCTCTCATCTACGAGCGTTGCTCGTCTTTGTGAGTCTCTGGCGCTCGTCCGCTTCCCCCTCGTCGCCTTCCCATGGCTCCCCGTGACCGCTGTGGCCGCCAGAGCATTGGCCGGACTTGGCCGGCGGCACTCGGCTCGGCCACACCTCTCCCCGGCTATATAAAGAGCCCGTGACCCCCCTCGAGCACTTCAGCAGCTTCCCCACCCTCCTCTACGCCTCCCCAAGCTCCTCATTTCACCTCGGAGCTTCTCCCCGACCCCCGCCATCGCCATGGCCGTCGTCTCGGGACCCGCTCGATTCCGGTGATCTCGAGCTCTCCCCTCCGTTCCTTCACTACCACTGCATCCCCCAGGCTCCGGCGGACTTCCCCTAGCCTCAGCCCCTCCCCTCTTCCATCGTAGCTTCCTTTTCTATGGCGGCCGAAGCCTCCCTTCGCCGCAGGCCCTGCTGCTCTCTCCTTGGAATTCGTCGGAGGCAGCGGCTACCACCTCTGGGTCTCTCTCCGCTGGTCATCTGGGTAGGCCGCACGCCTCCAGCGGTGGCCGGACGCGCCAGCAAGCGCTATCGAGGCGGATGCCTCCCTCGGCCAGGCACACGCCCACGCGGGAGGAAGAAGAAAGCAGGCCAGGCAGGCCCCTCCCCGCGTGACCCCACCTATCGGCGAGAGGCGGGTGTGGCCAAGCGCGCCACGCTGGATTAAGTGGAGACGCCTTCTGTGCTGTGCGCTTCCCCCAGACGAAGACGTACTGTACCGCGGTCACGCACTGGAGTGCGCTTTCTCTGCGTGAAGGCGTACTCTCAAAAATGTGCTTTCTGCCCAGCCCCGCTGGCCGCACCCTTTATATTGTAAACGTTCACCCATTAGCAGCAAAAATGGACAATTTCTGTTTATTTTTCTGTCTAACGAACGAACGCTCACAACTTTTCAACTGCGACTCCGATTGAGGTGATTCCAACGCTCACGTTCTGTGTTTGTCGAGCTCTTTCCGTTGGTACAATTTTCATAATGTTTTCACATAGTAAAAATGACCATTTTACCCTTGCCCGTAAACAACCCCTCCGAGAGTGAACTGTTTCCGGCAAATCTTTCCGCGATTGTTCCACACTTTTTCCTGGAGTATTTCTCGACCCCAGGCAAGCCAACCTCTTATCATGAGCCCCGAACTTGCATGTTGACTTTGCTTGCACCTCATGTGTGTGTGTTTAGTTGCAGTAGTTTCTTGTCTGTTCCGTCTGCAATTATTTCAGTCGTGCTGTATGTTTTGGTTATCTGCCTTTCATGCTTATGGTTTCATGAAATAAGTTGACATGCCAGTTGGATGTTTCTACTGATACTATCATGCCTCTCTCTAGTTTAATGTTATTAGTATCGATGTTATGATAATTTTGTTGCACTAGTGAGATTGTCTGGTACTTTAGATTACCATGTTTCATATGCTATCACCGTTCACTTGAAAAGAATAATGTTTGGTTACCGCATCTGTATGTTGCATGCTAGTTGTTGCATCCATGTTAAAAAAGCTTTCATGATGATTGATGATGCAGAAGTTAATAATATGACTTAATAACAAACCTCCTTCGTCATCGAACGGATCGAGTCATAGTGCCACCAAATCGAGCTTTTTCCAGTGCAGCCACATTTGCCTATATGGGCAGGCCCTAACTGGGTCTATTGTCATGCCTCTCATCGGTGCCTCCAATGAGGGAAGGTTATTGGCACGCGCTCCCTGATCAGGTAGGCGGACATAAGCCTTGTGTGCCCGTAGTTGGTTGATAAGTGCTTTTGTCCCCGTTTGGGAACATTTTTTGTTTTGCCATGACTGTGGCCATTGGTGCCTTTGGTAGGCATGAGGCCACCCAGGATTGAACCCCAAGGGGGTGTTGGTCGGAGCGGCCGGGAGAGTTTCATGGCAGTAGGATAATTTTGTTGGAATGCCGTTGGTCCACCCGAATGGGAGTACGAGGCCATGGATTCCGTGGTGTGGGTACAGTGCGCTACCTCTGCAGAGTGTGTGTTAAATCTATCGTTAGCCACGTCCTCGGTCACGGGCACAAGTTCGTAGTAGGTCACACTATCAGGACTTGGTTGAAATGGAGGATAAACCTAAAATAACTAAGTTGATGAATAATGTGTAACAAATAATGTGGTGCCTTGGACTATGAGACAGTCGTGAGTAATCACGATGATGTGTTTATATGATCACGAGACGAGGTCTCGGTGAGTGTTGCACCAAGTGTGGTTCCGTTTGTGATCCATGAGTGATCACCGTTTGGTTACAAGATAACCCGTTGAACAGAGTATGGTTCCAATTGTGATTCGTCTTGATCACCGTTCGGTCTCGAGGCAACCCGTTGGTAAGAGAGTCTGAGGGACTAAGTGCTCATGTTTGGTTGCATTGCATGAGTAATATGTTGATATTTGCATTTAAAGAACCGTAGTAGAACTGAAGATGGTTGCATAAAGTTAACATGTTATGTCTGCATTGGATATGACTAGTAGTTTATTTTCAGCATAGTTTTATGATGCCATGCCATGTCTTGTTTGAACTTATGCCATTCTTTGATATGCCATGTTATTTGCATGATAGTAGATGCCATGATATTGTTCATGCTTATTTTGATCCATGTCTCGAGTTAATACGATGCCCACATTAGCTTTTTCTATGAGATATGTTATTGCAGATGCTTTGTCAGCTATTTGATTGGATGATTTGTTTTTGGTTGTCTTGCAAGTACATTCAATGTACTGACCTGGCGTGTCATGCCAGTTTTGTAGGTCGTCCCGAATTGTTTGCTTGTTCCGTCGTGCTAGGCCGTAATCTTGCCCGTCTTGTGAGTTGCGGAGCCCAGCCAGAGTTGTTATGCTGTCAAACCAAGACTTCTGCCACCATTTAAATAGACTTCTGCCGCCATTACAATAGCCTTAGGGCTATGCTTGATGATGGTATTCATCAATGATGTACTCTTCTATACATGTATTTGATGAATATTCTTGTACGTAGAATGCTGTATCATGGACCTATCGCGCGTCAGGTGTAATCACTGGCTGACGTGCGAAGGCCCCCTTCTCCAAGCGGATCGGGGTGCCACAGCTCGTCGTATTAATCAGGGTATAAAAGAAGCAGTTTTGTTCCAGTTTGTTTGGAGTTTATTTTACATTACAATTTGTGTTCTCTCCCTAACTCAGATTGCCACATGTGCCTCAATATGGATTTAATACGAGGGATTGTATTTGGTCTAGCACACTTCAAAGTCCGAACACCTATAGGGAACTGTTCGGTGTCTCGGATATTGAGTTGTATGCATGGGCTCCGAATCATGTCTTGGGTCTATAGTTGGGTTGATGGCTCGCGTGCTTACCACCTTACGTTCCGCGTTGTTTGGCTAAGGTAGTGAAGGGAGAACTACTACGACTGTATTTCTGGTTCATCCGAAGTATCTTAGTAGATAAAGCCGAAAATTTATTGTCAAGATAAGCGAGAGCTGGTCGGCGATTCGGCAACTTAGTGTTATACTACGGATCGTTAGCGATCTACTCCGTGTTACACGAGGGGCTGGTCTTCACCCAGCCGCGTAAAGTAGGCACCTTAATCCAGACAGCCGCACATGCACCAGGGGCTAGTACTTAGCCCCACAAGTCAATCTCCTATGGCTAAGTGAAAGCAATAAAGCCATATAGTACGATTGCCTGGTTCGCTCCGCATACACCTCCTTTATGGACCAAGACGTTGGGTAAAGAGTGATCACACAAATACCGAACAGTCCTGTAGTATCTACATGGGGGCTGAAGACGACGACTGGAAACTTTCAGATATAATAATAATAAACAACGGCACACGAGGAAAAGTTGCTTGAAATATAAGGCGCAAAAATATATACATATCAGTTCATATGCATAGTCTTTACAACCTGAATACAATTAATCAAAAGCCACGTCCTTTGAGCACTGGCCCTCTACAATGCGGGCTCCTTATAGGACGTCCACGAAATACCTCTCTGGCCTCCGATGATCCTTTCCCTCGGGCGGGCTGGCGGTCGCCACTTTGGCGCCCTTCATCTTCACCCAATGCATCTTGACGCGGGTAAAGGCCATCCGGGAACCCTCTATGCAGGCCAAAGGCTTCACAGCGTCAACCCGCGGCCTTGCATCGTCGAGCTGCTTCACCAATCCAAAGTAGCTACTAGGGATTGACTCGGCGGGCCAGAGCCAGACTATCAAGTCATTCATGGCTGCACCTGCCATGTTATGCAGCTCTACCAGCTGCTTCAGCTGATTGTTCAGAGGTACGGGATGTTCTAGTGGAAGGAATTTCCACCAGAACAACTTCTCTGTTGTGTTCCCCTCCCGGGCTCTGAAGAATTGGGCGGCATCGGCGATGCTCTTCGGGAGATCCGCAAACGCGCCTGGAGAACTCCACAATCGCGTCAGTGACACATACTTCTGACATCGAAAGATACTCTGCAGAAGAAAGGCCTTACCAGCCGCTATCTGCCGCGCCTGGTTGATATCTTCGCGAGCACTCCGGGACTCGCTCCATGCCTCCTTGGCTACATTGAGAGACTTATTGAGTTCGAATGTTTGATCTGAAGTATTCTGCTCCAGCTCCTGGCACTTGCGAATGGCATATCGCAGATCTTGTTCGACTTTGGCCACCCGAGACTCATGTTGCCTGCAGGAGGCCTGTTCGGCCTCCAGTTCGGCACACACTTTATTAGCGGCTGCCTTGTTCATTTAGGCCTCTTTCTTGGCCTGTGGAAGGGTGCCCTTGAGGGTCTCGACCTCGGCTGCGCCAACTGTGACATAATCACACCACACAATGAGTTCATACTCTTAAATTAAACATATCATCTTTTGACATAATAATCATCTGAAAGTACTCATACCTTGTGTTTCATCAAACCACTTGTTAATGCGGTCAAGCTCTTTGTCAGCTAGTTGAAGATTCCAATTGAGCTCGGAAACCTCTGCGGCCTGGGCAGATGCTGGTACCAGGGAAGCATGTTCAAATAAATGGCACAACATGCTCTATTAGCTGATACTATATGGATCCTCTGTCCGATTCTCTTCAGAATCAAACAAAGCATCAGGGGCTACTGTCCGTATACATGTTTTTTATCCTATACAAATAAAACATAAAGTTATTTCAGAGTATTACATCACATACCTCAAAGCCTGTCAGTAGGCTGTTAAAAGCTTCATTTAGTCCCCTTTTGGCAGACTGGATCTTTCTCATAACCGCACCCATCAGGGTGCGGTGTTCCGCCACGATGGAAGCACCATGCAGTGCTTCCTCCATTGTGTTCGGTGCCTCCGGATTAATGGAGGACGCCGTTGGAGCTGATGCTCCTCCCCCTATCGTAGGGGGCTGTCTTTTCGATTCCGAAGCCGTACTGGCCTCCGGAATGGTGTTCGGCGAGGGCCCGGATTGCTTGGGCTCCCCGCTGTCGGTCGCCATAGGGATTGTTTCCCCTTGGCTGACGGTGGCCTAGGTGTTGACCTCGGGCAACTTTTCGTCCGCCCTGCTCCCTCCTCCTTGTGCAGGGGACGCCCGCTGGGAAGACACTTCGGTGTCCCCTAGGATGGGCGATTGATCCTGTGGTGGCGTGTCACTCTCCACCATTTCAGATGGCATAGAGCTCCCTGGCGATAATGAAGCACCAGGGAATGTGTGTGGAGGGCTATAAAACAACAAATAATGTTGCTTAAGCAATGATAGCTGACTAAACCGAACACAACAATGAAAGTCCGAATACTCATGATTCGGCCAGGGGCTTGACCTTGGGTTGTACTAGGAAACTGGCCTCGGACGTTCAGTCCGAGCTATCTGGGAGATTTAGTTTCTTCCTAGGCGCCCCCTTCCCCGTGTCTTCACGGGCCGCCCTCTTCTCCCCCTTTCCCTTGATGGGGGAGTCTCTTTCCTCCTCCTCCTCTTCTTCTTCATCATGGGAGGAGTGGGCGTCAGTCTATCCGGACACTGTATCCGAAGGACCCTTAGTGCGAGCGTCCTCTTGACCTCCTTGCCCTTCTTCTTGGCCTTCTTTTCCGGCACCTTGTACGGCGCCGGTACCAGCATCACCGTCAGTTGAGGCATGGCTGGATTTTCGGCCAGCGGAGCCAGACAGTCGACCCGCTCCGCTTTTTTGTCCAGGCTTGTATGAAACATATGATTCCTAACTCCTGTTATAATTGAAATATGGACAGGAAGCGTCTTCGGTAAAATCATGTTTCGAAGCCGAAGTCACGATGTCGAAGCCCTTGTCTTCGGTATCCTCTGGCCACTCCTTCTGGGCCTTGAAAAGCTGCTTCCATATGTCTTCGTGCGTGGTGCCGAAGAAGTGCTTCAAGGTCCATGGTTCCTCCGGATTGAACTCCCATAAGCGGGAGGCCTGGAGCTGGTAGGGAAGGGTGCGGCGGAAGAGCATCACCTCAATCACGTTAGTGAGGTGGGTGCCCTTTGCTATCATGCTGGAGATACAATTCTGGAGCATCTTCACCTCCGATTGAGACCCCCAATCAAGGCCCTTGATGGTCCATGAGGTTAGCCTCTATGGGGGTCCGGATCTAAATCCGGGCGTGGCCGCCCACCTGGCCTTGCGGGGTTCGGTGATGTAGAACCACTCGTGCTGCCATACCTTGTTGGTCTCCACAAAGGCCCCTTTGGGCCAGGTTGCGTTCGGGAGCTTGCTTACCATAGCCCCCCCGCAGTCCGCGTGCTGTCCATCGACCACCTTCGGCTTCAGATTGATGGTTTTGAGGTATAGGTCGAAGTGTGGGGGGGGGCGTGGAGGAAAGCTTTACACACAACTATGAAAGCCGATATGTGGAGGATAGAGTTCGGGGCCAGATCGTGGAAATCTAGCTCGTAGAAGAATAAGAGACCCCGAACAAAGGGGTGGAGCGGAAATACCAACCCCTGAATAAAGTGGGGGATGAACACAACCCTCTCGCCAAGCTCTAGGACGGGGATCACCTGATCCTCACCAAAATCCAGTGAGCTATATTGTCGGCGAGAGAGCCCGCGCTCCGGAGACTCTTCACGTTCTTCTCCGTGACGGTGGAGGCCTTCCACTTGCCCTTTGAACCAGATCCAGCCATTGTTGTAGAAGGAAGCGGTGGTGGAGGGAATGGGAGCTACGGGCGTTGGAGCTATGGGCGCTGGGGCTAAGAGATTCAAAGGCAAGGGCTAGAGGAGAGCGTGAGGTAAAATGGGAAGGATCTATATCCTTTTATATAGACGGTAAATAACAAACGTCCCCCACTCAAGCCGTAAATCTCGCCTGTTCCCAACGTAATCGTGTGTATGGTGCAGTTGGGTTACCCAAATCATATTGATGAGTATCCCACGATAAGCGGGCACGATCTCTGCTTCGACAAGACATGCCAATGTAGGCTAAGCCTCGAAATGTGAAACTAGAGCCAAGAAAATGGTTCGAAATATTAAAGGGTCAAACATGACATTTCACTGGAAAGTTGTCAGTAAAGACACAGTGTTTGGTTTGACACATTGCCTTCGTGGCCAAGGGTTGTACTTATCATGCAGAGCTGGACATAGTACCTTTGTGTAGGAAAAAACTTCATATCACTACTGCAGGATGCTGCTAACGCGACACTACGATCAGAGACCCTTCGACGAAACTGTGTGCTTGCCATAATCGCAAACGGGGGTGTAAAAAACCGTCAAAAAAGGTGCAAAACATTTGCGATGGAGGATGCATCAAACACTCAAATTTTAGTTGTGTGTGCGATGTAGGGCATAGGGTTCAGTTCATTTAACTGTTTGAGATGAGGAGGAACAAAAGAAACGGGAGCCAGATGAAGGTGTGTGTGATATACAACATACAGTTCGCTCGGGTAAACTGTTTGTGATTAGCCAACACAAAAGAAACGGTCAGCCAGATCAAGGCGTGTGGGATATACGGCATGCTGTTCAGTCGGATGAACTGTTTGTGGTTAGGCAACACAAAAGAAACGACCAGCCAGATCAAGGCGTGTGCAATATACTGCATGCAGTTCACTCGGCCTTGTCGTCAGTGTGTGACCTCTGTGGCAACCATTCGCTCCCCACTAGCCTCTTCTTGTACCGTGGCAACCGTCCACCGGCTCTTCGCCTTTCCCTCTTGATTTGGAACTGCTGTCGCACGCTCTTCCTCCCTCCATTTGCCTTCACCCTTCCTTCTGCCATTGTTCGATCATCTTCTCCATGGAGGGAACAGGCCGGAAACGACCCCGTTATTCTTGCCCCGATCTGAAAGATGACGTGGTGGAGGAATTCATTGATCGGTGCGACGTCATCACCTCTAGCATGGAAGGTTCGTACAAGACCATTCTCGACTCAACAAATAGGATGATTACAAAGAGCCCAATGGTTCAGGAGCGGTTTGATCTCCCCTATCTTCTTCGCCATGACCCTGGTCGCCGTCGCGAGGACGGCGGAAGCCTTGCCTTGTGCAAGTTGATGCTGCTTGATAATGATACGTGTGATGTTAAGATGCCATCGCTTAAGGGTAAGGCCTGGGCAGGCGCAAATGGAGATTGGGTTGTTTATATTGGGAACAAGTGCGAGTGGGAACTTGTGAATGTGTACACTCGTCACCGGGTTCCACTTCCAAAAATCTCAGACTGCCATGAGGTTCAGCACACAGATAGTCTACGTACATATAGATACGATCATCATGACTATCGTCTACAAAAGATAGTAATTTCTTGAGTTCCCAACCACTCTTGTGATTACAAGAACTATGATGTTTTTGCTATCTTCGACAAGCTTGTTGCCGTCTCTGCTTCCACGGATGGATGGATATTGCTCAAAAATCAACTTCTGTACACGAATGAGTATTGTGGTGCAATTCAATACGAGCGTCTTGTGTTTGCTGCCACCACTCGTGGTACTGTTTTTTCATGGGATCGTTATTGTTTTGGTACGTTTGTCTTCCACCGTAATTAGAATTGTTTCATCTACATGCATGATAGTTAGTATCACCGTACTAATTAACCTTCTTGTGTTTCCAAGGTCATGTGAACATTCCACCACATATACTTGAAAATTTCTATAACCAAGGGGGAGAGACGTTGGTGATGATCACGAGCATGAGGACGAGCAGGACCGATATACTTAGTGGCGCCTGGCAACTTATTACAATGGATCACCTCTTCTTGTATGTATATAGGGCACTGTTGATGTTGTTAATGAAGCAGGTGCTGTCTCCCATGGTCGGACAATCCGGACCTATTCCAACATCCGTTGCAGGGTATTCCGGATGGATACTAATGTACTAGCGCCAACACCTCCTTCTCCCTGGTTCAGTATTGATAGTCTTGGAGAAAACTCGCTCTTCCTTGGACAAAACTATCCAATGATGGTGAAAGGCGACCCGGCTGCTGTTGACACAACGTTACTACCACTTATGAGAAGCAACTATATCTATACCTCGGACATTGCTATGGTTCCCTACCCTGGCTATCACAATATGCGTCCTGATATAGGCTGCTTCAGCCCAGATGATCAGTCATGCGTTGGTCTCGAGATTGACAACAGCTGGCCCTTCCCAGAGAATTAGTTATGGTTCAAAGCAAGCATTTCCAACGCCGAGGATTGGTTGAGCCGAAGTTCATTTCATTGTTTTGTTATTTGTTGTGTGAGAAAAACTTTACTTTACTAGAATTTTTTGTTGGAAATAATCTATAATCCAACATGTATCCTCGTTGTTGTTGTGTGTTGATGACTTGTTGTATGGAATGAATGACACATTTGCATATGCGCCCCATCAACTCACGCCTGCTCGCACGTCACACGGGTCGCGTGGCGGCATGTATATTATTTTTCTTTTTGGATGACAAAAAAGTACAATGCCACTTTGTATTGGTGTCCATATGAACAGTAATAGTGATTTTTAGCTGCATATTTTGACAAATCGCTATGTTACAAGGTTGAAAAATGGCAATGTTACTAGATAAACAAATGTCAATCTTTCCAGTTTGACAAATGGCAAGATACCCAATATGACAGATGCAAATATTACCCAATTGTTTCTACGTGGTTACACACGGGTCATCCAAACAACTGTTTGCGTTGAAGAGATGCACAAATCCTGCACTGTGAATTTTCCATAGCTCTCACTTTGCATATGGGTGTTCTATCTAAAACGTTTGCGATCTAGAGCTGCACAAATCCTACTCAGCACATTTTCCCTTGGCTTCCTGGGGAAGTTGTTGGTTTGCATACGGGTGTTCTAAGCAAAACGTTTGCAATGAGTGTTTTATATTTAAAAACCATTGACATTTTTTCAAAAGAAAATCGGTTGATAAGTCTGTACATTAAGAGAGAAAAATGCAAGTTCGTTCAAACCATATATTTCATTCAGTCACACTGCGAATTTATATTCATATGATCGAGAATTCGAGATACATTATTAAACCCCAAAAAAACTATTTCCGGCGGCAGCGGCGGTGGCGTGCCGCACCATCATTGTCGTCGTTGTCCTTCAGGATTCCGTTGTTGAAGTCTTCAAGGCAGCACAAAATGTTCTTCACTTGCAAATCAAACATCATGTCGTGTCGTGATCGATGGGCAGGGCGCGGGAGGATGGAAACTGGCGCCGCTGAGAGGTAGCGGTCGACGGCACCGTCGCATGCCGCTGTGGGGGGCGCGCGCACGGGCATGGTGGGTGCAGCCAAACGCACTGGGATCGGCGCCACGGTTGGTGGAGGGGCATGCACGTGCAGTGGCACGGGCGCGGCGGGTGCACCCAAACGCATGGAGGCTGGCACCTTGGTGGGTGGAGGGGCACGCACGTGCACTGGAGCTGGCACTGGCATGTACACGAACTCATGTGGGTCTGCGGAGACCTCGCTGACGCCCACGGCTTCCAGCTCTGTAATAGTGCTCGGCGACCAGCCCATTAATGCTACGGGGATGGTCGCTGGCGCGAGCGCGGGAATGGGAGATGGGACAGGAGTGGGGGCAGCAACCATTGCGGCCAGCTCGTTCTGGGCCATGTCCATGAGGCCCCATTCCTCCTTATTTTCTATCTCCTCCCGCTCGGAATCGACTTCACCAAACATGAAGTCTAGTGGCAGATGATCATTCTGCACCATGGCGTTTGTGGAGGTCTGCGGTAGGAAGGGGAATGGGAGGTGAACAGTAAGGCCGCCCGTATTAAACAACAACTCGGGCACCATTAATGGAGAGGAAGGCGGGCGGCCATGGAAGTCAAAGGGCTCTCTTCCCAGTGAGCCTGCACAGTGTACAGCTCGCACGCTTCCCGGTGAGCCTGCGCATTGGAGGACAGCTTGCACGCCTCTCTGTCATCCTGCGCACCGGACTCCGCTCGCATGCCTCCCGTTCAGTCAAGGTCAAGCAGCTGTCCGCACGACACCTCCTATAGCCATTAAAACGAAGACACGAGGCATCACGTGAATGGTTAACAGAACACACACGATTTGAATTATACAAACGTTTGTGATAATAAAGTGGCAGCTATTTTTTCAAAATGCCTTTGTTGGTTGTTATTCGAGTGCGCCTTCTCTCAAAATGGACACGAAAAGTACCACAACATGTCGGGTGCCATTCCATGATAGCATGCCAAGTTTCATGAATTTCAGACGAGTTTTGGATTCACTAGAATTTAAAAACAAAGTATCTCAATGTTTTGCCGGCAATCAACAGTGCCCTGGTGTTTGAAATTCATTCCAATTTCTTGCATGGGACCTAAGCATGCACCCAAGGACACATATTTAATTTTTCAACCAATTTATATGCATTAGCGAATGTGCATGTAGTTCAAATTTAAATTATGCACATAAATGCATTGAAAACTCAATTAATGCATAAAAATGTCCAAACGAACCCCGGAAAAAACCAAAATTTGACACAACACGCTTGGTGTTCTATGTTTACACGAGAAAAAAAATTCAAAGCAATAAGAGGCAATGGATATCGTTTCATCCCCAAAGGTGGGACGTTCCCTACCAAAACCATCAGGCTTGCTGTGAGAAGCTCTGGTTTGTGAGAAGCATATCCCGAAACCTGCCCCAAATGGGACAAAAAAATTACCACGACATGTTGATGCCGCTCCATGGTAGCATGCCAAGTTTCATGAATTTCAGACGAGCTTTGGATTTAATAGAATTAAAAAACCAGGTATCTCAATGTTTGCGGCCGAGTGACTGTGGCAGGGTATTTGACATTCATTCCCGTTTGAGATAGTAACGTGATAGCTATTTTTTCAAAATGCCTTTATTGGCTGTCATTATTCGAGTGTGCCTTCTCTCAAAATGGACACGAGAAATACCACAGCATGTCGGGTACCATTCCATGATAGAATGCCAAGTTTCATGAATTTCAGACGACTTTTGGATTTAATAGAATTGAAAAATAAAGTAGTCAACGTTTTGTCGGCAATTAACGGTGCGATGGTGTTTGAAATTAATTCCCATTTCTTGCATGAGACCTAAGCATGCACCCAAGGACACATATTTGATTTTTCATACAATTTATATGCACTGGAGCATGTGCATGTAGTTAAAATTTGAATTATGCACATAAATGCATTGAAAACTCAGTTAATGCATAAAAATGTCCAAACGAACCCCGAAAAGTCACAAAAATTAACACAACACTCACACTACAGGAATCAGCTTCTTTGCCGACTGCCATGGCAGTCGGCAAAGGCATGAATGGCAGTCGGCAAAGCTCTTTGCCGACTGCTAGCAGTCGGCAAACAGTCCGGCTGAATTAACGCCGGTAAAGGCCTTCTTTGTCGTCTGCTTCATAGAAGCAGTCGGCAAAGCTCTTTGCCGTCAGCCGTTTGCGGCCAGCAGACGGCAAAGAGCGTAGACGGCAGTGAGGTGAGGTGGGAGCCGTTAGGGGTTAACGGCGTGGTTTGCCGTCAGCCGGCAGACGGCAAAGAGGCTAAGGTCTTTGCCGTCTGCTGGCAGACGGCAAAGAGGCCAAATAGGAGTCACTGGGAAGCTGCCACGTGGCCTTTTTTGCCGTCTGCTGGCCGTCGGCAAAGACCTTAGCCTCTTTGCCGACTGCCGGCAGTCGGCAAAGAGCTGAGCCTCTTTGCCGTCTGCCGGCAGTCGGCAAAATGCCCAAATAGGCAACCAGTGTTCCCAGGTTGAACAGGGAGCTGCCACGTGGCATTCTTTGCCGACTGCTGGCAGACGGCAAAGAGCCTATATAACCCCTGTTTTTAATTGAATTCATTCAATTTGACAGAAATTCATAGATATACACAGATAATACATATATACTCAACAAGCATATCCAACAATATATTTACTCAAGTCCAACATATATATATCCATATGACATAAGAAGTTTCCAACAACATATCCAACAATATATTTCCTCAAGTCCAACATATATCCATATGGCATAAGAAGTTTCCAACAATATATTTCCTCAAGTCCAACATATATCCATATGACATAAGAAGTTTCCAACAATATATTTTCTCAAGTCCAACATATATCCATATGACATAAGAAGTTTCCAACAACATATCCAACAATAAGAAGTTCCCAAACATGTTTTCATAAACAAAAAGGAAGCACAAGGAGAATATATGAGTCCATCAATGCAAGCTTCCTCATCTCAAGCAAATCTGCAAATTGGGAAAGATGGAAGTTAGAAGAAGAAGAATAGCTAGAAGAGGAAAAGAAGAAGAAGAAGAAGAGGAAAATAAGAAGAAGATTTTATCTTCTCTTTCTTTCTCTCCTCCCCCTCTTCTTTATCTTCTTCTTTTCCAACAAATGTAGTTAAAAAAGCCAATTTAGAGCTAAGCTAGGTAAATAGGTCATTTTGGAGATAAGATAAGTTCAATGTATCATATTGGAGCTAACCTAGGTAAACTTGGTCATTTTGGAGCTAAGCTAAGTTAAATGGATCATATTGAAGCTAACCTAGGTAAACTTGGTCATTTTTTAGCTAACCTAGGTAAAAATGTCATTTTTTGCTAAGCTAGGTAAAAATGCTAAGTGTGTAGGTCAATTTAGAGCTAGCTTAGGTAAATAGGTCATTTTGGAGCTAACGCGGGTAAAATGGATCATATTGTAGCTAACTTAGGTAAACTTGGTCTTTTTGGAGCTAACGTAGGTTAAATGGATCATATTGGAGCTAACATAGGTAAACTTGGTCATTTTGGAGCTAACCTGGCTAATTAGGCCATTTTTGACATAACTAAGCTTATTGTGTCATTTGTGGACTAAATAGGCTAAATTATGTCATAAATGGACTAAATAGGCTAAATAAGAGGAGGAAAAGAAGAAGAAGAAGAATAAGAAGAAGAAGAAGAAGAAGAAGAATAAGAAAAGAAGAAGAATAAGAAAAGAAGAAGAAATGTTCTTCTTCTTCTTCTTCTTTTCTTATTCTTCTTCTTCTTCTTCTTCTTCTTCTTCTCTTCCTATTCCTTCTTTTCTTCCTATTCCTTGATTTTCTTCATCTTATTATGTCATTTGTGGACTAAATAGGCTAAATTATGTCATAAATGGACTAAATAGGCTAAATAAGAGGAGGAAAAGAAGAAAAAGAAGAAGAAGAAGAAGAAGAAGAAGAAGAAGAAAAGAAGAAGAATAAGAAAAGCTAGAAGAAATGTTCTTCTTCTTCTTCTTCTTTTCTTATTCTTCTTCTTCTTCTTCTTCTTCTTCTTCTTCTTCTTCTTCTTCTCTTCCTATTCCTTCTTTTCTTCCTATTCCTTGATTTTCTTCATCTTATTATGTCATTTGTGGACTAAATAGGCTAAATTATGTCATAAATGGACTAAAAAGGCTAAATAAGAGGAGGAAAAGAAGAAGAAGAAGAAGATCTTCTTCTTCTTCTTCTTTTCTTATTCTTCATCTTCTTCTTCTCTTCCTATTCCTTCTTTTCTTCCTATTCCTTGATTTTCTTCATCTTATTATGTCATTTGTGGACTAAATAGGCTAAATTATGTCATAAATGGACTAACTAGGCTAAATAAGAAGAAAAATACCGTTATCACGGAGGTGAAGGACCGGTCGAGGCTGCGCCAGTGCCAGACTGAGGTGAAGGGCCGGTCGGGGTTCCACCAAGGGCAGACCGAGAAGGATTGGTTGATGCTTGTCGGGAAGCATTCTACACCAAAGATCATTTGCAATGTCTCGTTAGCATGATGCAACATAAATGTGAATACTAGTAACTAACGACCATTCAAATCAAACTCACCGTGGTCGCCGGAGCAATCTGGGGCATCGGCGGAGGGGTCTGACCGCTTTTCTCACACATGCTCTACACATTTGGTTCTCACGAGTTAGTCATATTAGTTAGTAATGGAACAAACATTATGTGCATGATTTGGCTAATATGCAGGAGAAACATACCACCAAGATGTCATATAGGGCCCGGTTTTGAGCATCGTTCCGGTTCCTCTCCTCCTCCAACAGCCTAGCCGTCCTCTCCTCCAGCTCCCTCTCCCTCTCCTCCGCCTGCCTTCTTGCCGCCTCCAAAAGCGTCTGCGTGTTTGCTCTCTCTTTCTCAAGAGCAGCCTGCAACACACCACTCCTCGTTAGCATTGTAATCATCGACGGACGCACACACAATGTAATGGATAGGAAAGGTATCCGAGTCCGTATAACTAACCGCCATGGCGAGCTCCGATGGCCGTGCACGAGGCATTATCTCAGGATCAGAGCTACTCTGGCGCTTCTTGATCTGCGTGAGAGTCTTAGGACAACGTATCAGTCCATCACCAATGGCTGTCGAGCCATGGGACCTCCCGCCACCAGATATCATAACTAGCTCTGTATCAAAAGGATCCTGGCTCGGGTTAAAGTCCTCCCCTTTCCTTGCCTTCCCCTCGTCTCTGTACCTCACGAGCTTGTTGTGGGAGGAGATGTTGGTGAAGGTCTCTGGATGATCTAGGTCAGACTCCGAGAATGCCTTGGCCTTCTTGTACGGGGCACTATGGGCCATGCCATAGAGGTCGAACAGACCTGGCACGGGCTTCTTGTTGTGGTGCGACTGAGAGAGAGGAACAAAATATTAGTCAAGGGCTCAAGCTAGCATGAAGAATGAAATTGCTATGTAAATAAGGTCATTTTGGAGCTAAGTAAGGTTATTATGTCATTTTTGAGGAAAAAAAGCTAAGTTTAGGTCATTTTGGAGGTAACCAAGATTATTATGCCAATTTTGACCAAACTATGCTAATTATGTCATTATTGAGCTATCCAAGGTAGTTATGCCTTTTTTTAGCTAACTAAAGCATATTATGTCATTTTAGAGCTAATTATGTCATAAATGAACGAGCTAAAATTATTTTAGGTCATTATTGAGCTATCAAAGGTAATTATGCAATTTTTTAGCTAACTAAAGCATATTATGTCATTTTAGAGCTAATTATGTCATAAATGAACGAGCTAAACTAAGTTTAGGTCATTATTGAGCTATCCAAGGTAGTGATGCCATTTTTTTAACTAAGTAAGCATTATTGAGCTATCCAAGGAAAAATGCTATCATGTAGAATGAAATTGCATGAATCATGAAGCAAACCACATACCCAGTGACCCCCGAACTCAAACAGGTCGCAGCTCCCTTGATGGTGTGGCACACCAACCATTTGGGCACGCTTATCCTTGGCCCTTTGGTGTTCGACTAGCCATTTGGGAGAGCACCACTCATCCACCAACGCCTCCCAACAGTCCATCATATCCGCACACCATCTCGGGGGCACCTAAGGTAGTCAAGAGAAATTTCAGCGCTACGCCTACGAATCAAATCAAGAGAACTAAGTTCAAGGCCTTAAGAATAGGTAATTACCAGCATGTACTTCTCCTTAGTCAGAAACTTGCCGCGACACTTCTTCTTCGCCCTCCTAATACCCTTCGAGGCGTAGTAGT
The DNA here is from genome assembly GCA_902687465.1 of Secale cereale. Taxonomy (NCBI): domain Eukaryota; kingdom Viridiplantae; phylum Streptophyta; class Magnoliopsida; order Poales; family Poaceae; genus Secale; species Secale cereale. The sequence goes on from LR738711.1 coordinate 484,679,714, forward strand.
CTCGAACGGCCTGCACCCGAGCCTCGTGCCGTAAGTTCTTAAGTAGGCGCTTGCACTCGACTTCGACAACTGAAGCCGCAGCCTCCTGCTCTCCATCTGAAATCCTGTAGAAGGTCTGTAGTCAAACAAGACAACGCTGATTAGTAAAATCACTACGTAGTGTTGATCTTTAATTCTGTAAAGGAGAAATTACCCAGAACCGACGGAAGACAATGTCGGCCACCGTCTCGCACTCGACACCGGCGACCATCTTGTCCACACACGGTTGTGATGCACATTCAAATAGGCTATTGCTTCGGCACTTTGAGCTTGTATTTCTGCCATCCTAGAATCATGCTTCTCTACTTCATATGTACAGCAAAACATCCATCACAGTAGCTACTAGCATTACCACCATTACTAGCATTCGTGTGCGTACGTGCTCCCAGTGGCGAAGGCAGGAATAATTTCTAGGTGTGGCGTAGTTTATGAACGTGAAAACCATATATAACACACATATGAAAAAACTGATACTAGATAGTATTATTTATTTTGTGTTCAGCAAAGTAAAACCAAAATCCAAAAATAGTGATTAGTAGGCTGAACAATGGAAAATCACTAGAAGGTTTCGATTTTCTATGATTTTGGTAATGTGGAGTTGGCCGCCGAGATAACATGCTCATGTTTTAATTCCCCGTGGAGTCTACTCACAACTCGCAAACCATTGTCTAATGCATCAGGCGACTAGTACTTCAGCAGCCACCAAGTCTTTTACCAGTTCAAAGTTGTACATGTACACTAGTAGATTTATTTACTGAAAATTTTAGGTGTGGCAGCAGCCAGACCTTGCCAGATAGCTAGCAACGTCCCTGCGTGCTCCATAATCGATCACCGGGTTGCCGGCTTGCTAGAGAGGAGAGGAGTGGAGGCAGAGAGAGCTCACCGGCGGCTGGGAAGGTGACGACGGCGCGGCGGAGGAGGAGGATCCGGCCGGCCGGCGCCGGATCCGGGCGAAGGCGGCGGCGAGCTCAGTCAGGACGCTCGGGGTCAGGGCGAGGCCGGACGTCGACGACGCGGCAGGCAGCACACGGAGGCGGCGGCGCGCGGCTTTCCGGCGTCCGGTCAGCGGGCGACAGGCGGCGCTGGGCGAAGGCCGGCGGCGGAGGGCGCTCGTAGGGGGCGCGGTGGCGGGGATGGCGGCCGGCGAGGCGAGCCGGACTGCGGCGGCGCGGCAAGGCGACCGGCGCGGAGGGAGCTGGATGGGCGCCGGCGAGGTCAGGAGGATAGTCGAGCTGCTCCGCTGCGCCGGCGAGAGTTGAGCGCCGCCATGGCCTCCTCTGCTTGCGAGGGAGAGACGTGGGATGGATAGATGGATAGGGTTAGAAGGGGTAATTTTGGAATAGCCCAAAAACTGACCAGCCTGCCTCCGGTTTGAGGTGGGGGCAACGTTTTTTTTAACCCAAAAAAATAGCCCCACCTCTTTGCCGACTGCTGACAGACGGCAAAGAATCTTTGCCGTCTGCGGGCAGACGGCAAAGAATTCTTTGCCGTCTGCCAGCAGACGGCAAAGAGGCTAACCGTTAGCCCGCCCACGCCGTGACACTGTGGGCCCCTCTTACCTCTTTGCTGTCTGCTGACAGATGGCAAAGATATCTTTGCCATCTGCCAGCAGACGGCAAAGAAGTGGCCGGTGTGACCTAGCCAGTGCAGTACCCCCGTGGGCCCCACTTTGGTCTTTGCCGTCTGCTGGCAGATGGCAAAGACCTCTTTGCCGTCTGCCAGCAGACGGCAAAGATCTGGCAGATGGCAAAGACCCTCTTTGCCATCAGCTGGTTCTTTGCCGTCTGCTTTGACAAGACAGACGGCAAACAGCCTCTTTGCCATCAGCTGGCAGACGGCAAAGAGCTGGCAGATGGCAAAGACTCAGATTCCAGTAGTGTCATGTTGTTCTATGTTGACATGAGAAAAAGTTTGAAAGCAATAAGAGGCAATGGATATCGTTTCATCCCCAAAGGTGGGATGTTCCCTACCGATACCATCATGCTTGTTGTGAAAAGCTCTGGTTTTGTATAAGCATATACCCAAACCTGCCCCAAACGGGACAATTTTTTTACCACGACATGTTGCTGCCACTCCATGATAGCATGCCAAGTTTTGTGAATTTCAGACGAGTTTTGGATTTACTAGAATTTAAAAACCACGCATCTCAATGTTTTGCCGCAATGAATGGTGCCCTGATGTTTGAAATTCATTCCCATTTCTTGTATGGGACCTAAGCATGCACCCAATGACACAGATTTGGTTTTTCAACCAATTTATATGCACTAGAGCATGTGCATGTAGTTAAAATTTGAATTATGCACATAAATGCATTGAAAACTCAGTTAATGCATAAAAATGTCCAAACGAACCCCGAAAAGTCACAAAAATTAACACAACCCTCATGTTGTTCTATGTTGACACGAGAAAAAGTTTTAAAACAATAAGAGGCAGTGGATATCGTTTCGTCCCCAAAGGTGGGATGTTCCCTACCGAAACCATCATGCTTGTTATGAGAAGCTCTGGTTTTGTATAAGCATATACCCAAAACTGCCCCAAACGGGACAATTTTTTTACCATGACATGTTGCTGCCGCTCCATGATAGCATGCCAAGTTTCGTGAATTTCAGACGAGTTTTGGATTTACTAGAATTTAAAAACCAGGCATCTCAATGTTTTGCCGCAATGAACCGTGCCCTCATGTTTGAAATTCATTCCCATTTCTTGTATGGGACCTAAGCATGCACCCAAGGACACAGATTTGGTTTTTCAACCAATTTATATGCACTGGAGCATGTGCATGTAGTTCAAATTTGAATTATGCACGTAAATGCATTGAAAACTCAGTTAATGCATAAAAATGTCCAAACGAACCCCGAAAAATCACAAAAATTGACACAACACTCCTGTTGTTCTATGTTGACACGAATTTTTTTGGAAGCAATAAGAGGCAATGGATATCGTTTCGTCCCCAAAGGTGGGACGTTCCCTACCGAAACCATCATGATTGTTGTGAGAACTCTGGTTTGTGAGAAGCATATACCCAAACCTGCCCCAAATGGTAATTTATTTACCACGGCATGTTGATGCCGCTCCATGATAGGATGCCAAGTTTCATGAATTTCAGAGGAGCTTTGGATTTACTTGAATTTAAAAACCAGGCATCTCAATGTTTTGCCGGCAATGAACAGTGCCCTGGTGTTTGAAATTCATTTACATTTCTTGTACGGGACCTAAGCATGCACCCAAGGACACATATTTGATTTTTCAACCAATTTATATGCACTGGAGCATGTGCATGTAGTTCAAATTTGAATTATGCACATAAATGCATTGAAAACTCAGTTAATGCATAAAAATGTCCAAACGAACCCCAAAAAATCACAAAAATTGACAGAACACTCCTGTTGTTCAATGTTGACACAAGAAATTTTTTGGAAACAATAAGAAGCAATGGATATCGTTTCGTCCCCAAAGCTGGGACGTTCCCTACCGAAACCAGCATGATTGTTGTGAGAAGCTCTCGTTTGTGAGAAGCATATACCGAAACCTGCCCCAAATGGGATTTTTTTTACCATGACATGTTGATGCTGCTCCATGATAGCATGCCAAGATTCATGAATTTCAGATGAGTTTTGGATTTACTAGAATTTAAAAACCAGGCATCTCAATGTTTTGCCGGTAATAAACAGTGCCTTGGTGTTTGAAATTCATTCCCATTTCTTGTATGGGACCTAAGCATGCACCCAAGGACATAGATTTGATTTTTCAACCAATTTATATGCACTGGAGCATGTGCATGTAGTTCAAATTTGAATTATGCACATAAATGCATTGAAAACTCAGTTAATGCATAAAAATGTTCAAACGAACCCAAAAAATCACAAAAATTGACACAACCCTCCTGGTGTTCTATGTTGACAGGAGAATTTTTTTGGAAGCAATAAGAGGCAATGGATATCGTTTCGTGCCCAAAGCTGGGACGTTCCCTACCGAAACCAGCATGATTGTTGCAAGAAGCTCTTGTTTGTGAGATGCATATACCCAAACATGCCCCGAATGGGACAATTTTTTTTACCACGGCATGCTGATGCCGCTCCATGATAGAATGCCAAGTTTCATGAATTTTAGACGAGCTTTGGATTTACTAGAATTTTTTGAAAAAGTATCACAATGTTTTGGCGGCTATCAACAATGCCCTGGTGTTTGAAATTCATTCCCATTTCTTGCATGGGACCTAAGCATGAACCCAAGGACACATATTTGATTTTTCAACTAATTTATATGCACTGGAGCATGTGCATGTAGTTCAAATTTGAATCACACACATAAATGCATTGTAAACTCAGTTAATGCATAAAAATTTCCAAACGAACCCCGAATAATAGCAAAGATTGACACAACCACTACAAGAAATATGTCAACTAGTGACCTTCTGTCAGTGACCCTGGAAGAATTATTCATAGATCTATGACCATTTCAGACCAATTGGTCAAAAGCTGTTCGGGGGGCTCCAAACCCTAAACTATAATGACCATTTTGGTCAGAAAGGTCGTAATTTCCTTACACGAAATGGTCATAAAGAAGATAGCACTGGTCCGCTGCCTTATTTCTAGCTGATCATGACGAATGTAGATGGTCATAACCTTGTAAATTGTGGTGGGTTGCTACGACTAGGCGCCACCTCATCAGTTTTGCCTATGTGTCATGTCCATGTGGCAGTTTTTGCCCTAGGTTGTGAAGCAACCTATATTTCTGTCATTCCTAAAATTCCCCAAAAAATCTCACAAATTCTTTGGGCCATATCTTCGTTAAATATGTAAAAAACCTTCCTTGCCTAGTTCAGAAATATTCATTTTCCTATTCTGTTAAAAAAACACTTTGTGAAGGAAGTACCACTTTGGCATGTCCAAATGGTATCCATTTTCTACAGTGCTTTCCTATGCCCAAATAACCATCCTCCACCAAATGCCAGCTCAATCCATTCATTATTTTGAGCCCAGCTTCAATATTCGTATTTATGTCCAGTGTGGTACTTTGCAAAGCAAGTACCACCTAGACTCTTCCTTTTGAGCTGAAAATTTGTGAAGACGGTCTTCTTAGTAACTGATCATCCTCAACCAAAACTCACGCCCATTAACCATGTGCATTTCCCGTACCGCTAATCAAACACTTGGCTGTTAATTCATGTTTGAGCATCGATCGGTCTCCTCGTGAGAATCTTATGTTGTAATTTTCTTCCTAGCACCTACCTGGGGAGTGCCCAACCCAGTAGACATGCCTAGGCCTCCCAGAACACATGGCAACACCACAATCACGCGGCGACCACACGGCGGGCATGCGAGTTTACGCGTTCTAGAGTTGGGGCCCTCGACCACCGCCCAAACCTCGACGTATCGCCACCAAACCATGTATTTATGATTAAATAGGTACTTATGTAACTAGAAATGATTTTTGGAAAAAATAAATAGCAAACTATGAGGCAGCTATAGTTCAAATTTGACCCGCTTCCAAAGGAATCGGCGGAAATTTGTCTTTTTCATGAGAGGTGGATCAAAACTTTTTACACCCAAACATTTTGTCAATTGTGCATTAAATATGTCCTAGTATTTTAGAAAATTGATTTGGTCCAATTTTGAAACAATTATTTGGGAGGTCCTTCACAAAAAAAAAACCTCCTTTTGGGCACTCGAAAAAAGGAAAATGATTTTTTTGTCCAAAGAAAATGAAAACTTCTTAGGCAATATTGTTTGCCATTCCAAGATGCACCCTTGTGCACAATATGAGATCATTTGAACAAAATATGCCATGAATGTGGCCATAGGATTGATCATTTGGCTTGAAAGCCATGAATCTTCACGCATGATAGCTCATTTCTGAGAACACTTTTTTAAAATAATTGCCGTATTACAAGTTTATTATTTTTCCTGGTAACTTGGTCATATATAATGACACAATGCGAAGGTTTTCGAATCTTTTATTTTTTTTTTGAATTTTCTATGCCCGTTTCAAAATGCAGTCAAAACGGCGGGAATGACCGTTCCTAGCTAGTGGTTGAATCTTGGTATTTTTTGGTGTTTCTCTGATTAAATAGATACTTATGTACCTAGAAATGATTTTTGGGAAAAATAAAGAGCAAACTATGAGATAGTTGTAGTTCAAATTTGACCCTCTTCCTACTGAATCGGCGGAAATTTGTCTTTTTCACGAGAGGTGGATCAAAACTTTTGAAACCCAACCACTTTCTCAATTTTGAATTAAATATGTCCTAGTATTTTATAAAATTGATTTGGTGCAAATTTGCAACAAATATATGGTAGGTCCTTCACAAAAAAACTCATTTGGGGAACTCGAAAATTGGAAAATTGATTTTTCGTCCAAAGAAAATGAAAACTTCCTTATGAAAAATTGTTTGCCATTCCAAGATGCCCCTTTGTGCACGATATGAGATCATTTGAACAAACTATGCCATGAATGTGGCCATAGGATTGCTCATTTGGCTTGAAAGGCATGAATCTTCACACATGATAGCTCATTTTCGAGAACACTTTTTTAAAATAATTACTGTATTACAAGTTTATTATTTTTCCTCGTAACTTGTTCACATATAATGACACAATGCGAAGGTTTTCCAATTTTTTGAATTTTTGGAATTTTTTATGCCCGTTTTCAAAATGCGATCAAAACGGGGGGCATGACGGTTCCTAGCTAGTGGCTGAATCTTGGAAAACTTTTGGTGTTTCTATGATTAAATAGATACTTATGTACCTACAAATGATTTTTGGAAAAAATAAAGAGCAAACTATAAGGCAGATGCAGTTCAAATTTGACCCGTTTCCTACTGAATCGACGGAAATGTCTTTTTCACAAGAGGTGGATCAAATCTTTTGACACCCAACCATTTGGTTAATTGTGCATTAAATATGGCCTAGTATTTTAGAAAATTTATTTGGTAGAATTTTGCAACAAATATATGGTGGGTCCTTCACAAAAGAACTCATTTTGGCAACTAAAAAAATGGAAAATGTATTTTTCGTCCAAAGAAAATGAAAACTTCCTTAGGCAACATTGTTTGCCAAGCCAAGATGCATCCATGTACACAATATGAGATCGTTTGAACAAACTATGGCTTGGATGTGGCCATAACATTGGCATTTGAGTTGAAAGCCATGAAACTTCCCTGTTTTTAGCACTAAGAAGAGTATTTTTTAATAGCTCATTTTTCGAACCAATCAGGACACAGCACACGGATCACCCCTTTGTTCGATCTGAGCCATCCTCCCTGCTGATCCAGCGTCTCTCGATCCCCTCCTTCGTGAGAAACCCTAGGGCGCTGCTGCCTCCCTCCCCCATCCAGATCCAGATCTCTCCCCCACCCCTCCTGTCCACTCCCGCAGCCGACGCCCCACCCTCACCGCCGCCGCACACCACTGCGCCCTCCCCTCACCCCGCGCCCTCCCGCAGCCGACGCCCCACCCCGCTGCACACGCTGCCACCGTCGTCAACCCCTTCCTCCCTCCCCCTCCCCTCCCCCGCACCCATGGCGTTCACGCTCAAGGCCTACGCCTCCCCTGCCCTCGCCACTGCATCCTCGGCGGTGTTCCCCTCCTTCTCAGTCGCCTCCGCAGCGCCGAGGGGCCGTGCCGCCGCGGCCAGGAGAGTCTCACTCTGCGGGGCCACATTGGCGACCTGCTACCCCGCGCCCGCGCCAACTCCGGCGCTGCTCCACAAGCGCCCGCTGGGGATGAAGGCGAGGAAGACCAGGACATCAACATCGTCATCTCCACCAACATGTACGTCACCCCCTCTACCCACCCTCCTCCAATCCCGCCTCCTCTTCCTACTCAGGATGTCTCGCCGCCGGTCCCGCCCTGGATGGCTCCGGTTGCTTAGGATCTGGCGGGGCTGGATTTGGCCGGCCCTTCCCGCCGGATCACGGCGCGACAACGGGAGGGAGCTTGATATAGGGTTAGGCTATGCCGTTGGGCCTGGTAGAGCTTGCCCTCCTGGGATCCGCGAGCCGGCGGGTGTCTGTTTGGCGGTCAAGTATCCCACCCCCGTCGATCTAGCTACTTGGAGTATGAAATCTGAACATTAGTAGCTAGCACAGTTTATGATGTCAGATTCAACCAGGAGCTACTAGATAGCTTGGATGAGAGAGAAAGAGAGAGAGCAACAAGGTAGAGACTAGTGCAACGAATTCATATGAGCTAATTAAACATTAACTGCTTGAAAATCTACTTATTCGAACAACAACGACGAGTCAGTGATTTACCAAAAATGCCAATCGAGTGCTCTCTATGTAAATATCAGAGATTTGATAATTATCGAGGCTTATATTTGATGGCTCCTTAATTTGTTTGGAATGAAGCATCAAGAGAGTGTGAGAAGCAATGATTTAGAGGAAGGAGATGGAGCAACGATCAGCTGCTTAGCACCAGCATGATGCCCTTTTCTCTTTCTCTTTCTTTGGTGATGTATAGCTTTGCGTTGCTTTACCCACGCAATCCATCATGTTCCCATATTGTGCCCACTCGACGCACCCACATCAGGCATGATGCCCTTTTATCTTTCTCTTACTTTAGTGATAGATCTCCACCTATACATGCCTGATGTGGGTGCATCAAACACTGTTCCCGTGCTCTCTGTTACTTTAAGACGTTACCAAATTCTTATCTAGACTAGTAATCAGTTGGCTGTTTGCATCTATGAGGTGTAGAATCAACAACCCTTCTGGTAAATAGATGGCGTTCATTTATACTTATTTATGGTGGTAATTAACATTTTGAGCTTGGTACATAGATGTTCTTCGTCTACTTGTCTTGGATCTTATTGTTTAGACGTTACAGGTTTTGTATCTCTGTCTATTGTATCATGTACACATCACTTTTTCTCTCTAATGTACAAGAGCACTCACTCTGCACTCACTCATGTCACATAGCTTAGCCTTGAATTTTAACACATTTCTTGTGTTATAGTAATCTGCCTTCTATTCGCTGGGGACATTTACATGTACCACAAGAACCAGCTCTTGCTACTAAAGGCTCTGTGCCCCCATTCCATCCTTCTTTTTAAATTGCTGAAATTTATATTCTATAACTTGGATGGCTATGTTGCATTTGCAATTCTTGCTTTGTTAAATTTGAGGCTATGTTGCATTTGTAGTTCTTGCTTTGTTAAATCTGAGATTGATGAAAATGGTATATAGAAAGCAAAAAATATTGTTGCCACATAATGATGCTGTATGTTACCCCTAGCAAGTAATATGCTTGAATCAATATGATTTTTCCTGATTATAATTATCTTATATTATCGTGATGTTGGCAGGTATATGCGAGTCAGCAGTGCGGTGGCAGTCCCTGTGGAACGAGCACTGGACTACTCCCTTGGCCAGGCGTACATGTGCTAGCACGAATGGAGCGAAGACTTGTTGTTGGTGTTGTCCGCCAAGTTCTCCAGCCTGGGGTGATCCGAGGCTATCCCATGTGCTTCATTGGCTGGGTTGCGTCCTTTGTTGCTGGTCTCATGAATGCGGTACATTTCTGAAACTGAACAAGATTGCTATCAATGGTTATATGATTGGTGATTGGATGTGTGGGCACTCCTGCGTGGGTGCCTATTTGATTCTTAAGTTGTCATTTACCCAAACATTTGTTGATTGTGGAAATGTTATATTTAGTTCCTGATTGACGATTTTCATCAGTAAATTGCTGAGTTGAATTCATGTACTGCTAGCTGCAAGAAGCTATAGTCTAGATACATGATGCAAAGTATGTTGTATTTACACAGTTACATCCAACTGCAGCAACCGCACGGGCGAGTTGAGGTGGGGGACAGAGAAGCTGTGTTGTGCGGGTTCTGATCATGTCTAGCAGCACACTTTCCAGCGTCGACCTGAGAAAACGATGATGCAAGGCTGCTCCTCCTTCTACTGCATGTCTTCATCGACTTTATTCTTCGACAGGGAGATATTTAAAGCCTTCACTTGTTCATTGTGTCATCTGTTGATTACCTCTTCTATTATTTTCTTGCAAAGCATGTAATGGTTTGGAGTAGTTGATCATGGCCTGATGGAACATTCATGTTGTTAGCATGTATATATACACTATTATAGCAGCTTGTTGATCAAGCGCTTGTTCTATCTAAATGTGTGCACAGAAGTGCAGTTACCTTCTAAAAAATTATTGGTGCATTTTTTGTTTCTCAAATACAAAATAGCTTGCTCATTTAAGCTGTGGCAGCCCTACTATTAGCTTTCATATTGTGTCTCCGTTTTCTTGTATCAGAGTATCTCATTTTAACTAGCTAGAGAACAAAAAGCATGGTACTAGCTCAAATTTGTGTTATCTTTCTAAATAACTATCCTTTTCTTGAATGGTCTGTTCATAATATATTTGCCCCAGTTTTTCTGATTCTTCTCAATTGATTCATGTAACAGGGCGACCGAGGAAGGCATGTTGCTGTTTTATTTGTTCCCAGCCTTGACTATGGTTGTCCAGCGAGTCCGGCATATCATCATTTTCTTGTAAAGCAGTATTGTATCACACTTGTAGAGCTCGTTACACATGTTGATCTTTTGAAGTACTGTATTACACATGGTCATATTATTGGCAACGTGATCTGGTTGCTCTTATTTGAAGTATCATGTGTGCTTTTCTCTACCAAGTTAAATACTAGTTGAAATATAAAGAATATGAGCCTGATAGATGGGACTAACTTACCAGTCCCAAACCTGACAACTGGGACCCATCTTACTGGTGGACCCATTTAATAAAAAAGGAAAATTAAAATTATTTAGACAAAAAGGCCAAGGCTCGATAAAAAAAAGGCCTGGCCCAAAAATAAAAAAGCTATAATGTTGAGAAAAATAAAAGAAGAAAAATAAAAACTGTTGAGAAAAAAGGCCTGGCCCAAAAATAAAAAGGCTATAATGTTGGGCCTGGCCCATGTGGATGTCCAGAATTAATAGGAAAAAATATATAAAAGGACGAATTATTGGGCTCGGCCCATGTAAAACAAGGAATTGGACCGGGCTGATTCTTGTGCCACATCAGGTTGACACGTCGGATGCCTACGTGGCCTGGGGAGGCTGCTAGTGACCAAAACAAGACAGTAGGCATATTTTGGTCGTAAACGTCTACGACCTTCTCACAGAGAAGGTCGTTAATTTCAGTTTACGACCGTCATCTTTTGACCATCTATTTTTGGTCACAAAAAGGTCAAAAAATGGAAAATAATGACCATTCAGTGACCAATAGTCAAGGTCACAAGTTGACATATTTCTTGTAGTGAACACTCATGTTGTTCTATGTTGACACGAGAAAAAATTTGAAAGCAATAAGAGGCAATGGATATCGTTTTGTCCCATAAGGTGGGACGTTCCCTAACGAAACCATCATGCTTGTTGTGAGAAGCTCTGTTTTCTGAGAAGCATATACCCAAACCTGCCCCAAATGGGACAATTTTTTTACCATGGCATGTTGATGCCGCTCCATGATAGCATGCCAAGTTTCATGAATTTCAGATGAGTTTTGGATTTACTAGAATTTAAAAACTAGGTATCTCAATGTTTCCTGTCGAGTGACGGTGGCAGGGTGTTTGACATTCATTCCCACTTCTTGCATGGGACCTAAGCAGGTAACCAAGGACATAGATTTGAATTTTCAACTAATTTATATCCATTAGAGCATGTGCGCGTAGTTCATATTTGAATTATGTAGATGAATGCATAGAAAAATTAGTTAATGTATAAAAATGTCCAAGCGAACATCGAAAATCCCAAAAATTGACACAACACTCTTGTTGTTCAATGTTGACACTAGGAAAAAATTGAAATCGAGAAGAGGCAACGGATATCGTTTCGTCCAGAAAGGTGAAACGTTCCCTACGAAACCATCACACTTGTTGTGAGATGCTCTCATTTATGAGAAGCTTATACTCAAACCTGCCCCAAGTGGGTCATAACTTTTACCACGGCATATTGATGCCACTCCATGATAGCATGCCAAGTTTCATGAATTTTGGATTTACTAGAATTACAAAAGCAAGTACGTCGACGTTTACCGGAGAGCCACGGTGCCGTGGTGTTCGAATTTCATCCCCTTTTCTTGCATGGGAGATAAGCATAAACGCATGGACACATATATGATTTTACAACCCATGTTGGTGCACCAGAGCATGTGCATGTAGTTTAATTTTGAATTGTGCACCTAAAATTGCTAGAAAACCAATTTAATGTATGAAATGTTGAAACGAACTCTGAATAATTCCAATTCTCTTACGACACACATATAGTTGCATGTTCACTCCAGATAAAAGGTCTAGCAATTCAAACACCGTCCATTGCCGCGGTGACCCCATTATGTACTTCAAATCAAGATGAAAAATCAAGTATATCGCACATAGTTTATTATCACCAACCGTGTGAGATGCAGCACAAAATATCCCGGAGCACTGTCGGTGTATAGTACACCTATGGCTTACGCGAGAAAGTGCGTCGGCTACAGTCCATAGCCGGTGTCTCAAGCACACTTGCTCGCTCCCCAAATATCATTTCACTGTTCAATCTTCGCTGGTGAAAGATGGGCACGTGGACCCGAGTCATGAGGGAAACTTCTGTGGCCCACTCCGGCGAGAGCGCGGCTGCAACCACCATGCACGTTCTAACAAGGTGCATGAGCACGGCCACAATCTGTGACCGGGCGGCAAAGGCAGCCCAAACAGCCGATGTTGCTTCTCAGGTGGTGGCAGCAACATCTGCAGTAGCGGCCTTAGCCCAGATGGAGGCCGCCCACGACCATGTCGAGGCCGCACACGCCCAGCACCTCGCGATCACCGCACAAATCGAACGAAGCTTCTCCAACGACGGTCGGTAACACACGGCCGACGAGCTGGCAATCGCCGAGAGCGTTCGAGCAGTCGTCCGTTCCTCCGCCGCATACCTTGCGGCGACGGAGCCTGTCCAAGCCCAGATCGCGTCCGCCCACGCCCAGCGCTTGGCAGCCTTTACCAAAGAGATGGCGGAAGCAAATGGCGAGATGCTTGCCGAGTATGGTGTGATGGATGTCATGGCGCCCCTTCCCCAGGAGACCGTCGGGCACGAGCTGGACATGGAGGCGGCGGCGAAGATCGACGAGCACGAGCTGTAGTAGTACTTTTTGTTTTGTTTAATTAAGATCCCCGGTCTTTAATTTGTTAGAGTAATGTTTAGGTCAGCTAGCTCTGTTTAATTGCTGAACTTGCTCGATTAAGAAGTGTGGGTGTGCTGTAGTCTCGTTTGTGTACCCAAATTATGCAATGACGTGGATGACCACTGTATCCATGGAAATTCGAACCAAAACTTTTGACGTTCAAACTCATCACACACGGGTGAAGCTATTTGAATCGTTTGTGATGTTCACATATCGTACACAGTACTGAATAAGGGACCATGTCTGATGACACTTTGCGCGCCAGTTTTTTTAGCTGAAGTGATTCCAAATTTTTGGCTTCCACGGAAATATCTACCTCACCGCCCCCTCCCCCTTACCAATGCCACATTTCCCCTCTTTCCGCCTTCCTTTCCAAATTGAAACCTTCACTCCTTGCTTGCACCGCCGCCTCCTCGTCGGCGACCCTCCTTCATGCTGCTCGGCCTTGTCTATCCAGGCAGGTAATCCACACCCGACCCCCATCCTCCTTCTCCTTCCACATCCCACATGCCCCAACCGCCGGCGCGAGCGCGACACCTTCCACCCAAATCACCAACCCCTCCATAAAATAAGCGCCGCCCTAAGACATGATGCACACAGTATATCCAGGATCTCAAGGAGCATTTGTCAGCGGAGAAGAAAATCGCGGCCGCACGCTGATACGTCCATTTTGCATCATGTTTATATGTTGATATTCATTGCATTATGGGCTGTTATGACATGTTTTGTCACAATACTTATGCCTTTTCTCTCTTATTTTACAAGGTTTACATGAAGAGGGAGAATGCCGGCAGCTGGAATTCTGGGCTGAAAAAGGAGCAAACTCTGGAAACCTATTCAACACAACTCCAAAAGCCCCGAAACTCAACAGAACTCCATTTTAGAAAATATAAAAAATCTAGCGAAAGAAGTTCATGAGGGGGGCCATCGGCTGTCCACGAGTGTGGGGGGTGCGCCCCCTGCCCAGGGCGCGCCCCCCTGTCTCATGGCCCCCCCGAAGCCCCCCCGATGTCCATCTTCTCCTATATGAGGTGTTTTGACCTAGAAAAATTCAGAAGGAGGCTTTCGGGACCAGACGCCACCGTCTGAAGGCGGAACCGAAGCGAAAACCAATCTAGGGCTCCGGCAGAGCTGTTCTGCCGGGGATACTTCCCTCTGGGAGGGGGAAATCGTCACCGCTGTCATCACCAACAACTCTCCCAACTTGGGGAGGGCTATCTTCATCAACATCTTCACCAGCACCATCTCCTCTCAAACCCTAGTTCATCTCTTGTATCCAATCTTTGTACCCAAACCTCAGATTGGTACCTGTGGGTTGCTAGTAGTGTTGATTACTCCTTGTAGTTGATGCTAGTTTGTTTATTTGGTGGTAGATCATATGTTCAGATCCATTATGCATATTAATACCCCTTTGATCATGAACAATATTATGTCTTGTGAGTAGTTACTTTTGTTCCTGAGGACATGGGAGAAGTCTTGCTATTAGTAGTCATGTGAATTTGGTCTTCATTCTATATTTTGATGAGATGTATGTTGTTTTTCCTCTAGTGATGTCATGTGAACATCGACTACATGACACTTCACCTTTATTTGGGCCTAGAGGAAGGCGTTGGGAAGTAATAAGTAGATGATGGGTTGCTCGAGTGACAGAAGCTTAAACCCTAGTTTATGCGTTGCTTCGTAAGGGGCAGATTTGGATCCATATGTTTCATGCTATGGTTAGGTTTACCTTAATACTTCTTTTGTAGTTGCGGATGCTTGCATTAGAGGTTAATAATAAGTGGGAGGCTTGTCCAAGTAAGGACAGCACCCAAGCACCGGTCCACCCACATACCAAATTATCAAAGTATCGAACGCGAATCAAATGATCATGATGAAAACTAGCTTGACGATAATTCACATGTGTCCTCGAGAGCGCTTTCCTTTATATAAGAGTTTGTCCAGGCTTGTCCTTTGCTACAAAAAGGATTGGGCCACCTTGCTGCACCTTGTTTACTTTTACCTTTTGTCACTTGCTGCCAATTACCTTATCACAAAACTATCTGCTACTTATAATTTCAGTGCTTGCAGAAAATACCTTACTGAAAACTGCCTATCATTTCCTTCTGCTCCTCGTTGGGTTCGACACTCTTACTTATCGAAAGGACTACGATACATCCCCTACACTTGTGGGTCATCAAGACTCTTTTCTAGCGCCGTTGCCGGGGAGTGAAGCGCCTTTGGTAAGTGGAATTTGGTAAGGAAATATTTATATAGTGTGCTGAAATTTATTCACTTGTTACTATGGCTCATAATCCTTTGAGGGGCTTGTTCGGCGTATCTTCACCCCGAACAGAAGAGCAAATAATTGCTCCTTGACCTACTAAATCTACTGAAAATGTTTTATTTGCAATTCCTTTGGGTATGATCGAGAAATTGCTTGAAAACCCTTTTACAGGAGACGGAACACCGCATCTCGATTTACATCTAATCTGTGTGGATGAAGTTTGTGGATTGTTTAAGCTTGCAGGTATGCCCGAGGATGTTATCTAGAAGATGGTCTTCCCTTTATCTTTGAAGGGAGATGCATTGACATGGTTTAGGCTATGTGATGATATGGGATCATGGAACTATAATCGTCTGAAGTTGGAATTTCATCAGAAGTTCTACCCTATGCACCAGGTTCATCGTGATCGTAATTATATTTATAATTTCTGGCCTCGCGAAGGAGAAAACATCGCTCAAGCTTGGGGGAGGCTTAAGTCAATGTTATATTCATGCCCCAATCATGAGCTCTCAAGAAAAATGATCATTCAAAATTTTTATGCTCGGCTTTCTCTCAATAATCGCACCATGCTCGATAATTCTTGTTCTGGCTGTTTTATGATGAAGACTGTTGAATTCAAATGGGATTTATTAGAAAGAATTAAACGCAACTCTGAAGATTGGGATCACGACGAAGGTAAGGAGTTAGGTATGACCCCCCAAGTTTGATTGTGTTAAAGCTTTTATGGATACCGATGTTTTCCGTGAGTTTAGCACTAAATATGGACTTGACTCTGAGACAGTAGCCTCTTTCTATGAATCTTTTGCTACTCATGTTGATCTCCCCAAGGAGAAGTGGTTTAAATACCACCCCCCTATTGATGTAAAAGTAGTTGAACCTATTAAAGTTGAAGAAAAGACTATCACTTATAATGTTGATCCTATTGTTCCTACTGCTTATGTTGAGAAACCACCTTTCCCTGTTAGGATAAAGGATCACGCTCAAGCTTCAACTGTAGTTCGTAAGAGTAATACTAGAACACCTACACCCCCTGAGCAAATTAAAGTTGAACCTAGTGTTGCTATGGTTAAAGATCTCTTGGTAGAAGATTTAGATGGACATGTCATTTACCGCCAAGAAGAGTCTGCTAGAATAGCCAAACCCAATGCTAGGAATAAACAAAGACCTATTGTAGGCTTGCCTGTCATCTCTGTTAAGATAGGAGATCATTGCTATCATGGTTTATGTGACGTAGTTGCTAGTACGAGTGTTATCCCTCTTGATTTATATTGAGAAATTATGCATGATATTGCACCTGTTGAGTTAGAAGGGATTGATGACATGATTAAGCTAGCTAATAGTGACACTATTTCACCAGTTGGGATTGTTAGAGATGTTGAAGTCTTGTGTGGGAAGGTTAAATACCCTGCTGATTTTCTTATTCTTAGTTCCCCACAAGATGAATTTTGTCCCATTATATTTGGTAGACCCTTCTTGAATACTATTATTGCCAAGATAGACTGCGTGAAAGATATTGTTACTGTTGGATTAGGGGATATGTCTCATGATTTTAACTTTGCTAAATTCCGTAGACAACCCCTTGATAAAGAACTACCTAGTAAGGATGAAATTATTGGTCTTGCTTCTATTGTTGTGCCTCATAATGACCCTTTAGAACAATACTTGCTATACCATGAAAATGATATGCATATGAATGAGAGAAGGGAAATAGGTGAAATATTCTTTAAACAGGGACCCGTATTGAAAAACAACTTGCCTGTTAAAATCCTAGGGGATCCTCCTCCACCCAAGGGTGATCCCGTGTTTGAACTTAAACCTTTGCCCGATAATCTAAGTATGTTTATCTTGATGAATAGAAAATATATCCTGTTAATATTAGTGCTAACCTTTTAGAGCGGGAAGAAGAAAAACTATTGAAAATTCTGAAGAAGCACCGTGCTGCTATTGGATATACTCTGGATGATCTTAAGGGCATTAGTCCCACTATATGCCAACACAAGATAAATTTGGAAGAAAATGCCGAACCAGTTATTGATCATCAGAGACGGTTAAATCCTAAGATGAAAGAAGCGGTAAGGAAGGAAATACTAAAACTTCTAG
Organism: Secale cereale; assembly: GCA_902687465.1. Taxonomy (NCBI): domain Eukaryota; kingdom Viridiplantae; phylum Streptophyta; class Magnoliopsida; order Poales; family Poaceae; genus Secale; species Secale cereale. Next base: position 484,697,288 of record LR738711.1, read on the forward strand.
AGGCAGGTATTATCAATCCCGTTGCTGATAGCTAGTGGGTAAGTCCTATTCATTGTGTCCCTAAGAAAGGAGGTATGAATGTCGTTCCTAATGATAAAGATAAATTGATCCCGTAAAGAATAGTTACAGGTTATAGGATGGTAATTGATTTCTGTAAGTTAAATAAAGCTACTAAGAAAGATCATTACCCCTTGCCATTTATTGATCAAATGCTAGAAAGGTTATCCAAACATACTCATTTCTGCTTTCTAGATGGTTATTCTGGTTTCTCTCAAATACCTGTGTCAAAAGGGGATCAAGAAAAGCCACTTTTACTTGTCCTTTCAGTACCTTTGCTTACAGATGTATGCCTTTTGGTTTATGCAATGCACCTGCTACCTTTCAAAGATGCATGATGGCTATATTCTCTGATTTTTGTGAAAAGATTGTTGAGGTTTTCATGGATGATTTCTCCGTTTACGGAACTTCTTTTGATGATTGCTTAAGCAACCTTGATCGAGTTTTGCAGAGATGTGAAGACACTAATCTTGTCTTGAATTGGGAGAAGTGCTACTTTATGGTTAGTGAAGGCATTGTCTTGGGACATAAAATTTCTGAAAGAGGTATTGAAGTTGACAAAGCTAAAGTTTATGCTATTGAAAAGATGCCATACCCAAAGGACATCAAAGGTATACAAAGTTTCCTTGGTCACGCCGGGTTTTATAGGAGGTTCATAAAGGACTTCTGTCGGTGTACTAAGATAGGGGTACCTTAGTACCCCAACTTGTGCACGGGCAGTAGCAGCTTCCCGCGGCAGGGTCTACCATGTGCTTGCCGGAAACCTCTCCGGTCCTTATTAAGCCATTCAAAAACAAAGTATACAAGTCAGAAGATCAAGACCCCGGCAAGTGGAGCTTGCCGGGAAGGCCGTCCCAGGCTCAAGACTACTACATTAAGCACAAGCCCCTGGCAAGAGGAGCTTGCCAGGAAGACCAGAAGACTACATCTCAGAAGACATGCCTCGGCGCAACTTGCGCCCCGGCAGGGCCCGGGGAGCGACAAGCTTCAGGGCCCGGCAAGGTCAAGGCCCCGGCAAGGTGCTTGACGGGGAGAGTTACGCTGTGTACCCGCGCTCCAACTCATCGACCCACGCGTCGCCCTGGGGCCATTCCAGGGACGCGTGGCGGATGGCTGTGCAGCCTGGGGGACATGGTGGCACTCCACGGTGACGAAGCTACCTCCGTGGCGAACGGAGACGCACGGGCGGGCGCTTTTGGGGTCGACGGCGACGGGCATTTAATGCTCTTGTCCCCCACTGTCAAAGTAGGTGATGACCACTGTTCATCCACTGTTCCCGCACTGTTACAACTACCACCAAAGTTACGTTTTTGCCCTTCTTCTACGTTGGCACCTGTCGGTGACCCCTTGCGCTATAAAAGGAGGCCCATGCACAACGTAGAAACGGTTCGGAATCTAGACAGCTCTTTCGCTCGGTGTAGCTAGTTCTTCAAGCTCCCGAGCTCCAACACTCAATACAATCTAAGCAGGAGTAGGGTTTTACGCGTCCGTCGCGGCCCGAACCTGGGTAAACTGCCCGCGTGCTCTCCTCGATCTGCTCTTTGTGCTTCCTCCGCTCCCTTACCGCAACGTACAAGGGGCTCCGGTCCCATAGGTGTTCGTGGTGGACAGTTTCCCCCGACATCTTTGGCGCGCCAGGTAGGGGGCGTCGAGGTTGTGCGAACCTGATCCGGCGTTCACGCGGGCGCATTCTTCATCAAACTCTCCAGCTTCACCAACTTCATCAGCAACAGCAACATGGCCCCGAAGAAGAAAGCCTCGGAGGTCGCAGGCCCGTCTGCGTCTGTTCCACCGCCACCAAAACCAACGGTGGGTGGAGGAGACGCCGGCGGAAGGGTGGTCGCCGGCGAGGAAACTCGCGGCACCACCAAATCCAAGGACAAGACGGACGACCGAGCCTCGGTGTCCGTAGATGCGCCACATCCATCTCAACAGATGACAACCCAGCAACGCCATGGTACAGGAGGTACCATCCGTTTGCTGGGGCAAGGGCAAGCCGGAGGTTCGCGGGACGCTCTGGGCCACCGTCCTGGCCCGAGCAAGGCGCGGTCGCCGGGGCGGGAACCTGCTCCTTCTAACCCCGTTAGGAGTCCGAGCATATCCCGCTCCTCGCACCGCTCGCCCCCGCTCCCCTCCTCTCCAGCAGAAGCGCTCGCAAGAGCGCAACTGCTCCTCGATTTTCCTCCAGCGGCAGATAAGGCCGAAGACTGGAGGGCAACAATCCAAAGCCTCATCGCCTTCGCCAACAACGACACGCCGCAGCAGCCGGCGACCTCGCGGCCACGGCAAGTCGAGAAGACGAAGGCCGATGGCGACAAGACCGCCGGGGGTGCGACCACCGTACACTCCCCGCCGCGGAAGCAGAAGACGCCTCCCCGCCGGATTAATGTCGACAACGACTCTACGGCGTCGTCGGATCCGCGGGCTCGTCGGGACCAGCGCCAAGTCCTTGACGACCGGCGACAAGAAGACGCTCGGACAAATATCGAGCGCCGCCGACAAGCTCGGCGACAATCAGATCAACGCGCTGGAACCGCTGTCGACACACACGCGCCCAGTGAGCCAGGCGACTTGCCGTACGCGGCAGGTTGCCCTGCGTTTACTCGAGAGCTGTGGCGTGTCCAGTGGCCCAGCGTGAAAAACTTCAGGCCCGACGTACCGGAGAAGTACGATGGCAAGACGCACCCCTCGGAGTTCCTCAGCATATACGCCATCGCGGTGCAGGCTGCCGAGGGGCGCGACGAGAAGATACTGGCGAACTACTTCCCGCTAGTGCTTAAGCCAAACGTTCGTTCTTGGCTTATGCACTTGCCGGAAGGCTCTATTTCTTCGTGGGCAGATTTGTGCCATCAATTTGTTGGCGCCTTCACAGGCGGCCACAAACCCCACGGCCAGGAGAGTGATCTCCACATCTTGGCCCAGAAGGAAGGAGAGCCCCTGCGCAAGTATATCCAACGATTCAGCCGCGTGCAGCACAATATCCCCGACGTCCACCCTGCCGTGGTTATCAGCGCGTTCCACCAGAACGTGCGTAACCGCCGCATGCGTGAGGAGATGGCCATGACCAAGATACGGGATGTCAGCGAGCTCTATGCTCTGGCTGACAAGTGTGCGCGCGCCGAAGAGGGGAGGAGACTCCCCGGGGAGGATGCTGGCGCAGGGGGAAGCGACAGCGAGGATGCCGCCCCGGCAAAGAAGAGCCGGCGGCGGAACAACAGAAAGAAGAAGAGCAAGGAGGTGCTGGTCGTCGAGAAGTCCGGCAAGGAGGCTCCCGCCAAGACAGCACAGGCCGGCGGCTCCGGCAAGGAGCCTGCCCCTGTAGCGGCAGCCGACAAGCAGGACGGCTCTGACAAGCAATATTGCAAGATCGACCGCACCAAGGGTCACGACCTTTCGAACTGCAAGCGCGTCGAATACCTCGTAGAGCAGCAGAAAGCCGAATACAAGCGGCGCGACAAGGAGAAGGCCCAAGATGGCGGAGGAGAGCCAAGAAAGAAGCGGCCATTCAATGGCCGGGGAGGGCGCCGCGGCAAGGCAAAGCAGCGGCAAGGTGATCGACCTCCCCGGGGCCGCGACAAAAATGAAGAGGAAGAGGACGACGACGACATGGAGGAAGGTGATAACAGCGAGCAGGAGTTCCAAAAGGCCACAGAAGTGCTGTGCGTCGACGGAGGCGCCTCTCTGCACACTTCCCACCGCCAACTCAAGCAGTGGGTGCGTGAAATGAACGCAGCAGAGCCGCCCGTTGAGTCGCGCAGGCTGCTGAAGTGGTCCAGCACGCCCATCATTTTTGATCTTGAGGATCACCCTGACCGCACCACTGCGGTCGGGTGCTTGCCGATGTTGGTCTCACCAACCATCCGCAACCTCAAGGTCACCAAAATGTTGGTTGACGGCGGGGCCGGCCTGAACTTGATCTCCTCAGCTGTGATCAAGAAACTCCAGATCCCAGATGGCGAGCTCGAAGAGACCGGTTCGTTCCAAGGAATAAACCCGGGAAGGAGCAAGCCCAAGGGGAAGATTACTCTGCTAGTGACCTTTGGCGGGGAGCTCAACTTCAGGACAGAGAGGATAACCTTTGATGTTGCCGATATCCCATTGTCGTACAATGGGATACTTGGACGTCCTACCCTCGCCAAGTTCATGGCAGCTTCCCACTACGCCTACAATGTACTCAAGATGCCGGGGCCGATAAGCGCCATCTCTGTCCATGGCGACAAGAAGGACGCGCTTATCTGCGCCGACAAGATATACCGGGATGCAGCAGCAGCAGCGGAGAGCGACACACTTGCCGCTGAAGCTCCCGGGGGGAAGAAGACCAAGACCAAGTCCGGCAAGTGCTCTGGGGCCCACTCCGGCAAACGCACCTCTTCGGAGTGTTGCGCTGCCGTCGAGGACGTTCCACCGAGCTCCACCGGCAAGTGCAAGAAGGGGATGGCCGCTCCACCGGCAACCAAGAAGGTGTCCGCCAAGGAGGACAGCACTGGTGGTACCTTCACCATCAGTGCTACGCTTGACAGCAAATAGGAAAGCGCGCTCGTTGCCTTCCTGCGGGCGAATGTCGATGTGTTTGCGTGGCAATCATCTGACATCCCCGGTGTTCCCAGGAAGGTAATTGAGCACAAGCTTGCTGTTTGTCCTCATGCGCGGCCCGTCAAGCAGAAGGTCAGGAAGCAAGCCATGGAGCGCCAAGAATTCATTGCCGAAGAGATCAAGAAACTAGAAGCAGCAGGCCTGGTTAGAGGCGTGATCCATCCGACGTGGTTAGCAAATCCAGTTGTCGTGCGTAAGGCCAACGGGAAGTGGAGACTGTGTATAGACTTCACTGATGTGAATAAAGCATGTCCCAAGGATCCATTTCCCTTGCCGCGCATTGACCAGATTGTTGACTCCACCGCCGGATGTGAGCTGCTCTCTTTCCTTGATGCATATTCAGGCTACCACCAGATTTTCATGGCCAAGGAAGACGAAGAGAAGACTGCATTTATCACTCCATGCGGCACATATTGTTTCATACGCATGCCCTTTGGATTGAAGAATGCAGGCTCTACATTTGCAAGGGTAGTGCACACTGCTTTTGAGCCACAGATCCACAGAAATGTAGAAGCATACATGGATGACATAGTGGTGAAGAGCAAGAGCAAGGATACACTGATCCAAGATTAGGAAGAAACTTTTGAGAACCTGCGCAAGATCCAGCTCAAATTGAACCCCGAGAAGTGCGTCTTCGGAGTCCCCTCCGGCAAGCTTCTCGGGTTCTTTGTGTCCCGGAGGGGGATTGAAGCCAATCCCGACAAGATTAAAGCCATCGAGCAGATCGAAGCCCCGAAGCACGTCAAGGATGTCAGGAGACTTGCAGGTTGTGTAGCTGCCCTCAGTAGGTTCATTTCGAAGTCTGCAGAACGTGCCCTACCTTTCTTCAAAATCTTGAAGAAGGCAGGTCCTATGAAATGGACTCCGGAAGCGGAGGCAGCGCTGCAAGACTTGAAACGATACCTATCCTCCACTCCAATACTTGTCGCACCTAGACTTGAAACGATACCTATCCTCCACTCCAACACTTGCTGCTGTACTTAGCGGCAACCAATCAAGTGGTTAGTGCTGCGTTGGTAGCGGAGAGGGAGGCAGAGGAAGAGTCTACACCACCGGCAAGCGAATCCAGCGACAAGCAGGGGGCTGTCCCGACAAGCTCTGGCCCCGACAAGGACAACTCTGCGCAGGAACAAGGAGAAGTGCGGAGGAAGATGGTGCAGCGCCCGGTGTATTTTGTGAGTTCCCTCTTGCAGGGGGCTAGATCAAGATACTCCGGGGTGCAGAAGTTGCTTTTCGGCCTCCTCATGGCCTCGAGAAAGCTGCGCCATTACTTCCAAGCACATGAGATAACAGTGGTCACTCGCTTTCCGTTGAAGAGGATATTGCAAAATCTAGAAGCAACAGGCAGGATCGTCGAGTGGGCACTGGAGCTGTCAAGCTTTGGTCTCAAGTTTGAGAGTACTTCAACTATCCAGAGCCAAGCTTTGGCAGAATTCATAGCTGAATGGACCCCAACGCCCGATGAAGAAGTTCCAGAGACAAGTGTACCCGTACAAGAAGCGACGAGTGAATGGGTAATGTACTTTGATGGTGCCTTCTCGCTGCAAGGCGCCGGTGCCGGCGTGGTACTCATAGCGCCCACCGGAGAACACCTTAAGTATGTTATCCAGATGCACTTTCCCAGGGAGCAAGCGACAAACAATACTGCTGAGTATGAAGGCTTGCTTGCCGGCCTCAGGATTGCGGCCGAACTTGGGATTAAGAAGCTGATTGTGCGGGGAGACTCTCAGTTGGTGGTCCGACAAGTTAACAAGAGTTACCAGAGCCCTTTGATGGAAGCTTATGTAGATGAAGTGAGAAAGCTTGAAGAACACTTTGAAGGTTTGCAAATGGAGCACGTTCCAAGAGCTCAGAATGATATTGCAGACGGCCTTTCAAAGTGTGCTACGATGAAGTTACCTGTGGAACCACGGACCTTCCTGCTCAAGCTAACTCAACCATCCGTTACACCATCAGTTGGGCAAAGTAAGAAGAGAAAGTTGGTCTCCGGCGACTACTTGCCGGCGGATCTTCTAGAAGCCGCCGCCAAGGTTCCCAAGATCAACGACCAGAACGCTGAGGAACAGTTTGCTCCTGCAGATCCTAGGGTCTGTACAGTTGAAGCAAGCGCTCCCGACAAGCCTCGCCCCGGCGAGCTTGCCGGGGGACCATCAGCTCCGGCGGAAACAGAGGTTCTTGCCGCAGAAGCTGGGGTTCCCGCAGCGGCCGTCATGCCTTTAGTCCTTGCTGTTGAGCCTCAGGCTCCAGCATGGGTGCAGCAGATCGTCCGTTTTATGCAAACTGGAGAACTTCCCAATGACCCAGAAGAGATAGAGAAGATAACCAGGCAGTTAAGTATGTACCAGTTCGTTGACAACGAATTGTACAGAAGAAGACTCAATGGTATCAGGTTGAAGTGCATTTCCAGAGAAGATGGACAGAAGCTGTTGGCAGAGATACATGGAGGCATATGTGGCCACCACATTGGCGCAAGGGCACTTGCTGGAAAGGCATTCCGGCAAGGGTTCTTCTGGCCAGAAGCCCTCCAAGATGCAACTGCACAAGTAACCAAGTGTGAAGCGTGCCAGTTCCATGCTAAGCAAATTCATCAGCCAGCTCAAGCTCTCCAGACGATCCCTTTGTCCTGGCCCTTCTCGGTCTAGGGGGTTCGATATCCTTGGCCCCTTCCCCCGTGCTGTCGGGGGCTTTGAGTACTTGTACATTGCAATCGACAAGTTCACAAAGTGGCCAGAAGTGGAACCGGTGAGAAAGGTGACAGCATAGTCAGCGGTCAGGTTCTTCAGGTCGATTGTTTGACGTTTCGGAATCCCTAACAGGATCATCACCGACAACGGTACACAATTTACTAGTCGCACCTTCATGCAATACGTCCAAGACCTTGGCGCCAAGGTCTGCTTCGCTTCTGTTGCTCACCCGAGGAGCAACGGTCAAGCGGAGAGGGCAAATGCTGAAGTGCTGCGCGGACTCAAGACAAGGACCTTTGACAGGCTGCGCAAGTGCGGAAGAAATTGGATAGAGGAGTTGCCGGCGGCTCTTTGGTCAATCAGAACGACACCAAATCGAGCCACCGGACAGACAGCCTTTGCTCTTGTCTATGGAGCAGAGGCAGTTCTCCCCACGGAACTCGTATACGGATCTCCTCGAGTGCTCGCTTATGATGAGCTCGAGCAAGAGCAACTGCGACAAGATGATGAATTGCTCCTCGAGGAGGAACGTCTCCAGGCTGCTGTACGAGCTGCTCGATACCAGCAAGCCTTGCGCCGCTATCATAGCCGCAAGGTTAAGGCCAGGAGTCTCGAGGAAGGCGACCTTGTTCTTCGGCGTGTTCAGTCCGCCAAGAATTCAAACAAGTTGACGCCGAAGTGGGAAGGCCCTTATCGGGTGAGACAAGTCACAAGGCCCGGCGCTGTCCGCCTTGAGACCGAAGAGGGCTTACCGGTGAGCAACTCCTGGAACATAGAGCATCTTCGCAAGTTTCACCCATAAGGCGCGGTTGCCGTGATCCGCTCCGGCAACCACCTTTTGTACAAGTCTTGCCGCTGTTGCATGTAATCCTTTGTACAAAGCCGGGCGCAGATCCCGTGCATCAGTAAAGCTTTTGTGTTTTGCACTATTTGCCTTTTCCATGCTTTTCTTCGCTATTTGCATGCATTGTTTGGCATCATGTCCAACAAACGTACCCGGTAAGAATTAACACGTCGAAAGGCCCTATACTTGTTTTCCCTCCTCTTTTTCTTTCCCTCTAAATCAGAAGGAATGTTCCTCGCGCACAAGTTTGCCGGGGGGGAAGGAGATGGAGGATGAACCAAGTGTTGTTCAAGAAAGAGAAGCCTTGTCGGGGAAACAAGCAATATATGAAAGCTAAGTTACCAGAATTTGAGCAGTTCAAATTTTTATATTTTAGTTATCTTCCTTGAACAACCACACTTTGTATGGAAAACCTGTGCGCGGAGGAACCTACCCGTGGCTGGACGCACCCTTACCTTGTTTTCGAGTACGCTCAACGACTTAAGTGAGTTGCGACAAGTGTCGCGCCCTTACTTCGTTTTCGAGTTCGCTCAGCAAGCTAAGTGCGTTGCGGCTAGCTGCGGCAAGGTTGCTTGCTGGTAAGGCCTTTGCCAGCAGGCTGCTCAGAGTCCAGCACTCAGCGCTCGCGGCAAGGGTCCCTTGCCGGCGAGTTCCCTAGAAGCATAGGGATAAAAGCATACAAAGTAAAGGACCAAAGAAAGGGAGATAACATTGCACTGATTGCTCAAAATAAGATAATATATTACAAGGGATAACTTGTCGCAATCACTAATTAATTCATGTCCATGACACACTTTGCAGCGGCAAAGGAAATAAAAAGAAAGAGGCCTAATCTACGCGGTCGCCTTCACGCCTGGAGATCTTGTTCACCTTGGCGATGATGTGGGCGACATGCGCCTTCAGGGCCTCCTGATCTGCGTCGGCCGGCAAGCTGCAGAGGACGTTGACGAGATTAATTCCAGGATTGCGGTAAACAATCTTGGTCAAGACGCGCTCCAGGGTCCCCACGCAGAGCTGGCGCGACTCCTCGGCCAGCTGCGCGGGGAGCTTCTGCTGCAGACGTGCGAGCGCCGGCATGATCCCCCTGAAGAAAAGACTGAGCTTGGCGCTGTGGGGGAGATTTGGATCCGGAGAGTATATGAGGTGTTCCACCCTCAGCACCATCAGCTCCTTGTCGATGTTGCCAGCAGAAGCCACCAGATCTTCAGTCCATATCTCGACGGTCCGGCGGAAGTTGTTAGCGGAAGTGGCAGCGCTCTCCACCAGGCCTGGCTCCTTGCGGAGCTCGTCCTTCAGCTTGGTTTCGCGGTCCCGGACGGCGTCGAGTGAATCTTTCAACGTGGAGACCTTCAACTCCAGATCAGCAATTGAGTCCTTGGCGGCTTTGAGTTCGTCGCCCTGCTTGGAGAGGCGTACTTGGAGTTCAGAGTTGGTATGGGCGTCTTTCTCGCGCTCTATGTTGAGCGCGGTGACCCTCTCCGTGCTCGCCTTCAGGTACTCCTCCAGCTGCACCACCTTAGCTTCAAGGTCCTTCTTGGCGGTCTCCGCGGTGGCCGCGGCGGCTTTCGCTTCCTTTAACTCTCCGCCAAGGGCCTGCTCCCGGGCGGTAAGGTCGTCCTCGTGAGCGTCGAGGTCGACCTTCCGCTGGTTGAGCGCTCCTTCTCGCTTAGACAGCGCTTCACCGACCAGACGCTGCTGCTCCTCGGCCTCAGCCTTCTCCAGGAGGAACTCCTGCTGCTCTCCGGCAAGCCTCTCTCGCTCCTCCGCCAAGTCACGGAGAGCCGCCTGGTTGGCGGCGCGGAGCTCTGCGGCGCGTTTCTCCAAGTCTGCTGCAGCCTTGGCGGTGAGGGCCTCCTGAGACTCCAGTTTTGCCTGCCTGGCCCGATAAAGGGCCAGGAGCCGGTGAAGCAGTTTCTCCTCCTCGGGCTCATCGCTCCCGCCAGGCGCTTCAACGATCTTCAACCCCGCGGAGGCGAGGACCTCTCCATCAAAGGTCTCTCCCTCCTCGGGGGCTCGCGATGAAGACCCCCACGGCACCTGTATGAAGACGCCATTGGGGGCCTCAAGATAGAAGCCCGACTGCTCCTTGCCGGCGGAGGGGTCGGCGGCCGGCGCAGCGCTCGACGCTCCTGCCGCCTCCGGGCCGGCAGTGTGGCCGCCGTCCCCCTCCCCGGCCTCTGCGTCTGCGGTCGGGGCAGTCTCCTCCGCGGCAGGCTCGTCGGCTCCCGCCATGTCCTCGACGACAGTGGCATTGTCGGCGTCGCCTTGCACGCCCTCCTCCTCGACGATGACCTCCGTCTCCATCCGCTCCGAGGGAGGAGGATCTAACAGAAGAAGAACAAAAGAAAAAGGTCAAGCAAATATCCAAAAAGACAAGTCCAAGAAGATAAAGCTGCAAAACTTACCTTCGCGGACTTCCTCGACGACTGGCTCCCTCGCCGGGGAGTCCTCCCTTGGCGGGGTGGCCACCCTCGTCGGGCTGCTCGCCCTTGGCGGGGAGCCCGCTCTTGGCGGGGTGCCCGTCCTCGTCGGAACGTTCTCCCTCGCCGGGGAGTCTGCCCTTGGCGGGGAGGGCGGAACCCGTGGCTCGCCGGAGGCAGTCCCTGGGCGCTCCTGCGGCTGCGGCTCAACTTCTGCACAAGACAAGCAAAACAAACAGAGCAACAAAACGTTAGTATCAAGCAAAGACCCCATGTGCGCCCGACGAGCGGAAAGATCAAGCCCAGACTTAGGCTGGGAGCTGCGCTGGGGGCTGCTCCCCGGAGCAGCGGTTGGGTCCGGCAAGTTCGTCGCCGGCGCGTCCCCTGTCGCCTCGACGGGCGAGTCGTCCTCGAGCTCGACCACGGGGACCTTGGCCCTCTTCGCCATCCGTTGGGTTAGGGTCCTGCAGGCAAATCAAGAAACAAGATCAGAATCATCAACGAAAGAATCAAGGCAGAATTGAAGAAGCTACAAAATACAAGTGCTTACTCCTGTTCCTCGTCATCGTCGTCGCTCAGGGCGGAGAAGTCGAACTCCACCTGAGGTGCCCCCACGCGAGGAGCTAGAGGAGAAGGCTCCCTCGGGCGCTTGGCGGTCTCCGGGGCTAGGGGCTGCGAAGACCCAGCCTTCGTTGGCGCCGAGGCCCGGGGAGCAGGCGGAGCAGCTGCTCCACTCTGAGAGGATCCCCCTCCACTTGGCGCTGGCACGCGGGGCGCCTCTGCCGCAGCTGTTGCGCGGGGCGCCTCCGTTGCGGCTGATGTGCGGGGCGCCTCCGTCGCAGCCTGGCTCCCCCTGGTGGCTCGCGTCGCCCGGCGAGCAGGTTGTTGTCGGGGCGCCTGCGTCCTCGTCGCTGTAGGCGCCTTGCGGAGGCGCTTCAACGGAGATCGCTTGGGACTTGCCCGAGGCGGAGAGCTCTCCGAGGACGAGGAGACATCGTCTAGCCCCAGAGATCCGCCAGTATCCTCGTCGGCTCCGGTGTCCTCCTCCTCCTCCTCATCGGTGGGCTCGCTGGGCCCAGCACCCTGCCCCGCGGCCCTGCTCCCTCCGGTGGCTCCGCTCCCTCCGGCACCTCTGCTTCCTCCGGCAACCTCGCCTCTTGCCGCGGCCTCGCTCACAACCCCGGGGATCCCGGCATGCCTCAGAGAAGGGACCCCGGCGAGCTCGTCGGGCGGAAGTTTGAGAAGTCTCCGGATCTCTGCCTCCTCGGCCTGGCACGACGCGTCCTCGGCCTCTGCCTCGTCAACGGTGAACCCGAAGTCTCCTACCGCTGCGGCTGCGGCAGCCTCTTCCACCCGGGTAGCAATATAAGCTATCTCTCGATCCGTGGTGGCCCGGGTGAGACCCTTGATCTCCTCGGTGTTCTTCGGCACCTCGACTAAGTTATCAAAGAAACTCATAATGGCGTCCGGCGTGGGCACTATCCATGTTGGGTCGACGCCGTGAGAGTCACACGCGGGCATCATCGCCCGCAAGGCATCCCGGGCGGTGCTGTTGCACAGCGGCACCACTCCTCGGGGAGGTCTAAACCACTCCGGATGGGCCGGGTCGTGCTTAAAAAGCTCCCGGACCATCCCCTTCAGCTCCAACGACGTGAAGTTGAAGTTCAATCCTGGGCGCAGCCTCATAATATTCGCCGCATTGCCGAACTCCCATGCTGGCCTTTTCCTCTCCTGTAAAGGAGCAATGCGGCGGCGGAGGAAATCTGCCCCTACCTCTCCGATGGTCAACTTGGCTGTCCGGAGACGAAGAATCCTGACAAGGGCAACGTTGAGCTTGACGTCATCCGCAGCCAAATCGCTCCAGTCCCTGCCGCGCACTATAGCTCTTGTGCGCGGTGCAGTGAAAGGCTGCGGCTCGTCCTCCACTACCCAGCACCAATCCGCGCGGCACTCCTCCCACTTGCCGCGGAGTTCGCCTCTCAGATATGATTCCTTCTTGTTCAAGCGGAAGATCCAGGAGATCCCCCCGGAGAGGGGGGCGCCGACCTCTACTCTAGGCATGAAGAAATGCCGAAAGAGTGCTACGTTTGGATAGATCCCTATGTAGTTTTCGCACAGATGTGCGAAAACCGCCATCGTAAGGATGGCGTTGTGGGTGAAGTCTAAGAGATGGAGGTTGTAGGTGTTCATGATGTCGCAGAAAAACTCCGAGAACGGAGGGCACAAGCCACAGTGAAAGAAGACAGCGAAGAAGAAATACCCGCCGGGGTACAGATCTCTGGCGGCGGCCGGGTAGACCCTGGTACGAGGATGCGCCTTGGTCTTCTTGGCCTAGAAGAGATAGTACTTGTTCCAGAGCTCCCTCGCGCTGAGCCTTGGCGCGAAGACGACGTTCCTCTTCCGCAGAAGAGCAAGCTTCGCCGCCTGCTCGGATTTCTCCCTCTTGGCCTTCTCCGCCTTCGCCTTCTCGGTCTTCGGGGCCATGGCAGAGGCGGCGAGGGAAGGGGCGGGGAGTTCGGCGGCGCCGCAGATGCGGAAGACGGCGGAGGAGGTGTGGAGGCAGAGCGCAGAGGGGGATTTCTGGAGGTTGAAGAAGCAATGAAAGCGCAGGAGGGAAACTGCCCCTGCTTCCTCTGCTTTTAAGGGGGAAGTGGGGGACGCTCCGCATTTCCCATTAAAGAACGTGGCCACGATCTCTCCCACGACGCCGCAATCGACGCGTGCCGTTAGGGAAGGACGCGGCGGATGCGGAAGGGGAATTACGGCTCGCCGTGGGCCGCGCGTGCCCGTGCACTGTTTTGGGCCTGGCCCAACGGCGCTCGGCACCGTGTGTGACCCAGGCCCGGGGGCTCCTGTCGGTGTACTAAGATAGGGGTACCTTAGTACCCCAACTTGTGCACGGGCAGTAGCAGCTTCCCGCGGCAGGGTCTACCACGTGCTTGCCGGAAACCTCTCCGGTCCTTATTAAGCCTTTCAAAAACAAAGTATACAAGTCAGAAGATCAAGACCCCGGCAAGTGGAGCTTGCCGGGAAGGCCGTCCCAGGCTGAAGACTATTACATTAAGCACAAGCCCCTGGCAAGAGGAGCTTGCCAGGAAGACCAGATGACTACATCTCAGAAGACATGCCTCGGCGCAACATGCGCCCCGGCAGGGCCCGGGGAGCGACAAGCTTCAGGGCCCGGCAAGGTCAAGGCCCCGGCAAGGTGCTTGCCGAGGAGAGTTACGCTGTGTGCCCGCGCTCCAACTCATCGACCCACGCGTCGCCCTGGGGCCATTCCAGGGACGCGTGGCGGATGGCTGTGCAGCCTGGGGGACACGGTGGCACTCCACGGTGACGAAGCTACCTCCGTGGCGAACGGAGACGCACGGGCGGGCGCTTTTGGGGTCGACGGCGACGGACATTTAATGCTCTTGTCCCCCACTGTCAAAGTAGGTGATGACCACTGTTCATCCACTATTCCCGCACTGTTACAACTACCACCAAAGTTACGTTTTTGCCCTTCTTCTACGTTGGCTCCTGTCGGTGACCCCTTGCGCTATAAAAGGAGGCCCATGCACAACGTAGAAAGGGTTCGGAATCTAGACAGCTCTTTCGCTCGGTGTAGCTAGTTCTTCAAGCTCCCGAGCTCCAACACTCAAAACAATCTAAGCAGGAGTAGGGTTTTACGCGTCCATCGCGGCCCGAACCTGGGTAAACTGCCCGCGTGCTCTCCTCGATCTGCTCTTTGTGCTTCCTCCGCTCCCTTACCGCAACGTACAAGGGGCTCCGGTCCCATAGGTGTTCGTGGTGGACAGTTTCCCCCGACAACTTCTCCAAAATCTCCAGGTATCTGAATAATCTCTTACAAAAGGATATTCCTTTTGTCTTTGATGATGATTGCCAAGAAGCATTTGAAATACTTAAGAAAGCATTGATCTCTGCACCTATTGTCCAGCCTCCTGAATGGAATTTACCTTTTGAGATAATGTGTGATGCTATTGATTATGCTGTAGGTGCTGTTTTAGGGCAAAGAGTTGATAAGAAATTGAATGCTATCCAGTATGCTAGTAAAACTCTAGATAGTGCCCAAAGAAATTATGCTACTACTGAGAAATATTTTTTAGCAGTTGTATTTGCTTGTGATAAGTTTAGACCCTATATCGTTGATTCTAAAGTAACTATTCACACTGATCATGCTGCTATCAAATACCTTATGGAAAAGAAAGATGCTAAACCTAGACTTATTAGATGGGTTCTCTTGCTGCAAGAGTTTGACTTGCATATTATTGATAGAAAGGGAGCTGAGAACCCCGTTGCAGATAACTTATCTTGGTTAGAAAATATACTTGATGACCCACAACCTATTGATGATAGCTTTCCTGATGAACAATTAGCTGTCATAAATACTTCCCGTACTGCTCCATGGTATGCTGATTATGCTAATTATATTGTTGCTAAGTTTATACCTCCTAGCTTTACATACCAGCAAAAGAAAAAGTTCTTCTATGATTTGAGACATTACTTCTGGGATGACCCACATCTTTATAAAGGAGTAGATGGTATTATTAGACGTTGTGTACCTGAGCATGAATAGGAACATATCCTACGCAAGTGCCACTCCGAAGCCTATGGAGGACACCATGCGGGAGATAGAACTGCACACAAGGAATTGCAATCTGGTTTTTATTGGCCTACTCTTTTCAAGGATGCCCGTAAGTTTGTCTTATCTTGTGATGAATGTCAAAGAATTGGTAATATTAGTAAACGTCAAGAAATGCCTATAAATTATTCACTTGTTATCGAACCATTTGATGTTTGGGGCTTTGATTATATGGGACCGTTTCCTGCCTCTAATCGATACACACATATTTTAGTTGGTGTTGATTACGTTACTAAGTGGGTAGAAGCTATTCCAACTAGTAGTTCTGCTCATAAGACCTCTATTAAGATTCTTAAAGAAGTTATTTTCCCGAGGTTTGGAGTCCCTGGATATCTAATGACTGATGGTGGTTCACAGTTTATTCATGGTGCTTTCCGTAAGATGCTTGCAAAGTATGATGTCAACCATAGAATTGCATCCCCCTATCACCCACAGACTAGTGGTCAAGTAGAACTAAGTAATAGGGAGTTGAAACTAATCTTGCAAAAGACAGTTAATAGGTCTAGGAAGAATTGGTCCAAGAAACTTGATGATGCATTATGGGCCTATAGAACTGCATACGAAAATCCTATGGGTATGTCTCCATATAAGATGGTATATGGAAAGGCTTGTCACTTAACTCTTGAGCTAGAACAGAAGGCATATTGGGCTATCAAAGAGCTCAACTATGATTTCAAACTTGCCGGTGAAAAGAGGCTATTTGACATTAGCAGCCTCGATGAATGGAGAACCCAGGCCTATGAGAATGCCAAGCTGTTTAAAGAAAAAGTTAAAAGATGGCATGACAAAAGGATACAAAAGCGTGAGTTTAACGTAGGTGATTATGTCTTGCTATTCAACTCTCGTTGAAGATTTTTTGCCGAAAAACTTCTTTCCATGTAGGAAGGACCTTACGTTATCGAGGAGGTCTATCGTTCCGGTGCCATAAAAATCAACAACTTCGAAGGCACAAATCCGAAGGTGGTGAACGGTCAAAGAATCAAACATTATATCACAAGTAATCCTATAAATGTTGAAACCAATGTTATTGAAACCGTAACCCCGGAGGAATACATAAGGGACACTTTCCAGAACGATTCAGCCTCCGAAAAGGAATATGTATGTGATACGGTAAGTAAATCGACTCCAAAACAGCTCTAAAGGCAAATTTTCTCCGTTTTGGAATATTTACAAAAATAGAAAAATAAGCCGCAGTCCGGAAGAGACACGAGCCGTCCACGAGGGTGGAGGGCGCGCCCCCTGCCTCGTTGGCAGCTTGTGTGCCTCCCGGACTCTGTTTTCTTATGGGTTACTCCTTTTGGTCGGTAAAAATTCATTATATACACTCTTGAAGGTTTTGACCTCTGTATCACGCAAAAATCCTCTATTTTTGTTTCGAGCTACTATTTTTAACAGTTCTAAATCATCATGGCGTCCTCCAACACCCACAAGGACAAGTTCTTCGAGAATCTCATCAACCCCTACCTTGCGGAGGTGCTGCACCACCCTAAAACCATGGAGTTGCATGAGGGGGTGGTGCACATCCGTGATGTTGAGGGGCCGAGGAGGACTGGAAGCGTGGAGACAAGACTGGAAGCAATGGAGCAGCAAGTTTTCAAGTGCCAAGGTATGGTGGAACGAGGAATCAACGCCAACCACATGATGATCTCGGAGCTTGCCAACAACCTCAAGCTGGGCTAAATGATCTTTCGGGAAGCTATCTCCAATCTTCAAGAGAAGATCGAACACCTCCAAGCCTAGATCTATGACCTGCAAAACCAAAACTGTGAGTATGAATATAGATTCAAGAAGATGAGTTTGGCTGCAGATTTGACTATCCCGGAGACTCGATCATCCTTCTACGATGGTGAACAAATGCCTTGGAAGGTGGAAAACAAGCCTACATCATCAACAACTCCATCACCACCACCCCCGAAGAAGGAGACATAATCATATGGGTATGGGCACTCCCCTTGGCAACTGCCAAGCTTGGGGGAGTGACCCTGGTATCGTATCACCATCACTCTTATCTTTACAGTTTTACTTAGTTCGATCCTTTTGGTAGTATCTTGATCTAGTAGAATAAAGTTAGCATAATCTAGTTGTGAGCTTTTGCCTTATGATCTCTACCCTTTGTAATCGAGTCCGTGAGCTATATAATAAAGATTAGTGTTGAGTCAAGGGCTTGATTTCCTCACTCGGGTCATGATAAAAAGAAAGAAAACATAAAGAGTATCAAAGAGATCATATCGATCTTATGGGAAGTAATGACTTCATATATAAGAGTATGATAAATAAAAGTTGTTGGGAGTTGACAAACATAGTTTTGGTCATCGTTGCAATTAATAGGAAGTAATAAAACAAGAGGGGCTTCACATACAAATATACTATCTTGGAAATCTTTTATGATTGTGAGCACTCATTAAAGTATGACATGCTAAAGAGTTGATGTTGGACAAGGAAGACAACATAATGGGTTATGTTTTCTTGTATCCGAAATAAAGTATATTCTCATGGATCATCCAACATGTTGAGCTTGCCTTTCCCCCTCATGCTAGCCAGAACTCCTCGCACGAAGTAGAGATACTACTTGTGCTTCCATATATCCTTAAACCCAGTTTTGCCATGAGAGTCCACCATACCTACCTATGGATTGAGAAAGATCCTTCCAAGTAAGTTGTCATGTTGCAAACCCGCTAAAATATGTATGATTTATTAGTGTGGAGGAAATTAGCTTTATACGATCGTGTGATATGGAAGTAATAAAAGTGACGGACTGCATAATAAAGGTCCTTATCACAAGTGGCAATATAAAGTGAAGTTCTTCTATGCTAAGACTTTGTGCATCCAACCATAAAAACACATGGCAACCTCTGCTTCCCTCTGCGAAGGGCCTATCTATTATTCTTGCCTTGTAAGAGTTAAGGTGAAATTCACCTTTCCTTTTACATTTTATCCTTTGGCAAGCATACTGTGTTGGAACGATCCTGACATATATACCCACTTGGATGTAAGTTTTCATGGTCTATTACTGTTGACATTACCTTTGAGGTAAAAGGTTAGGAAGCAACACCATAAGCCCCTATCTTTCTCTATGTTCGATTAAAACTCCATAAACATAAGTATTACGTGAGTGTGAGCAATTGTGAAAGACTATATGAAAGTTGAGTATGTAGGCTTGCTGAAAAGCTCTTATATTGAATCTTTCTGATGTTACAATAAATTGTAATTGCTTCAATGACCGAGATCAAAGTTTGTTAGTTTCGGATGAAGTTTATGATTCATGCTTGATATTGTGAATGAATTTTTACTTTAGCATATGAACCATATGACATTATATATATGTTGCTGTTATGAAAATGATCATGATGCCCTCATGTCCGTATTTTGTTTTTATCGACACCTCTATTTCTAAACATGTGGACATATTTTTCGATATCGGCTTTCGCTTGTGGACAAGCGAGGTCTAAGCTTTGGGGAGTTGATACGTCCATTTTGTCACAATACTTATGCCTTTTCTCTCTTATTTTACAAGGTTTACATGAAGAGAGAGAATGCCGGCAGCTGGAATTCTGGGCTGGAAAAGGAGCGAACTCTAGAAACCTATTCTGTACAACTCCAAAAGCCCCGAAACTCAACAGAACTCCGTTTCAGAAAATATAAAAAATATCTAGCGAAAGAAGTTCACAAGGGGGGCCACTGGCTGTCCACGAGGGTGGGGGCGCGCCCCCCTATCTCGTGCCCCCCCCCCCCGAAGGCCCCCCGATGCCCATCTTCTCCTATATGAGGTGTTTTGACCTAGAAAAAAAATCAGAAGGAGGCTTTCGGGACTAGACGCCGTCATCTCGAGGTGGAACTGAGGCGGAAACCAATCTAGGGCTCCGGCAGAGCTGTTCTACCGGGGATACTTCCCTCCGGGAGGGGGAAATCGTCACCGTCGTCATCACCAACAACTCTCCCATCTTGGGGAGGGCTATATTCATCAACATCTTCACCAACACCATCTCCTCTCAAACCCTAGTTCATCTCTTGTATCCAATCTTTGTACCCAAACCTCAGATTGGTACCCGTGGGTTGCGGGTAGTGTTGATTACTCCTTGTAGTTGATGCTAGTTGGTTTATTTGGTGGAAGATCATATGTTCAGATCCATTATGCATATTAATACTCCTCTGATCATGAACAATATTATGTCTTGTGAGTAGTTACTTTTGTTCCTGAGGACATGGGAGAAGTCTTGCTATTAGTAGTCATGTGAATTTGGTCTTCGTTCGATATTTTGATGAGATGTATGTTGTCTTTCCTCTAGTGGTGTCATGTGAACATCGACTACATGACACTTCACCATTATTTGGGCCCAGAGGAAGTCATTGGGAAGTAATAAGTAGATGATAGGTTGCTAGAGTGACATAAGCTTAAACCCTAGTTTATGCGTTGCTTCGTAAGGGGCTGATTTGGATCCATATGTTTCATGCTATGGTTAGGTTTACCTTAGTACTTCTTTTGTAGTTGCGGATGCTTGCATTAGAGGTTAATCAAAAGTGGAGGCTTGTCCAAGTAAGGACAACACCCAAGCACCGTTCCACCCACGTACCAAATTATCAAAGTACCGAACGCGAATCAAATGATCGTGATGAAAACTAGCTTGACGATAATTCCCATGTGTCCTCGGGAGCGCTTTCCTTTATATAAGAGTTTGTCCTGGCTTGTCCTTTGCTACAAAAAGGATTGGTCCACCTTGCTGCACCTTATTTACTTTTACCTTTTGTCACTTGCTACCAATTACCTTATCACAAAACTATCTGCTACTTTTAATTTTAGTGCTTGCAGAAAATACCTTACTGAAAACTTCCTATCATTTCCTTCTGCTCCTCGTTGGGTTCGACACTCTTACTTATCGAAAGGACTATGATAGATCCCCTACACTTGTGGGTCATCACACGCACAGATGAGGCCGCGATGGCTGCCATTCATGCAGACCCCTAGATCTTGGAGGAGCACCTTGCCATTTGCTAGCTACATCGGTTAAGCATGCTTGGTTTACCCGTTATGTGTGTTGTTCCTGCCTTTCCTTCACAAATTCTAGTGAATTGTGCTATCTAATTTTACCATGCAATTTGTTGCTCTAGTGTATATGTTCTATTTGTCGTATAGTGTGGTGCTCACTTAGTAACTGTTTTGTTAATTTGTTGTCGTCTTCAGTTAACTGTTTGGTTCAATTATGCAAATGTGAAGTTCAATTCAATTTTGTATTGTCTTCCATGTGAGAACTAAATCGAATTTATATTTACAAGATACATGAGAAATGAATACAATTGCTACATTTCCAAGTTGTCAAGCATGCTTGGTTTGGTTATACATTGTGTATTGTGCTGCTCAGTTAACTTTTGGTTCATTTGTGTTGTGGTGTTTAGCTAACTATTTGGTTCAATTCTGCAATGCGATGTTCAATAGTTGTGGGCGCATTCTGTTATTGTATACCATGTGAGGAATAAATTGAATTTGGTTGTAGTAAATACATGACAAACAAATACACTTGCTACAATTGGTTGTAGTTAACTATTTGGTTAACTGTCTGATCTTCTATTAGGTGTATGTTATATTGTGCAATGTGGTGCTCAGTAAATGTTTGGTTCCTTTGTTGTGGTGTTTAGTTAACTGCTTGGTTCAATTCTGCAATGCAATGTCCAATTGTCGTGGGTAGAATTTTGTATTGTTCTGCATGTGAGGAATAAATCGAATTTGGCTGCACTTAATACATGACAAACATATACAAGTGCTATATTTCATAGTTCTTAATTATGCTTGGTTTGGATAAATGGGTTTTCCGTGTGACTTGAATTAATATGATGAATCTGCAATGTGCTTATTTATCATCAACATATTTTACTGATAGCATGCGAACCCTTACTTAACCTGATGACTAACTACCTTATATGTGTTGCAGGGAAACAATGGGAAGCACTGAAGTTTACAATCGAGGTTAGCATGTGCATGGTCCGTTCTCTAATACCACATTATTGTGCACTTACAGGAAGCATTCTAATATTTTGGTTTTTAACAATTTGGTCTTGCACATGTAGGTCCTGCTGTCAGAGGTTTTGACCCACTGTTCGACCCTTTTTGCATATGGGGAAATGAGTTGTCCATGAATATCAATCAAATCAAGAAACTCAGAAAGATTCTTAGGATAAAGAAATTAGCGACAAAAAACAACAAGATCTTTGTCTGCACAATGTAGAAGACATCAGTTCACTACAAGATGGTACTAACTATTTTACCTTGCCTTTTTTCATTCCTTTGCCCCATCTCCAATATAGAGAAGATATTTATGCATATCCTTGTTTCCAGGCCTTTCCAAAGTAGTTCACTGAGGATTACCTCTCAAACCACCTCTATGGGGAGGCGAGGAAGGTTTTCATACAACATCAACGGTTCAATATTGAAGTGTTCCTGAAGAGGACGAAGGACGGACGGTCAAACATCCACAGGCACCGGCCTAAAGTTGCTAAGACCTTCAACATGAATGAAGGCTCAATATTCGCCTTCCGCTTCAGAAATTTTCCAGATGAGATGCATCTATCTATATACCATCTATGATGCTAATTTTGAAAGGTTCTACATGTTGCATGTGGAACTTGGTGCTGGTGCAATTGTGTAATGGGGTAGCTGAGTGCTGAAGCTATATCATGGTGTACTCTGATGTATTTCAATTATGAAATTCTGCTTCCTTAATATGGAAATGAAATATATTGTGTGCTTAATATGAATGTCAATTAGATTAATAAATGGATTATTAATAATAGGGCAATTAGCCTGCTAATGGTGAATAAGCCTGCTAAATGGGTTTAGATATTGCAAACGGTTATTGAAAAAAATACCGTGGGTGATGAGCTCAAGAAACGCACACAGTTTCTAGGAATAAACCGTGTTGGATCAATGAACAATCACACACGACTTTCTCTTGAAAACTATTTGCGTTAGTCCACCTTGCGCAAACGTTTACCACATAAAAAATATGTGTGGTGGACAACCTTTGCCACACAGTTTCTTCTACGGACCGTGTGTGATACATTCAATAACGCAAATGATTCAACAGGAAAATTTGTGTGTGATGTACCTGTGAACGGAAACGTTTTCCTTGGAGCGATTGTGTGGGATGTGTATACGAACGGAAACGTTAAGCGGGGACTGACTGTGTGGGATGTACTTGCGACCGGAAACAATTTTGCCGTATAATTGTATTTTTTAGCTCTACTTTATGTATTTCCGTATTTGAGCGCTCTCTGGTCGCACATGACCTCATTTTGTCGAGCGTGTGTGCCAGGAGGGCATATCCCGGATGGTTTCTGGGTCGTGTGGGAAGGACCCCCCTATCGCCCACACTCACTTGACGACGGTTCCAAATGCCGTCGTGGAAAGGGGTTAAAAACCGTTTGTTTAGGACTGACGCGTACTAGTGTATGTTCGGAAGGAGGAACCCGCCTTGCAATGTCGAAGACAGTATGCGTGCCGGACTCAAAGACATCGAAGACTGGTTCAGGGGCTACAGAGGGAGTCCTGGATTAAGGGGTCCTCGGGTGGCCGGATTACTCGTTATGGGCCGGACTGGTGGGCCGTGAAGATCATCACAGAAGATTATCCCTCGTATCCTAATAGGACTCCTATATGTGTAGAATGGCAAGTTTAAACTCGGGGTGTAATATTTACTTCCTCTACAAGATGATCATGTACAACCCTAGGTCCCTCCGGTGCATATATAAACCGGAGGGTTTGGTCCGTAGAGGCAGAATCACAATTACATAGGCTAGACTTCTAGGGTTTAGCCATTACGATCTCGAGGTAGATCAAATCTTGTAACCTTATATTCATCAAGATCAATCAAGCAGGAAGTAGGGTATTACCTCGATAGAGAGGGCCTGAACCTGGGTAAACATCGTGTCCCTAGTCCCTTGTTACCATCGATCCTCAAGCAGACAATTCGGGACCCCCTACCCGAGATCCGTCGATTTTGACACCGACACTGACCAATTCTACTATGCAGGGATAGTTGGCTCAGTCATATTAACAACATGCTTTTGGAGTTTATTATTTGTCTTGCATGTGCTAGTTGTAATGACATGATACTGCCCGCTCTTTAACTGCTTAGGATTGCTCTGAAAACCTGTCTGGTTGCTCTCATGCTGAGTTCCTTGGCCAGAATGCTGATTACCACCTCCATGATTACCGGACCCTTGATATCCAGATCCAGACCCGCCATGGCCATTATACCCACCAGATGAGCCGCCAGCCCTAGGAAAACCGGATCCTGAGCCGCCAGTACCCGGTTGACCTGGGTTTCCACCACCACCCTGGTGATTCTGATAAGCTTGGTTGCGATATTGCTGCATAATATTGCAATTCTCCCAGGAGTGGTTGGCCGGCTTATCTGGTGTATAATGCTTGGGACACGGAGCTTTGAGGGCTTCTTTGAAGTTACGAGCTTTGTTTGCATTCAATGGTCTCCCAGAATTATTTCGCCTCTGGCCCTTGAAACTAGTATTAGTGTTAGCAATGAAATCTAAGCTGCCATCTAGATGCTTACGCTTACCACCATTGCCTTGATTGCCATGGTTCCTATTCTACCCTGAATTATTCTGCTGTTGTCCTTTGCCACCACCGTTTTTCTTGCCCTTGCCTGATTTCTCATCATCTGACGTTGGATCATTCATGTTGTCCGACTCAGCATACTTGGTAAGGGCATCCATGAGACCTCCCATATCCTGAACCTCCCACTTGAGATGCCCAAGCTTCTGAACCAGAGGATCAAAGTGGCAATTTTTCTCCAAAATCAGCACCACCTAGGCGACTGATATGCCATCGGAAGAGTGGATAATTTTTGCGACCCGGCGAGACCAGTGATGAGCTGACTCGCCCTCACGTTGGACACATAGTTGTAGATCAGCATTCGTCATCAGATGCTTGCAGGTTCCTTGAAAGTGTTTGATGAAACGCTCCATCAACTCCACCCAAGTGTTGATGGAGTTAGGGGCAGATTTTTTAGCCAAGTGCGAGCCAGCCCTTCAAGCATCATAGTTAAATACTTGGCAAAGACTACATCGCTAACATCCAACATGTCCATAGCAATCTCATAACTCTCAATCCAGGACGGCAGCTCGAAGTCAGGCATGTAATTAGAAACCTTACAAGTGCCTTTGAAATCCCGAGGCATACGCTCATTGCATAGAGATGGCACCAAGCATTGGATCCCTATAGTTCTGATGCTTGATCCAATACCTTATGAGGCTAAGGGGTCATAGGAGGCGACTGATGAGGGCCTGCCTGGTGAGCCACGGCATGGGCCGACTCTAGCTCCAGCCATGCCTAGATCTTCAATGGGTGTTACTAGAGACGGTCGGTAACTGAGCATGGCGACTTCTACTATGACTTGGATGTGGGGTGGAGTGAAGGCGTTACCGGCTATAAGAATAGTTTGCCTATTGAGCGATTGCAGTTTTGAACAACTCAATGGCGTGTAGAGCCTCCCTCTCAATAGGGGTATTTCCTGTGATTGGAAGCACAATGAGGTTGGTGGCTGCTACCACTAGGTTATCAACAGGGTTGGAGAAATTACCCACCGGGCTCACAAAGCAATCCGGTGTTGTACGAACCAGCGGCATATGAGGGGCCGGCTCGAGCAGTTGATGTTGAGTCGGTTGATTGGGTTGAGCCAAAGGAGGCCGTCCATCTCCCTTCTGAGGAACAACGCGGTTCAACTGGGGTATAGCCGGTGTTGCAAGGGTGCTTGTCCCGGTGCCTAGCGTGGGTGTGTTAAACAGACATTTTCCCTCAAAACCAGGGGCATGCGACTCTCATGACATCTCCTGTGAACCGGCTCAGACACGTGCTGACGGAGGCCCAGGCACCTTGCATCTGTCCTTAGGCCCTGTGTCTCACTATGGATCTAGGTTTGTAACTGTACCATGCGAGCACTCTCAGCATTGATGTCATCCTGAGCTTTAGCCATCTGCTCACGAATTTAAACTACCTTCGCATAGCGCTCTCCCTGATTTTCTGCTGTTACGGGCGACTCGAGGAGAGTCATCAGAGAGGCGACCATCTCTAAGAGAACATGAGTCAGAGGCTTGATTGGGCCAGATGCCTGGATCAGGGGCTGAAGCACAGGTCCTCTCCAGGGCGCCTGCTGCGGAGGAGCCAAGAGCTGGCACGGTGCCTACCATGTAGACAACAGTCCATCGGGCGGCTCATCGTCAGCAGGGGCCGGCTCTTCATCAGAGGGGCCCCCAAGTCGCCCGTCGTATAGCGGGAGTATGGACTCAATACCTATGACTAACGACTCGCCATCTAAATAAACCAGGGTGCCGCTACCAGACGTGGATTTATTCACAAGATCGACCAATGGGTGAAGCCGATGAAGACATGGTTCTGACTGGCTTGAGCTCGGGTGGGTTGTACACGCCGAGCCGGCTCGACGATGTAGGTTCAAGTGTCTGGCTCGGGTCATGACTCGCCAATCTTGCCGATGAAGACGTGGATCTTGCCAAAGGGGACTCGGTACCCGTACTCGATTGAGTCAGCCTCGGGGCCCCACCCCGAGTCGTCGATGTAGAGCTTGTTGCGGCGACTCTTGGTCATGCGATTGATCACATATCCATCGATCCCTAGGAGAGCTCCCTCCAAGAACTCAACACCACCAAGCTATAGCCCCACGACGGGCACCAACTGTCATGGTTTTGTCATGATAGATGTCCTCGTGAAAGTACTTAGCCGTGAACCCATCGTCGTGAGGTAGTAGCTTGAACGGGGTTAGTCGAACTCGAAAGACAAGGGTTTACCCAGGTTCGGCCCCTTCCAATGAGGTAATAGCCTACTTTGTACTTGATTGGTATTGATGATGATGATCTTGATTACAAGGGTTCCTCTTCGCTGACCTAGTACTTGAGAGATTGTAATTTCGTATTTCTGCCTCAGGGGCTCCCCTTTATATATAGGTGGAGGCCCTGGGTATACAATAGAGTCCTTCTCATATTACCACACGTGACTTAATCATTTTCATTATGCCTTGTTTCCTAGGTAAAGAACTATGACACCCTCCTGTTGATGAGCCGCCGCCTCAGGTGATGGGCCATAAGCCGACCCACTTTATAAGTTACCCTAAAGACCTTGAGGTTATCATCACAGCCTAACCAGTCTTGATCTTCAGGCCCGCCACTGGATAACCCGGCCCTCAATGGGTGGGTCATACCGTGGGGTTTTATCCCCAACAGGTGGGATCTAGATGCGCTCTCCCACCATTCTTCGAGGTCTTGTTTGGCTGCGAGCACTCCAGTCCATTTGTCGTTGAGCCTGTCCTAATCGGCGTGCAACTATCGTTGTTTCCTTCTCATGCTTATGGAACTTGCCGCAATGTGACGTCGAAACCTTTTCTGCTTATAAGGGTGTTAGGGGACTATTTAGACCTTGGCTCCAAGGCTGATGTCATCCTTGGATTCGGTGAGGTAGTTACTACCGACTCTGTCATCAAGATTGTGAGGACCCTCATCCTCGGGTATTCCATCAGGGTTGTCTTGTCGTCCTGGGAAGGATTCAATGTCATCTGCCTGGTCGTCGTCATTCAACTATGACACGGTTATCAGGAGCGCCCGTGTTGTGTTCGCCAGGGTTGGTGTCGTGGTTTTGTCACGGCAGATGTCCTAGTGTGAGGACTTATTCGTGAGGCCAACGCATCTATGTGGTAGCTTGAGAGGGGTTGAACGGAATCGAGAGACGCAACACAAGACAAGGATTTAGACAGCTTCGGGCCCCGGGAAACATCATCCGGTAATCCGGTAATAGCCCTACATGCTGTTTGAGACTAGATCTCATTATGAACCTCATGGAGTCGCCGGTAAACCGGCTCTCCTTTAGTTGTGTCTAACCGTAAAGAATATGACGCCTCCAACTTGTGAGAACTTGTCCCTCTTTCGGGAGCCCTGCCCCTCCTTATATATGTTGAAGGGGCGGGTTACATGACTAGTCCTAGTAGGATTAGGAATAATCTATTACAAGGAGTCCTAGTCTTGCTTCCTTTATAGGAGAATATTCCATGTGCTTTCTTCATAAACCGGCCCACCATAACATGAGCCGGCCTTTCATTAACCACCCGTTGGGCCACCGGGTCTTGTCGCTCCTCTGTCCCGCCTACCGGATTACCAATGAATCGTAAACCGCCAGGTCAAAGCGAGTCGCTTGTGAATCGCCAAACTCCAGCCGGGTCATACATCCGGCGGTTTATACCGCGGGGTATATCCCCAACATTAGCACCCAGTTTAATTTGGATTTTATCCATGTTAAATTGATCCTGTAAAATAAACACAAGAACAAACTTGACAGGTTGTGCTCCGGGTTAAATATTTTCCTGAACCGGCACCTGATCATCCATAAATCCTTTTCATTTTCTCCTTGATACGTATTCAAACATTACCAATAAAAAATCCAGGCACTTCTTCTGAAACTCCGGGTCAATAGTCCAGCTTCATAATCAATTTGCTTGCATAAGATATTTTGTAAACAAAGAATCCAATTGAATCGGCCTTCAATGCTCTGTTTCGACAAAAATATTGGTCTTCAAATATTCAACTAATATTCAGCCAGCTTGAAGATGTAGAACTTGTCGGTTTACGATTGCCAAAATTGTCGGGTTATAAAAACTGATGATCCTGGGTCATGACTGTTTATAGACGTCGGGTTATGATTGTTGTCAACGCTGGGTCACACAATTAATCTTCGTGATTTGCCCGAAACTGAGAATTTGAAAATGTTCCTCCTTTATATGCATATCACCTGTAGCCCCCAAGTCTTAAGAAGAGAACATAATGATAGCTTAAGACTTGTTTCAATATAAATGTTGCAACCTTGAAGAAATCCAGATTGTTCATCCCAATCACTAGTAAAAACTGAATACTCCATATTATGTAGCCCCCAAGTGCCGGGTTGTCATGCTTGCAGCAACCTGGGACTTGTAATTTCCTGATGCTGAAAAACTTCAACCAGTGTGGCCCCCAAGGGCAGGGTCATTATGTAATAATGAGCAGGGACTTTGTATATACTTCATTGAAAATAACATTATATAATGTAACTCCCATCATGGGGCTTGAACCCACGTCCACAAGGTTAAGAGGTTTGTGCTTTATCAACCGAGCAGTGGACCCTTCAATATAATTGATTAATATTTGTGTACCTTGAATTGTTTATAGGAGCAATTGGTAGCCCCCAAGGCTCGGGTCATTATGCAATAATGACCAGGGACTTGGTAGATATGATCATGTAGACTTGAACAGCAACATGTAGCCCCCAAGGGTCGGCTCATTACAATGTGATGAGTCGGGTCTTCAATAAGGTGAGCAAAAAATGACTTTGCATTATCCCCCAAGTGTCATGGTGCATGCTTGCAGCGAACTGAGACTTGCATATTTGATGTAATCTCAACTTGAATAATGTAGCCCCCAAGTGCCGGGTCGTAAGCCGGCAGCGACTCGGGACTATTCCTTCAATTGTAGAATAAATCATTTCCATTGATAATATGATAGCCATTACGCTGAAGCAACTTTGAAAACCTCAATCATAGTATTGATTATTGATAACCATAATAAAAATCCAGCGATTTTGGCTATTTAAAGATTTGAATAATATAACCCGGTTTGAAAAACGGTTCAAGTGATATTTGATCACAACCAGGTCGGGTTAATAAACACCGATCATTATTTTATCTCATACTGGCGACTTATAGTCAAAAGCCAGGCCGATTTAATAAACACCGGTCATTATCTTATCCCATACTGGCGACTTATAGTCAAAGAGCCAGGCCGGGTTAGTAAACACCAGTCATTATCTGTAAATAGCTTAGTTGTATGAGATTGCTTCCGTTGGCAACTTCATAATTATTTCTTGCTTATAATGCCTTTGACGGTTTATTCCACCTGCTTCTGCATAAAACAATGTTTAAAGTGTCCTGGCGGTTTATCGCTGGACGGGTCATAATGCCCAAACACATGGTCTAAGTTTATAACTTGAACTGTGTATAAAATATAAAATATGTATAATACCTGTGATTAAGTGTATCACGACGAACCTTAATCCGGTAGGCAAAGATAATGATCCAAGGTGCAAGTGTTGATGACTCCCTTGATTATTTGCTGGTTCATTATGAAACCGAGCCGG
The DNA here is from genome assembly GCA_902687465.1 of Secale cereale. NCBI lineage: Eukaryota > Viridiplantae > Streptophyta > Magnoliopsida > Poales > Poaceae > Secale > Secale cereale. The sequence continues at coordinate 484,726,704 of LR738711.1, forward strand.
GTTATGATGAACTCCGGTTTAACTGTAGTTAGTACTCGTGTTTGTAACCCATACTAAGGCTCTGTAAACGCAGGTGTAGTGGCAAATTATAGTCATCCAATCCCTGAATCAACGGACTTGGATGAATACCAATGACCTTGAAGATAAAGGTTTTATAAAACATAAAAAATAAAAAATAATTTTTTTGGGCAAATAAGACCATGTAGTCGAGGCTTTTTACGAGCTACGAGGCTCCAAATTTGAGGCTTTTTATGAGCTGCCGGGCTACTGTCATTAACCATTTTGCAAAGCCTGTTAAGATGGTCCTCAATCCTTAACCAAATCATCAATGTTCAATGCTACCAAGTTCCAAAATCTATAATGATTGACTTGTGTAATCACTTGATGATCGTCAATTTAACGTTGCCAAGTTCAGGGTCTGTAAAGATTGACTTGTGTATATGTTCGATGGGTCGTACCAGGTTTACCTGGACGGAGTGACTTACTTGATGCAGGCAGGCTAATCCGGGGTTTTAGGTGTATACACCAAGCTTCCAAGACGTGTTTACTACAAGGGTTGTCAACTCGTTGATCTCTTGCATCAGGAGCGCCTAGGTAGCATTTGAGCTATGCTCGTCGGGGCCTATGTTTGAGTTGTGCTAGGCATCAAAACTCTCTTTTGCCCCTCATCATCATGTGGAAATTGCCGAAGCAATGAGAGTTATGTTCTTATGATGGCCTTGATGAGGTCGTCGGTTTAAGAGGCCATAGGAACTCCTTTGCACACGAAAGCCCCCATGTGACACTCTTATGAAAAAAAGGCGGCTGATACCCCGCTTTATCGGGGGCGCCGGTTTATTATATTGATCATAATGTATACAATGGGACATATTTCTGAGCTATGCTCGCCGGGTACCTATGTTTGAGTTGTGATGTGCAACAAACTCTCTTTGGTCCCTTTAATTTTTCCTGAGAACTCGAACTTGCGAGAGATTATTCTACTTGAATTGGAAATTCTTAAACCGGATATTGAGAGCTTCAAAGCTTTGTGGGAGACATCTTTCCCTTGAACCGGATCTTAACCCGAAATCGTCATTTTTAGCCGGAATTTTTCTGATGGCCTTTAAACTAGAACTTGTGAGAGATTATTTTTTTTGAACCGAATGTTAAACCGGATATTGAGAGCTTCAGAGCTTTGTAGGAGACAGATTTCCCTCGAACCGGATTGTAATCCGAATTCCTTTCTGATGTCCCGGAAACTTCTTCTGAGTCATGTCATGGTAGCCCCCGAGTCTTGCGACTACCGAGGAGTTGGCTTGAGACTCTCCATATTTGGCCATAAGGTGTTCATCATCAGTGCGATATGAATCCATAGAAAATTGAGGTGACTGCGGCGGTTTATCGATGATCCCGTATGAACCGTGTCAGCAACTCGGCCAATGGTTCCTTCCAACTGACGATTTGAAGTTAACCAAACTGTAGTGGCGGCGATTTGTGCGCCTGCCCATTGAGCCACCCAGTGCAGACGGCGGTTGATAGTAGATAATTTATCTTCATTTTGTTGAAAGAAAACCGGGCTACCCAAGCTGGAACTTGCTCATACTCAATAAACAGCTCGTGTAGACACGTGCGGCTCGGTGTGTTGATGTAGACCGGGCCGCGAGAGACGAACGGTCAAGACGATCACGGCTTCATAGACATTATAAACCGGCGCGGACGGGCGAGTCAATCATAGGCGCGGTCCCGACAAGTTGATGTAAACTGGGCCGTAAGGGCGGCGTCTTGCACGCGTCCATTCACCGTGTAATGTGGCACAGACGAACGCCGGGCAGGACGTTGCCAGCGCATGCTTCGTACCCATGGTATAAACCATGTTTATAATAAATAACTGTCCTGCATATCAAAATATACGGATCAAAGTAACTGTTTTCTTGAGGAAAACAATATATACCAAGAAAAATAGATTTAGATGGATATCACCTCATGTATTTGGACCTTATGATCCTCAACGGTGTCCGTTAACCAACCCGGCATGTTGAGTAGGCCGGACCGCGGGGCGGATAGTAGAATGACCGCAACATTAGAGGCAGCACCGACACATGAGTTGGCTACAGTGATGTAAGCCGGTACAGTCTGGTGAACCGGCGCAGACAGGAGAGTCGGCCTTTAACTTTGCACCGATATGGCGGTTTGGGGTCCTGCATTAGATAACTTTGTAGACCGGAGTAATCGCTCTGTTAAAGAAAGCGATATATAAAAAATATAATGGATGGATTTCACCTGATTTGCTCGGACAACAGATGAGTCGGCACTCAGACTACCAGCATCAATTGATTCATCTGCTGCGTGGTCTCCTTTTTCCTCCATACTTTTGTATTTTGAAACATAGCTCTGTCCTTCTTTGAATCTCACTGTTCATGTGTTCTTTTGCATGAATAGCTAGCCTCCTCGCCACGTCATCCAGTATTTGATTCAGTCTGTCGCCTGTGTCTCTTTGACAGTACAATGGACTTGTGCTGTTGACCTTGATGTTGGAGGGTGTTGACGTGAAGTCCAGACTAGGCAGAAAACGCAAGATAGACTTCAATTTGCAAACTTTACTGTCTCGTCCTCAATCTAAACCTGTCTTGACAATACCAATGACATCACACTGCTGGAATAATTGGCGGTTTGTGAACGACCGCGTGAGGCGGAGACCAGGCACGATGAGGGCGGCTTGTTGCGGAAACCAGGCCCGACGGCAACTCACAGAGGCTTTGGGCACAAAACAAGTCGGGGCGATGACCGAACCTGTAGCAGCTCGTAGATGGTGGAGCGAGACCGTGGCGGCAACTCTAGTAGGGGCAGAGCGGGTTGGAAACAGAAGCGGAGCAAGGCCCAATCCGGATTAGAAACAGAGGGAGGCCTCTCAGTCATTAGCGTCAGCGTCTCGAGGGGTTCTTAGCAGTATCAACATGTAGACGTTGTAAGTCGACGTTGTGGCCCATCTACCCGTATGGGATAAAGGCATAGCCACCTAAGATGTGGCGTCGGTGGCCTCTTTAGCAGCGTAGTCGAGCACGTCGGTCAAGTTATCGACCATGGTAACTAAGTGGGTGGTGGGTGGGATGTAAATTTCCCTGTCATCGGCTTTAAGTCCGATCTTGTCGTAGACCGAGGTCTGGTCATTCGAGATCGACAAACTCTTTGTGCGATCCAGCATCCCATTTAGGTGAGATAGATCCACAGGGCCCTTGGCCTGGCTATAGGCCGGATTAATCTGAAGCATGATTTGCGCATCATTCGACGTAACCTCAGCGTGCTGATCGGAGGGGGTTGATTCCACACTGACAGAGATAGGGATCGGATCCAAGCTTGATGCTAAGTGTGAGTTAGGGCTGAACTCGAGGGGAGGATCGTGTCTGTGCCCGAGTCAGGGCTTGGCGTGACAACGATTAGGTCCATGCTTGAGGACGATCCCTTTGGTGCGATCCGACCCGTGGTCTAGACCGGTGCTCAGATCTAAAGCCGTGCTTACGGAAGAAATGAGTTCTCAAGCCGATCTGGCATCCATCCTGAGAGGATGAGGTCACCGCATGAATCTGTGGTGTATTCCAAGCTCTCGAACGTGACAACTTGGTCCGGAGCAAATTTCTCAATTTGGGTTAGATGGCCCATTGAGTCAGCGTCCAGGGCGACGCTCTCGAATGCAAAGAGTTTGTTGGGGACAAAGCTAGTGTCACAGTTGATCTGCAGATGAGCCATTGATCCTTTTCCGATCGCGTCATGGAACTGTCAATGAAGGAACCAATGTCGGTACTAAAACCGGCTGACCTTGGGGTAGCGGTCCGGAGTTGTGGACCTCAGATCTATGGGTAAAAGGAGACAAATGGAATAGTATTTACCCAGGTTCGGGCCCTCTCGAAGAGGTAATACCCTATGTCCTTCTTTGAGCATATTGATGATGATGTATCGAGTATAGAGTTGATCTACCTCGAGATTATAAATTGTGTTCTAACCCTCAAGTTAGGTGGTTGTGATTCTGCTCATCCCTTCTATGGGCTAAACCCCTCAGCTTATATAGAAGCTAGGGATACCTAGGGTTACACATGGTCGGTTGTTAATCTAGGGATAAACATGCATGCGGCCAATGTTGTCCTTAGAGTACATGTCAGGTCTTCAGCAGAGTCCATCTTGATCACGTAGAAGTATGAGGCCACTAGAGTCCTTCCTTATGAGACGGTAGGGCATAAGCTCGGCTTATGTACTTTGGGCCAACTAGGTTGGAACACCCTAGTCCAAGACACCGTCAATGGTGCCGCAGTGCCGGGGTTGGTCAGAGATGGTGTTTTTTTTGGGGATGGATTGCCTATTATTAGATACCTTGCCAGCCACTTGAGGTAACCAACAAAGCATTTTGAAAGGAGATGTGCCTCATCAGCCTTTTCCATGATATTTTGTGGCGGAATCAAACTCTCGTATTGTGGGAACACCCTAAGAAAATAAACATTATGCATGTTTGTGACACCCCGAGTCCGATGCGCCAGGTGTCAGCCAGTTATTCGCCGTCGTTGCCATGTCATCTACTTGCGTGTTGCATCTTTGCCTTGTCATCATGTGCATTGCATCCTCATGTTTTCAAAACTTGCATTCGTCCGAGCCCGCCCGTCCTTTCCGTTGTCCGTTCTGAGCCCAGACACACTCGCAAGCGCCCGCGGCACGTCCAAATATTTATTTTATAAGTGGCCGGAAAATGTTCTCGGAATGGGATGAAACTTAGCGTGTGGTCTTATTATAGTGTAGACAGGCCGACTGCCAAATTTCATCTCATTCGGAGCTCGTTTGATAGCCCAATGATTAACTATAGCGGCACTATCGCCGGTTAATTCGTCGAACATTTTCGGTCTCCGAAAACCCCCGCGGGCCTCTCCCTCTCTTCTCTTCTCTAAGCCCAAGTCCTTCTACACAACCCACTAATTTCACCTAGGCCCAACTTACCCCTTCCTCCGACCGGAGCTGTCCGATCGAGACCGGAGGCTCTGAAACGCCCCTAAACCCCACTAACCCTAGCACCTGCCCTATATATACCTCCCTTCCTTCCAAAATTGGCATCCCCTAGCCTCTCCCCTAACCTCCAGCCACTTCTCCCTCGAAAACCGTGCCACTAGCCACCTTCCCCGTTGTTTTTCACGCCGGCCACCTAGCCCCCGCCACTTGGCGGGCTCCTAGTGGCCAACCGCCATCGCGCAGACGCCCGCAACCAACGGGACGGCGCCACGCGTCCCTCCCCACGTCGCCTGCGCGCCCCCTCAACCTCCCACCTCCTGCGGCCCGCCGTGGCCCAGATGTGAGCCGCCCCGGGCCTGAACCGGGCCGAACCACCCGCCAGCGCCCGTTTGCCGCAACGCCGAGCTCCCGAGGCCTCCCGCTCGATCCCGTGCTACGCCGCCTCGATCCCCTCGCCGGAAAGCCCTCCCACCGCCGGAGCATGCTCTCGCCGCCCTGCACCGCATCTCGCCTCGCTGGGCAAGCACCCCGCCTCGTCGCCCGCTCTACTACCGAGCGCCACCTCACCTCCTCCCAGGATCTGCAGCCTCTAGGCCCCGAGCTCGCCGCCGGCCGCTCCCTTCGCCGGATCCGGCCGGGATCCGCCAGATCCGGCCATCCTGGACCCATTCTCGGCCATCCCGAGCCCCGCCAGATTTCCTCTTCGCGCCGCCCCTCGCTGGCGTTCTTCGGAGCTCCGCCCCGCCATGGACCCGAGCTCATCCTCTGCCCGCGCCGGACATGTCCGTCCGGGCACGGACATGTCAAGGCCTCCTGCTCGCTCGTGTCACCGCCAGGTGGGCCCGAGTTTCCAGCCCCTGGACGTGTTCGTCCGGACCGGACAATGTCCGACCCCTCCGAGGTGGTTTTCCCTCTAAGTCCCTGTCATTTTGTAAATATGTGTGCACGTTTGGAAGATGATAACTTTGTGCATGTGGCTCCGTTTTCGTGAATAATAAGTCAAAATGTTCGTTGTGATATGCTCTTCATATTGTTGTACTGTGGCATGCTTGTTTGAGTTCATCTTGATGCCCTAATCATTGTTGCAAGAGTGCTATATGTTTTAAAATGCTGAAAACTGTTATTTTGTTATATGCTTGTGGTGATGATATCTTTTTGCATGTTGGTCCAAATGGAGTGTATGATATGTCAAAATGTTCATTGTGAAGTGCTCTACATGATAGTTGCTGTAGCATTCATGTTAGGTGCCATATTGCCATGTTTATCTCTGTTGAAAAAGTGGATGTGGTTGATAAGTGCCGAAACTTGTTATGAGATGCTGATTTGTCTTTTTTGTATCTTTTTGTATCTTTTTGTGTAATTTTTTTGAGCTACATGTCAATATGTTTTAGAAGCACAATCATGTCATCTTTGCTGTGGTGCAATCCACTTTTCATGATATGCCTTGAGGTGTTTGCAACAAGCTTATAAAGTAGCCTACTCGCTGTTGTTGTTTCCTGAGACTTGTTGAAAAATAGCTAAGACTGAAAAATTGTTAACCTGATGCCATATTTGCTTGATGCCCCACTCAAATCCATGCTTGTTTTGGAGTGATCAATGATCATGTCTTGTTATCCATGTTATGATCTATACATCCATGCCCTTGTTTGCATATATGGCCTGTTGTAGCTTATTTATTTCTTGCTCTCAAGTTGCTATAAAATGTTTCTGTCAGCCTGTTGTCAATAAGTTCAGTTTTTCCATGTGATTTGCTAGTGATCTATGGACCATATGACCATGTTCTTGCCATGAGTAGCTTCATAAACATGTCTTCTTGCTGTTGGTTATATTCACATGACATGATATGCTCTGAGATGAGTTGCACAAGCTTGCAAACATGCCTACTTGTCGTTGTTTTTGCCATGCTCTGTTTTTTTCACTAAGTCTGAGAAATCAGTAAACTTCTTGAATCTTGTCATGCTAGTTTAATTGTGTTCCAGCAAGTGTTTGGGTGTGCTCTGAGTTCATGCTTGTTGAGAATCATGTCTATTTCACATCCATGCCTTTTGTTATCATGTTTGGGTGTTGTAGCATAAATATACCTTACTCCAAAGTTGCTATGTGGCTGTTAACTTCAGCTTTGCATTGTAACTTGTTTTGCTCATATCTTCTAGGCCGTTGCTCCGTTTTGAGCGTGTCCTATATGAAACTTGTGTGTTCTTGCATGTAGAAGCATAATATCATGTTGTTTACATTTTTGGAGTGTGTTTGCTTGTTGTTTGGATGCATCTTGCATATTTGACATGCTTGACTTGTTTTGCTCATATCTTCTAGGCCGTAGCTCCGAATTAAACAAACTTTATATGAAACTTGACTAGAATTTCGGGTAGATCATCATCGTGCATGTTAACTTGCTTTTTAACAACTTTAACTTAATGATTGTTAATATTTGTACCCATTTCCAAATGTGCATATGAGGACTTACCGGAATTGTTATATGTTGTTTCCGGCCTCATTTAAACTTGCCTTGTTGTGATGTTCTTGTGTGCTTCATCCCTTGCCATGAATTGCATTATATAGACTTGTCTAGCATCATACTTGGTTGAGCATCTTGTCATGTTCTTGAGTGGTGTGTTTACCATGTTGTGTGCTTCTTCTCGCTAGTTAATTACCGGTTGCGTTCGTGAGGATTCGTTCGACTACACTTGGTTCATCTTCGTGGCTTCTTCTTCGTCTTCTTCATGGACTCGTTCTTCTTCCTTGCGGGATCTCAGGCAAGATGACCATCCCCTTGTATACCTTTACTATCATTGCCATGCTAGTTGTCTCGATGCTAACGTTATATGTCGCGCTACCCATCATTTATTGTCAGCCTCTCCTTGTTGCCATGAAACCTCTAACTTTTGACACCATCCCAGCAAACCGTTGTTTGGCTATGTTACCCGCTTGCTCAGCCCCTCTTATAGCGTTATTAGTTGCAGGTGAAGATGAAGATTGCTCCATGTTTACTTGTTGTTGGAATATCACAATAAATATTATTATTTTAACACACATATATACTTGGCAATGGGTGGAAGGCTTGGCCTTTAGCTCGGTGTTTTGTTCCACTCATGCCATCTTAGGAGCCGATAAACCGACGTTATGTTCCTTGATTTTGCGTTCCTAACGCGGTAGGGTATATGGGGACCCCTTGACAGTTCATATTTGAATAAAACTCCTCCAGCAAGGCCCAACTTTGGTTTTAATTTGCAACATAATAAAAACTTAATTAATTAATTGCATAGGGAGTTAGCGCTAACCGAGGATTCTTCTACATACAAGGGGCCAGTGCTGATGGTGTTGGTCCCAAACGGGGAGACTGCGGGGCCACCACGGGGAAACTCGAGGTCTGGTTTTTCCTGTAGGATCGCCCATCCGGACGTGGCCTGAGACGAGATACGCGCGGCTACTATCAGGGTGTCGGCACGCCGGGAGGTCTTGCTGGACTTGTTTTACCATTGTCGAAATGTCTTGTGCACCGAGATTCCGAGCCTGATCGGATTGTCCCTAAGATAAGGGGTAATATTATTATTATCTCTGCTGATCGTGAGAGCTTGTGATGGGCTATGTTGGGACACCCCTGCAGGGTTATGATCTTTCGATAGCCGTGCCCGCGGTTATGTGGCAGATTGGAATTTTTAATGTCCGGTTGTAGAAAACTTGATAGAGGATGCGAAGTAAAATACACAAACCGCGTGAGTAACCGTGACTGACTCTTTTCCCGTTGAGAAGAGAACACGGTGGGGTTATGTTTGACTCGTAGGTAGTTTCAGTTTCCACCACAACAATTGGAATATTTTCATTTTGCACCACAAAATCCAAATCTGGCTTAATTTACACCACAACATCCAAATGTTGAATAGCTTCAGTTTGCATGCTTCTCTTTTTTTCTACAACCATTGATTCTAACCTTTTTCATTGGCCAGCAATCTTCAACAATAAGTGGATGACCCACATGATTCCTCTTGACAAACAAAGCATGCATTTGGTTAATAAATGAAAAAAGCGGCCAAATCAAAACAACACAAACATGAACATACTTTGGCCTTTCACGAGTCTAATAACATTTTGGAGATACTTTTTGGTGCCAGAGTTCCTGGCACAAGTTGCATCTATTTTTGTTACCTTTTTGGCCTTGCATCTTCCTTTCCCTTCTTTCTACTCCCACCTTTCTCAAACCACGCCTTCAATCTACTCTCTTTAGGCTTGCTGGTCGTTCTTTTTGTTATGGCAGGACACATGGAAAATTTGATTTCAACTTCTGGCCACTAAGATGGATCTATAAGTGCTGGAATTGGAGTAGCATACGTAGCCGCAAATCTTTCTACTGAGTAATATTCCTGCAAATAGTGCATGTTTATCTTCTCTTGGGAGGCCAAGAAAAGTATGGCATGCTCACATGGTTTCCTAGTGTGTTGCCACTTGACGCAAGTGCAGTCACGCATCTCGGTGGTAACAACATGCCTTTTTCTAGTCTTGGTATCTGAAACTTTAGCACGCCACACTGAATATTTATCAACAACCAAATTTGTAAGAATTCTACTCTTATTGACCACCTATTGTACCACTACAGGAAGTTACCCCCCTACAGACAATCACCAATCCCTCTTCTCAATTCCCACAAGCGCATGGTCATGGTCATGATTTGGTCAAGCATGTCATGAACAGGAGATTTCTTCAACTGCTTCACCTTGTTGTTAAAACTTTCGCCAAGTAGTTGTTGTTATGATCACAAATGATGACAACGTTAAATCCTGACCTGTGAGAATGGTAGGTGTTCACCAATGGACCAAACTTAGTGCATGCTATCATTATCTTACCAAGATGATATGAATGTGTATTTGTAGTGTATGATCTTGCTGCTGGCCACAGACACCCAAATTCTTCTATGATTTTTTTGAGCAAACTCATCCACATATGGCTGAAGGACTCACTCTACTCAGCAGGGGGGAGAACATTCTTGGCTGCATTTTCTACCCCTTTACATGCATCCATGTGGACTGCCAAAGGTGACACTGGCCCTATGCATGTTTTTCAACTGCATCATGAACCATGTCCGTGAAACATATGTCTCTGACTAAAACAAGCCAATAGCAACAAGGAACATCTTGTGGCCATCTCAAGCATTACATGCTGCCAATTGATCATTCCACTTGTTAGTCAAAATAGATGGGTGTATGCTCAAATATGGATGGCACCCTGCTTTAAAGCCATCAATGCAAGATTTTGAATCCATAAATAACTTAGATAAAAGGTTTCTGACATCCTCTGTTACCTAAGTATCTATCTCAATAACACTTATAGGTGACATCTTCTCCCCCTCGGCTATGATGTTATAAAGCATCCTAAAGGTATTTGCCCAATCACCATATAGTTGTTTCATTGCTCTTTGTTTTGCCTTACACATTGTGGTATATTTAGCTTAATAGGGTACAGATTTTCTAATTCAACTAAAAGTTTCTTTGTAGTTGTGTTTGGTTTATTGGCTAAAATACGAATGATTTTTTCTACAACCCAAAGTTGTCATGTCATGGTTGATATTCTCTATCAACTTGTAATACACATCTGTTGACATGGGATTTGATTAACCCTAGTGGTACTTCGATGAAGTTGGTGTGTAGAAGATATGTACCACACGCAAGGCTTGGTGCTTCCATCAAAACCATTGCACCTCGCATAAATTGTTTCTACCAGTCCACTTAGTCTTGGCATCAAACTCATGGTTGAACGCATAAGTTTGAAACACATCCTAAACTCATCCATATTTTGACACAACTTCCCTACTTCAACAATAGGGTTTTCTTTGTCATAGACATTTAACATTTCATATTCATGTGCATCATCTACATCATCTGCAACATCTTCCATTAGATGTTAATGCACATCTTCAGATCAATCTCTGTTAGCATCATCAGGCAAACAAGATTCACCTATATCCTTCTTATTTCTATCATCTAACGAAATTCGAAAAAATGCCCACCTCTATGTTAGCCATTGGTGCAATGACCAAATCAGTAGGGTCATCAAATTCTACTAAATCTCAATCAACAAAAAATAGTTCATCACCCCCTCCGTGTGATGGAAATATGCCCTAGACACAATAGTAAAGTTGCTATTATTTTATATTTCCTTATTCATGATAAAGGTTTGTTATTCATGCTAGAATTGTATTGACCAAAAACCTAAATACATGTGTGAATACATAAACAAATACCGTGTCCTTAGTAAGCCTCTACTTGACTAGCTCGTTAATCAAAGATGGTTAAGGTTTCATAACCATGGACATGAGTTGTCATTCGATAACTGGATCACATCATTATGAGAATGATGTGATGGACAAGAACCATCCGTTAGCTTAGCATTTGATCATACAGTTTATTGCTATTGCTTTCATGTATGTCAAATACATATTCCTTTGACTATGAGATCATGCAACTCCCGGATACCGGAGGAATGCCTTGTGTGCTATCAAATGTCACAACGTAACTTGGTGAAAGATGCTCTACATGTATCTCCGAAGCTGTTTTGTTGGGTTGGCATGAATCGAGATTAGGATTTGTCACTCCGAGTATCGGAGAGGTATCTCTGGGCCCTCTTGGTAATACACATCATAATAAGCCTTGCAAGAAAATCACTAATGAAGTCGGTATCGAGATGATGTATTACAGAACGAGTAAAGAGACTTGTCGGTAATGAGTTTGAACTAGGTATAGAGATACGGATGATCTAATCTCGGGCAAGTAACATACCGATGGACAAAGGGAATGTGTATGTTGTCATAACGGTTCAACCGATAAAGATTTTCGTATAATATGTAGGAGCCAATATGGGCATCTAGGTTCCGCTATTGGTTATTGATCGAAGAGGCGTCTCAGTCATGTCTACATAGTTCTCGAACCTGTAGGGTCCGCATGCTTAGTGTTTGTTGACAATATAGTATTATATGAGTTATGTGATTTGGTCACCGAATGTTGTTCGGAGTCCCGGATGAGATCACGAACATGACGAGGAGTCTCGAAATGGTCGAGAGGTAAAGGTCGATATATAGGACGCTGGTATTCGGAGTGTTCGGGAGGGTATCGGGTACTTATCGGGTCACCGGAAGGTGTTTCGGGTACCCCAGACAAGAGGTATGGGCATTATGGGCCAAGAGAGCAGATGCACCAGCCACAAGGGGCTGGTGTGCCCCCCATAGTAGGCCGGCCTAGGAGGAGAAGGAAAGAGGGGAAGGGAAAGCAAAGTGTGGATTAGGATTCCCACTTCCTTCCCCCTCCCCCCTCTTTCCTTCCCCCTCAGTTATATATGGCAGGGGGCGCGGCTTGGGAGGGACTCCAAGTAGGATTCCTCCTACTTGGGCACCTCCTATGGCTGCCCCTCACTCCCTCCCACAACAAAACACAATATTGTCTTAGGCGTGTGCGGCGCCCCTGTCCACCGTTTCCTCCCATGGTCATATTTTCATAGTACATAGGTGAAGCCCTCTGGAGATCACTTCACCATCATCGTCACCACGCTATCATTCTAACAGAACTCATCTACAACGTCGATTTCTTGTTGGATCAAGAAGGTGAGGTATGACACAGAGATGAATGTGTGGAGAACACAGAGGTGACGTGTGTTCGGTACTTGATCGGTTGAAGCACGAAGAAGTTAGACTACATCAACCGTGTTGTGAAATGCTTCCGCTTACGGTCTACGAGGGTACGTACACACTCTCCCACTCGTTGCTATGCATCTGCATGGATAGATCATTGTGTGTGCGTATACTATTTTTTGTTTTCCATGCAACGTTTCCCAATAGTGGCATCATGAGCCAGGTCTATGCGTAGATGTTTTGCACGAGTAGAACACAAAGATTGTGGGCGGTGATCGTCATACTGCTTACCACCAACATCTTATTTTGATTTAGCGGCATTGTAAGAAGAAGCGGCCCGGACAACCTTACATGTCCACGTACATGAGACAGGTTCCACCGACAGACATGTAACTTCTTTTCATAGAGATGGCTGGCGGGTGTCCGTTTCTCCTACTTTTGTTGAATCAAATTTGACTATGCTCGATCCTTTTTGAAGGGTAAAACAACATACTTGATAAATCACCATTGTGGTTTTGTGCCATAGGTAAGAATGGTTCTTGCTAGAAGCCCGTAGCAGCCACGTAAAACTTGCAACAACAAAGTAGAGGACGTCGAAGGACGTGATGATTTATACGTTATTGTATGAGATGATCATTTTCGTAAATTATCGGCAACCGACAGGAGCCTTATGGTTGTTCCTGAGGGATCATGTATCACTTAGTTAACTTGAGAGATGTTAATTTAAGTGGGATTTCATTAGTAATTTGAATAATTGAACTTAATTTATCATGAACTTAGTCCTGATAGTATTTGCATATCTATGTTGTAGATCAATGGCCTGTGCTACCGTTCCCTTGAATTTTAATGTGTTCCTAGACGAATCTAAGTTGAAAGATGATGGTAGCAACTACACGGACTGGGTCCATAACTTAAGGATTATCCCCATTGTTCCACAGAAGAATTATGTCCTTGATGCACCGCTAGGTGACCCACCCGCTCTCGCTAACCAGGATGCTATGAACATCTGGCAAACGCGCAGCGATGACTACTCTATAGTTCAGTGTGCCATGCTTTACGGCTGAGAACTGAGACTTCAAAGACGTTTTGAATGTCATGGAGCTTATGAGATGTTTGAGGAGCTGAAATTAATATTTCAAGCTAATGACCGGGTTGAGAGATATGAAGTCTCCAACAAGTTCTATAGCTGCAAGATGGAGGAGAATAGTTCTGTCAGTGAACACATACTCAAAATGTCTGGGTATCATAATCACTTAACTCAGTTGGGCATTTCCCTTCCACCAGAGAGTGTTATTGAGAGAGTTCTTCAATAACTGTCACCAAGCTACATAGGCTTCGTGATGAACTATAATATGCAAGGGATGGAGAAATCAATTCCCGAGCTCTTCGCGATGCTAAAATTGGTGGAGGTAGAAATTAAGAAGGAGGATCAAGTGTTGATGGTTAACAAGACCACCAGTTTCAAGAAAAAGGGCAAAGTAAAGAAAGGGAACTTCAACAAGAACGGCAAACAAGTTGCCGCTCCTATGAAGAAACCCATAGCTAGTCCTAAGCCTAAAACTGAGTGCTTCTACTGCAAAGGGAGTGGTCACCCAAAGCGGAACTGCCCCAACTATTTGGTGGATGAGAAGGATGGCAAAGTGAACAAAGGTATACTTGATATACATGTTATTGATCTGTTCCATTCTAGTGCTCGTGCCAGCACCTGGGTATTTGATACTGGTTCGGTTTCTCATATTTGTAACTCGAAACAGGAGTTGCAGATTAATTGAAGATTGGCTAAGAACGAGGTGACAATGCACGTCGGGAATGGTTCCAAGGTCGATGTGATCGCCGTCGGCACGATACCTCTACATCTACCTTTGGGTTTAGTTTTAGACCTAAATCATTGTTATTTGGTGCCTGCGTTGAGCATCAGCCTGATAGCTGGATCTTTTTTATGCGAGACGGTTATTCATTTAAGTCACAGAATAATGGTTGTTCTATTTATATGAGTGATATCTTTTATGGTCATGCACCCTTGAGGAATGGTCCATTCTTATTGAATATCGATCGTGGTAATACATATATTCATAATATTGATGCTAAAAGATGCAAAGTTGATAATGATAGTGCAACATACTTGTGGCACTGCCGTTTAGGTCAAATTGGTGTAAAGAGCATGAAGAAACTCCATGCCGATGGTCTTTTGGAATCACTTAATTATGAATAATTTGATACTTCTGAACCATGCCTCATGGGCAGGATGACTAAAACCCCGTTCTCCAGAACAATGGAGCAAGCTAATGACTTATTTGAAATAATACATACCGATGTATGCGGTCCAATAAGTGTTGAAGCACACGGCGGGTATCGTTATTTTCTCACCTTCACATATCATTTAAATTGATATGGGTATATTTAATTGATGAAACACAAGTCTGAAACATTCGAAAAGTTCAAAGAATTTCAGAGTGAAGTAGAGAATCATCTTAACAAGAAAATAAAGTTTCTACGATCCGATCGCGGAGGTGAATATTTGAGTTACAAGTTTGGTCTTCATTTGAAACAATGTGGAATAGTTTCATAGCTCACGCCACCTGGAACACCACAGCATAATGGTGTGTCCGAATGTCGTAACCGTATTGTTTGGATATGGTGTTTTTTATGATGTCTCTTACACTACAGGAATCAGCATCTTTGTCTTCAGTCATGGTGGACGGCAAAGGCACTCCTAGCGGACGGCAAAGACATTTGCCGTCAGCCGGCAGCCTGCAAACCGTCTAGCTGAACGAGATTCGGCAAACGGTACTTTCATGTCTGCAGGCGGACGGCAAAGATGGAAAGCCCTTTGCCGTCAGCCACCAGATGACAAAGAGCTTGGATGACATGCCTGCCAGGTTAGGTCTGTTAGGGGTTAACGGCGTGCTTTGTCGTCTGCTGGCAGACGACAAAGATGCTCATGTCTTTGTCGTCTGCCAACTGACGGCAAAGCATGCCATATTGGCCAGCCCAGTGCACCCCAGGTAGCACAGGCAACTGCCAAGTGGCAGCTTTGCCGTCTGTCAGCAGATGGCAAAGCTCTTTGCCATCTGCTAGCAGACGGCAAAGAGCCTGTATAGCCCCTATGTTTCTCTTTTTTATTGAATTCACTCAATTTCAACACACAAGTATCAAAACACAAATTTCACAGCAGACATATCCAACACAGAAGATGCTCATACATACATACATAACCAACACAGAGTTCCATCCATACATATTACAGAAGTTTCACATTGTTCATCCAACACTTATCCATCCATCCATATAACAAGTTCCATCCATGCAAGTTCATCGATACAAAATAAAATCAAAAAGGGAAAAGAAGCACTCCATGCATGCAACCTTCCGTGAATTAAATGAAATCTACAAAATGGGAAACAAGAAAGTTAGAAGAATAAGACTAGAAGAAGAAGAAAAAGAAAATAAAGAAGAAGAAGAAGACTAGAAGAATAAGAAAAAGAAAATGAAGAAGAAGAAGACTAGAAGAAGAAGTAAGCATACTTAGGTAAAATGGAGCTAACCTAGCTAATTATATCATTTTTTTAGTGAATTAAGCATAGTATGCCATTTTTCATATAAAGCAGCTAAGTATAGGTCTTTAATGAGCTAACCTAGGTAACTAAGCATATTAGAGCTAACTTAGAGCTAACTTAGGTCATTTTGGAGAAGAAGAAGAAGACTAGAAGAAGAATGAGAATAATAAGAAGAAGAAGAATAAGAATAAGAAGAAGACTAGAAGAAGAAGAAGAAGAAGAAGAAGGTTTTTACCCTTTTCCTTCTCATTCTTCTTCTTTTATTCTTTCTTTTTCTTATCTTTCTTCTTCTATTCTTTCTTTTTCTCCTCTTCCTTGTTTTTCTTCTTCTTATTCCTCATTTGTGTCATTTTAGAGCTTACGTAGGTAATTATGCCATTTTTAGCTAACTAAGCTTATTATGTCAATTTGGAGGAAAATAAGGTAAGTATAGGTTATTTTTGTGCGAACATAAGTAATTTTGGAGCTAACCTAGCTAAAATGGATCATATTGGAGCTAACCTATGTAAACTTGGTCATTTTAGAGCTAACCTAGGTAAAATGGATCATATTTGAGCTAACCTAGGTTAACTTAACTAATTATGCAATTTTTGAGTTAACTAAACATAATTATGCCATTTTTTACACAAGTAAGCCAAGTATAGATCATTTTGGAGATCTGACATACCTGACATAGTTCACTCCTCCTTCTTCTCCTTCTCCTTCATCATCCTGATGCGCCTAGAGCGGCGAGGCAGTGGGATGTAGTCTTCTACGACAATTGGCATGGTCATGTCGCCTGGCTGTTGGATCGCTGGCGCCACCACCATCGTGAGGTCATTGTCAGGAACCACCACCATCGCGAGGCAATCATCAGCCACCACCATCTCTTTCCCATTGTCAGCCACCACCATCTCTTGCCCATCGTCAGCCAGCACCATCTCTTGCCCATCGTCAGCTAGCACCATCTCTTGCCCATTGTCAGCCATCACCTCCTCATCCCGACTCTGCTCCTCTTCTTCCCCACTCCATTCCGGATCATCCTCGCTACAGCTTTTGCTGCAGCTAGAGTCGCTGCTGCTTTGGCTGTAGCTAGAGTCGGTGCTGCTGGTCCCATTGCCTGACCAAATGTAACAATGACCGTTAACAATCGATGTGAGACAAAGCTAAATGTAGAGGAATAAGAGGCAGAACATATTGGCATCATCATCGTCCTGGTAGAGCATGCGACACATAGTTCTGTTGAACACCTTCACGATGAGCATGGCGTCGCCGTCTTACATGGAGAGAAGGAAGTACCCGTGCCGCGGGTCATAGGCACGGTAGAACTACTCCCAGCCACGACACATGTACATGTGGCCGTACCTGATCACCACCTCCACGTCCCAATGCCTGTGAAGCCTGCTACCGACCTGTCGTAGCTTCACATACTTTGGCCGCTGGTCATCCAGCATCTTCATAAAAGTGTTAGGCAGACTCCACAGTTTTGGACAAGGAGTGATGTAGCAAATAGCAGAGTTATCACAATGAGATGGGTGAAGGGGAGATTTCTCCTTTTATATACCTGCCTCCTGGAGGAAGTCCCAAATAGGATACTGAAGAACTCGAAAGCATCCAACTCGTACTCCGGTGTGGCAAAGCGGAGCCTGCGGTGGCGGCCTCCCCCCATCTCTGATAAGCAGCAGAAGAGACCAATTACTACCCTTACACCATTATAGCAGCAGATGTTTTGAGCAGAAAATAATCAACTACACAAAGTTATCATTTCACATTCAAAAAGCAATGCACTTGTGGACATATGATGGCAACAACTTGAACCCTTCAAAGCTAGGGATTTCTTTATACATGAAACAAAACTGAAAATGTAAACCCCTTTTCCCCTCGATCCTCGACCCTTGACCCCTTTTCCCCTCGACCCTCGACACCTCGATCCTCGACCCCTAGACCCTCGACTCCTTTCCCCCTGTATCCTTGAACCCTCGGCCCTTTGACCCCTTGACACCCCGATCCTCGACCCCTAGACACTCGACCCCTTTCTCCCTCGATCCTCGACACCTTTCCCCCCTTGATCCTCAACCCCTTGACACCTCGATCCTCAACCCCTAGACCCTCGACTCCTTTCCCCCTCGATCCTCGACAAATGGACTCTCAACTCCTTTCCCCTCGATCCTTCACCCATCGACCCCTCGACACCTCGATCCTCGACCCCTAGGCCCTCGACTCCTTTTCACCTCGATCCTCGACCCCTCGACCACTTGGCGACCCTCTTTTTCTACTTTCCTACTTCTTTGTTTCATCTTCATCTTCTACTTCTACTTATTTTTTTCATCTCTACTTCTACTTATTTTTCTTCTTCTTCCTTCTTTTCCTTCTTCCTAATCAACTAAAATCTACTAACCTAAAATCAACTAAAATCAACCTAAAATTAACTCAAATCTACTAACCTAAAATCAACTAAAATCAACCTAAAATATATTAACCTAAAAAAGCTCACCTTGGAGGATGGTCCGATGGAGGGTGGAGGGGCCGCCGCGGGAAGGGTGGCAGCGGTGTGGCCTAGCTCCGGTGGTGGGACAACCAGTGGGGCCGCCACAGGAAGGGTGGTGGCGGGGTGGCTTGGCTCCGGAGGCGGGGCTGGTGGGGTGACG
>LR738711.1:484753065-484770371 GCA_902687465.1 Secale cereale
CCCCCCAATCATTGAGCTGTGGTGCATCCATTGCTGCTGGAGGTACAAGGGGTCTAGTAAATCATGTGGTAAAAAGCCTAGCTCAAGGAGAACAAGGAAAGAGGTAAAAGTGAGAGTTTTGGAAAATTACCAGAAGGTGTTTGATGTGGTTTTGGGCAAGCAAATGATTTCCAATTGACATGAGACTTAACAGGATCCAATGGTATATAGAAATAAAGGTGTTCCACCAAGTTTGAGCTCATTTGAAGAAACTTGCCAATGTAACTTTGGGAAACCCTAGAAATCAACAGAAATGGATTTTCCAAGATTAAGTTAAGGAAATCATCCCTCCTTGATGCACCACTTGGTGTAGTGTCATCATTTGGGGTTCTGAGTATGTCCACAAAAGTTGAGGTCACAAGTAAAAAGTTGGTAATGGAAAGTTGTTCAAATTTGAATCTGAACAGAAATGGTTTTGGGGTACTCTGATCAAGTTACCCTTCTCCAAAGCTAGTGCCATTTGGTCTAGATGCATTATTAGACCATTTTAGCATTTGTACCAAGTTTGAGATCATTTGGACAAGTTTGGTAATGTAAAGTTGCTCAAACTTCAAAATGGACATAAATGGTTTTGAGGGGATTAGATGATGTTTTCTTGATCTTCAAGGCATGAGGCATTGTATCAAATATGTCATATCTGACATGAGAGAATTTCCCTGGAATTTTTAGAGAATATTTCCTTTGTAAATATTTCAAAAGCTTGAAATATCTAAAAAGGGCTACTGAGGGATTTGCCCAATATTTCGAACATGACCAAGTGTTGAAACTCTTATATATGGACAATATATGTCCTAAGAGTCCCTCTGAATTTTGGCAACTATTTTTGAAATAGTTAAATAATTTTTACCTATTAAAGACCATTTCTGGCCTAAAGAAAAAGCCTTTAAATAAAATAGGCAAATAACTTTTAACATTATACTTTTGTGGTTTTTGGGAGTCCTATACCTAATAGGATTCAAACATACCTTTTCAAAGATTTTTATCTCCCTAAATCAAGTACTTGCAGTGCAAGTCTCAATTTAGGGGTTTTTGGAAAACTAATTTTTGAAAATACTATTTGGCCAAAATATTTTTATATGAAAATACTATATTGCACTATACACATGGTATGATCATTGGGCAGAAGTTTGGAGCAAAAGGGATGAAGTATATAAGATGGAGTAGTTGACTTTCAAAGAGCACTTGAAATCAGAGAGAGAAAAACTTAATTCCAAATAAAATCCAAATTATGCCAAAAAAATTGTTGGTCCAAATTTTCATGCTTTATTAATGCAATAACCATGTTACAAAATGCAGGGTGTGACACATACGGGATACGTATTTATATTGAATGGTGGAGCTGTCAGTTGGTGCAATTCCAAGCAGAATGCCGTGGCGAGATCTACATGTGAAGCGGAGTACATAGCTGCTTCGGAAGCATCACATGAAGGAGTCTGGATGAAGGAGTTCATATCCGATCTAGGTGTAATACCTAGTCCATCGGGTCAAATAACAATCAATTGTGACAACACTGGAGCAATTTCCTTGGCAAAGGAATCCATGTTTCACAAGAGAACAAAACACATCAAGAGACACTTCAACTCCATTCACGAAAAGGTCAAGGATGGAGACATAGAAATTTGCAAAGTACATACGGATCTGAATGTTGCAGACCCGTTGACTAAGCCTCTTCCACGGGCAAAACATGATCAGCACCAAGACTCCATGGGTGTTAGATTCATTAAAATGTAATTTAGATTATTGACTCTAGTGCAAGTTGGAGACTGATGGAAATATGCCCTAGATGAAATAATAAAGTTATTATTATTTTATATTTCCTTATTATTGATAAAGGTTTATTATTCATGCTAGAATTGTATTAACCGGAAACCTAAATACATGTGGGAATACATAAGCAAATATCGTGTCCATAGTAAGCCTGTACTAGACTAGCTCATTAATCAAAGATGGTTAAGGTTTCATAACTATGGACATGAGTAGTCATTTGATAACGGGATCACATCATTATGAGAATGATGTGATGGACAAGACCCATCCGTTAGCTTAGAATTTGATCGTACAGTTTATTGTTACTACTTTCATGTATGTCAAATACATATTCCTTTGACTATGAGATCAT
Organism: Secale cereale; assembly: GCA_902687465.1. Lineage (NCBI taxonomy): Eukaryota > Viridiplantae > Streptophyta > Magnoliopsida > Poales > Poaceae > Secale > Secale cereale. Next base: position 484,755,224 of record LR738711.1, read on the forward strand.
GAAACTACCGGATACCAGAGGAATTCCTTATGTGCTATCATACGTCACAACATAACTGGGTGATTATAAAGATGCTCTACAGGTATCTCCGAAGGTGTTTCGTTTGGTTGGCATGAATCGAGATTAGGATTTGTCACTTCGAGTATCAGAGAGGTATATCTGGGACCTCTTGGTAATACACATCATAATAAGCCTTGTCACTTCGAGTATCGCAAGTGTTCCGGAGGGTATCGGGTACTTATTGGGTCACCGGAAGGTGTTTCGAGTACCCCCAGCAGAAGTTATGGGCCTTATGGGCCGAGAGAGGGAACGCACCAGCCACAAGGGGTTGGTGCGCCCCCCATAGCAGGTCGGCCTAGGAGGAGAAGGAAAGAGGGGAAGGTAAAGGAAAGTGTGGATTAGGATTCCCACTTCATTCCCACTCCCCCTCTTTCCTTCCCCGTCGGTTATATACGGCAGGGGGCGCGGCTTGGGAGGGACTCCAAGTAGGATACCTCCTACTTGGGCGCCTCCTATGGCTGATCCTCCCTCCCTCCCGCCTATATATATGTGGGGAGGGGGCTCCACAATAACACACAACATTGTCTTAGCCATGTGTAGTTCCCCCGTCCATCGTTTACTCCACCGGTCATATTTTCGTAGTGCTTAGGCGAAGCCCTGCGGAGATCACTTCACCATCACTGTCACCATGCCATCGTGCTGACGGAGCTCATCTACTACATCGACGTCTTGCTGGATCTCAAGAAGGCGAGGGACGTCACCGAGTTTAGCGTGTGCAGAATGCGGAGGTGTCGTGCATTCAGTACTTGATCGGTTGAAGCACGAAGAAGTTCGACTACATCAACCGCATTGTGAAACGCTTCCGGTTACGGTCTACGGGGGTACGTAGACACACTCTCCCCCTCGTTGATATGCATCTCCATGGATAGATCATTGTGTGTGCATAATTTGTTTTTATGTTTTCCATGCAATGTTTCCCAACACTGTGAACCTAACTTTGAGGGCACATATCCAACCTTAGAATCCAATTGCAAATCAACGAGCTCCAGCTGAAAGGTAGCCCATTTGCTTGCTGAGACGATAGATTTCATCAACCATCTCTTCACCATTCTCAATTCAGACATATTCCCCCTTCCAATTTTTGAACCATAACAATGACACCTCTTTCTCTAGATCCAAAAAGATACTCTCCCCAATATTCTCCACCACATTCTTCACTTCCTTCTCTTCCGTCCTCTATAGGTTTTGTGCGTCAATCTTTGCAAATTCAATATCCCATTTCACAATTGTATCTCTCTCTATTTTGCACACACTACCATCACCTAGCTTCACCTTAGATGGAAAGAATTCACCCGTGAATTCGAAGGTCCACACACCATCCCCCATGTTTGTCAATTGCAGGCACTATGATGTAGCGGAAGCAGACGAGTTCCAAATGCATAGGTAGGATAGATGTTCATTACCTACTTGTCAGATCTAAATCCACACAGAGTATGATTCTAAATTCACTCACCACATCAGCCACAACCGAGAATGAAAGCTCTGCCACCGCCGCCATGAAGAACAAAAAGGGGAGTAGGGAGGGTTCAGTCGCGCATGGTCGGGCACGGGGGCATGTTTCACTTCATGCACTGCCAAATTAAGTGGTCACCTGGCTTAACATGAGATGTTGTTGTTAATCATATGCCACTGCAAAAAGATGACATTTTTTAAATAACCCTATTACATATTTGTGCAAACATGGATGTCTATCGCCATATAATTTATATTTGTGCAATTAGAAGGAGACACCTCAATTTTAGTAGAACTACACAAAATGGATGGTTGTTCCTACCTAGAGTCCTCTAGCCACCCATCTACCAGTTATTCCTGCATCCGTCACTAGCTAGAATGTACAACACAAGATAAAAGAAGTTGATTCATACGTGTACTTACTGATTGTAGTGTAGGAACAAGCATGTCATGTATGTGGGTGGTGGAGGAGCGGCGGAGGTGTGAATAACCACTGCGGGCCGTCATCTAGATGGCCACGTCGACGACTAGCTGACATGGTAGTATAATAAACATGGTTGCGCTGGAGTCGAATCGCTCTACAAGAGCCACATTACAAATGTTCACACGCTAGACTAGCTGGCACACTCCTTCAATCGTTACATATTTCTGCAAGAGTGGTGCTTAATTTCAGTGGAACTACACAAAATAGATATCGGAGTTACTCTGGCAAATTTTTCTACAGCCACATGGAAGGAATTGCACTGATCCATTGCATCGAATTTCCTCCATGGCAACATATTAGACCCAAGAAGAAAATCAACTAACAACTAATAAAATTATGAATAATCTTCCTCAAATAGGTAAGTATGGGCCTTCATTCATATGATTGTGCTTTGTCATACTGAGCTATTGATATGTGCTACTATTTTGCAACACCGTTTGAGTACAACTATCTTTTTACATTCAGGACAATGAAGATGCTTCAACTTATGAGTGTATGTTTCATGTACTAGAGCCACTATTTTAGTAATCACACTTTTTAATATTTTTGTAAACATGGATTCTTGATTTCAGTGGAACTGCACAAGAAGTTTGGATGGTCAGCGCACCACGAGGTTCAGTTCAGTATTCCAACAAAGAAAATACTTATATTTTTTATTGGAATGAGAGAACCTAACCTTGGATGGCGGCAACAAAAAATAGAGTGAACCCCAAGAAATTAAAGCATGACTAGGGAAGCCCTTCGCGCATAAAAGCACTGATCGATTTTTCTAGATTTGTAAACCTTCTGACAGCTATGTCTTTTGCTATGAACTTGTAAATATTGGTTATGTTGTATGAATCATTGAGATTCATAAACATGATGAACTTGTGATTTTAACTATTTCTTGTGTGGGGGAGGTATATGCTAGAATGTTGGCTACGAATATGAATCTATTTTTGAAGTTGAGTTTTATGTGAATGTTGGACTTGAATGCTAGACTATCGTGTGAACTTCTGGAATGTATATTGTGGGATCTTTCAACCGCATGAACCACTCAAAGAAGATAGTCAGTTCTATGTCTGATAGAAGAGTACGGAATTGAGTTGGTCGATAGGTGAGTTTTCTAGTGATGAAGCAAGCTGCGCCAATGTGATGTGTTTGCACCAACGATGTTTATTTTTGTACCAACTATGTTTAGAGTGGGGTTGCACCAACAGTATTTACAAATGCACTACTGCAGGATGCGGCTAACGCGACACTACGATCAGAGACCCTTTGATGAAAATGTGTGCGATGCATTAATCGCAAACGGGGATGTAAAAAAACATCAAAAAATATGCAAAATGTTTGCCATGGCGGAGACATCAAACACGGTTCAGATTTTAGTTACGTACGGGATGCGGGGCATACGGTTGATCCAGAAGAACTATTTGCGATGAGTCAAAACAACATAATTCGGCAACCATATCAATGTGTGTGTGATATACGGCATACAGTTCGCTCTGATTAACTGTGTGCAATTAGGGAATGCAACAGAAACGGTCATCTAGATCAAGATGTGTGTGATATACGGCATACGGTTCACTTGGACGGACTGTTTTCGATTATTGAAGAGAACGGAAACGGATAAACTTAGGAAGATGTGTGTGATATGCGGAATACTATTCACATAGATGAACTATTTGCGATGAGACAAAAGAACACAAATGATTCGTCTAAACAAGATGTGTGTCATACGCAGCAAACAGCTCACTCGGATGAACTGTTTGCGATGAGAAATTATAACACAGGCGGTTACTATAGTTAGTTCGTGTGTGATACTATTCGTATAGAAAACTTTGAAAAATGCAAACTAGTTGTTTGCGGTGCCTAGGAGTATCACACACGATGCGTCTGCGAGTACTCGTGTGCGATGATTAGTAAGTTACACATTAATTTCCTTATGTTAACACGTGTGTGATAAATAACATGTGGCACTGCATACGGTATCCGGGTTGTGTGTGTGCTCCACTTAGTCTTCCAGTGCTCCAGCGAATGCTTCCCGTGCTCCACATGGGTGAATCGTAAAATCCACGCCTATTCCCACATCGGTTTCCCACCACCAGCTAATGGCTTACTGCATATAACCCAGGCGGCAACGCACCATTGCGACACTCTGCGCAGATCTAGTCCTCACCCAGCTACCATTAGTTATTCCAAGCATGACACGCAATGACCAAAAGTTCGACATCGACCTATGTTACATCTTCGGCGAGGAGAATGAGCCAGAGCAGGTCGGGGAGCAAGAGCTTCATCGGCCGGTGTAGGAGCATGGCCCATTGGCAGCGATATCATGACAGTCCTTGGGCGTACAATCAACATATTACAGAGGAGGTGTGATGAGCAGTTTGCCATCCACCATGCAAAAGATCCAGAGATGCCCGGCGGCATGATCGACGACCCACCCGAAGAGCCATCGTCACCAATGCTCATCGAGAGCTTGATGCCCCGCAAGGAATGGGCAGAGGACCTCTGCGATTCAGTCAAGACACAGGCAGTCTGCGACTTCATCATTGACTGCTGTACACGTGTCAACATGGATCCCGATGATGTGGTGACCAGGCTCGAGTGCATCCTTGGTGGAGTTGATGTCCCCGCTGAAGTAGAACATTCACAACGTGATATCTTAAGGATGTTGGTGATGGACGGAATTTTCTACTAGGCCAGAGACATGGAAATGGAGCGGTTCCGCGGAGATATCATGCACGCGATCGCATGCTGTCAAGCTCTTCTGGAAGAGGCCCTACAGCCCCAAGAGCCTCCCATCGCCAGCAGCTCCGTAGGCGGAGGCAGGTCGGGACACTTGGAGTGAACGGCTGCAAGGGTTTCTATGCTAATCATGGAGTCCGAGAGACCGTCGTCGGAAGGCCGCCAGCTCAGCCTTTTAGCCTATATTTTATTATAATTGTTTGCAAATGTAGGTTGTGAGTGTTCTGAGCCTTACCGCATGTGGTATTTTAAATTATCCTCAATATGTAAGACAATTATTAACCGTTGCCACTGTAAATTTGCCTGAATAGTGAGCAGAGCATGCAGGGACGCCAGAGCGTAGCGCACCGCGACCACCTCAATGACGAGCAAAACGCGTGGACAGGCACGAGCAGAGCGCGTCGCGGCCGCCTCAACGGCGAGCAACCACATGGCCAACCTTCTAGCACCCCGTGGGATGCGCGACGGCGCATCCATAGGACATGATGGTGATATATTGACCGTGTTTGATAGTGGGAAGACACGTACACGTATATCCGAGAACACGGGTGCATGTTTCGGGCTTCTGATGTGTGGCATACGGTTGATCCAAAAGAACTGTTTACGATGAGCCAGAAGAACGGATCGGGCTTTGTAAGCCCGGAAACATCAATAAATTTTGACCTTGTTTCTCGTCACATTGTAGATTACAACTCAATAAGTAATTGAAAATATGTTCACACCTATCAAACTAATAAGAGTTCACACTTAGCATCGGGCTACAAAAACTACCCACTCGAAAGTTACTTCACAGTTCCTCTCCTCATCACGCACAAAACTGGTCTTACCTATCAAGTCATTCCGCCATGACCGGTAGGAGGAGTTTCGGGTGGACATATAAGCAGGCAGCAAAGACCAAGGCCGCGGAAGCACTAGAGAGGTCCCTCCACGAAGCGGCAGCCACACCAGAGATGTGACAACGCGCCCCGGAGCCTTCGAACGAGCTCTCATGTGCATGCGAGGGCTCTCACAAGTGCACTCGCCGCGTTGGCGATCACGACGAGCTAGCGTTGCTGAAGTCCTTGGCCGGCAACAATGACATTCTTGCTAGCCTCATTAAGAAGCCAGAGCTACTCGATGGCTTGATGAAGCTGATCGAGATCAGTGATGCCTCGGTTGACAAGGCGACCGGCCTCGTCAAGCAACTCATGGGTGACAATGCGAAGCTCCTTGAGGCGCTTGTCGAGTAGGAGGAGGAGGCCGCCGGCTGGAAGATGCTGCATGAGGAGAGCAGTGCCTTGGGGATGACGCTGATAGCGATCGTCGAGGAACTAATGGGTGACTTGAGGAAGCTCCGGATCGGGCGCGAGCAGGAGGTGGAGGAGTTCATGGCTGCTTTCAAGCAAAGTTGTGAGGAATTGAAGAAGGATCTGGTGGATGTTGTCGCCCGGCAATCCTTCGACGAGTAGAGACAGTAGCGACCCAGATCGTTGTCTACGATTTCCTTCTTCTCTTGCCCCCGTTTCTTCAGGGCTTTGCCGCATGTGGCATTTTAAATTATCCGGAATATGTAAGACAATTATTATCTACGCCATTGTAAATTTGTCGTCGTATTATCCGTTGCCATTTTTTTGTCGTCGTATTATCTGTTTCCCTATGTGGCAAATTTAAATGAGGCTGGAATATGGGTTGAAAACACGAACAACGCAAATGCTGCCATGGCATCATAAGCAAACACCCTCCATTCAGGTGCTTTAATTGACCCATTAATGGAGAAGTTGTGAGCGAGGCGGGTGGTGGCTGGTGCATGGAGGTCAAAGAGCTCGCTTCCCGGTGAGCATGGGCGGCCTCGCTGCTCGCACGTGTCCCGTCGAGCATGCGAGGTGGACAGGATGCACGCATCCCATCAAGCCTACACGGCGGACAGCTCGCACACGTCCCGTCGAGCCTGCATGGCGGACTTCTCGTGCTCGTCCCGTGAAATCAAACAACTGCATGGACGCCACCAAGTATGGTTTGATTTTGACATGGTTCATAACTTCATATAATACAACCGTTTGCAATATTAATGTGTCAGCTATTTGTTTCAAAAAGGACTTTGTTGGCTATTAATGTGTGCGCCTTGTCTCAAACTGGACAATTTTTTTACCACATCATATATGTGCCATGTCATGAAACCATGCCAAGTTTCATGTTTTTTGGGTGAGTTTTTGATTTACTGGGATTTAAAAACTGAGATTCTCAATTTTTCAGGACGACGAGAAGTTTGTAATTAGTTCCCATTCCTTAAACAAGACCTAAACATGCACCCAATGACACATATACGATTTGCCACCCATTTTGCTTCACTTGAGCATGTGCTTGTAGATCAAATTTTAATTATGGACTACATTAAACGTCTAGAAAACTATATATACAATGGCCAAACGAACCCTGAATAGTATCAAATTTCAGCACGACACCCCTGTTATTGTATGTTGCCTATAGAAAATAAGTTCAAGGCGAGAAGAGGCAGCAATTATCGTTTCGCCCACTAGAGGGGCATGTTTCCCTAATGGAACCACGAGGGTTGCGAGAAAGCTTCGATTTGTAACAGGCTTGCAATATAGCTTCGCCCAAATTGGACAATTATATGTACCATGTAGTGACAACATGCCAAGTTTCATGATTTCATGGTGAGTTCTAGATTTACAGCGACTAAAAAACCGAGATTCGCAATGATTGTGGCCAAGCCAGGACGGTGAGGCGGTTGAATTCATTCCCATTTGTTCCATGGGACCTAAACATGCACCTTAAGGACACATGTACGTTTTTTCAAGCCATTTTGGTGCACTGGAGCATGTATTTGTAGTTCGCATATGAATTATGGACATTAGATGCCTAGAAAACTCAATTAATGAATACAAAATGTCAAATGAACCCTGAATAATTTCAAAGTTCAGCGCGAATCTCCCGTTGTTCCGTGTTGCATGTAAAAGAAAATAAGAGGCTAGAAGAGGGACCCATTATTGTTTGGCCCATAAGGACACTTTCCCTATCGAAACCACGAGGGTTCTTGCGACAGGCTCCAGTTTGTAAGAGGTTCATAGTAAAGCTTAGCCCAAATTGGCAATGTTTGTAAGACGACATATATGTGCCATGATGTGACACCATGCCACCTTTGATGACTTTATGGTGAGTTTTGGATTACGGGGATTTAAAAACCGAGATTCCAAATGTTTGAGGACGAGCCAGGACGCCGGTACGGTTGTATTTCATTCCATTTCATTGCATGGGACCTAAACATGCATCCAAGGACACATGTATAATTTGAACTTCGGGTTTGAATTATGGACTTGAAATGCTTAGGAAACTCAATTAGTGTATAAAAAGGCCAAATGAACCTTGAATAAGTTTAAATTTCAGCACGGATATCCTGTCGTTCCATGTTGCCCGTAGAAGAAAATACAAGGCGATCAGAGGCGGTGATTACATTTCTCCCACAAGGGGAATGTCGGTGTCAAAACCGGCGGATCTCGGGTAGGGGGGTCCCGAACTGTGCGTGTGAGGATCGATTGTAACAAGGGACTGGGGACACGATGTTTACCCAGGTCCAGGCCCTCTCTATCGAGGTAATACCCTACTTCCTGCTTGATTGATCTTGATGAATATAGGGTTATAAGAGTTGATCTACCTCGAGATCGTAATGGCTAAACCCTAGAAGTCTAGCCTATGATATTGTGATTCTGTCTCTATGGACTAAACCCTCTGGTTTATATACGCACCGGAGGGACCTAGGTTTGTACATGATCATCTTGCAGAGGAAGGAAACATTACACCCGGACTTTAAACTTGCCATTCTACACATATAGAACTCCTATCTGGATACGGGGGATAATCTTCTGCGGTGATCTTCATGGCCCGCCAGTCCATCCCATAACAAGTAATTTGGCCACCCGAGGATCCCTTAATCCAAGACTCCCTCAGTAGCCCCCGAACGAGTCTTCGATGACGATGAGTCCGGCACGCGTACTTTCTTCGGCATTGCAAGGCAGGTTCCTCCCTCCGATCATATGAAGTGTTATTTCCTTTACAAAGGAACTATGTCCGGCTCTGCATGATTAGTACAACCCTTAGCCATGAAGGCAATGTGTGAAAACAAACAATGTGTCTATACTGAAAACTTTTCTAGCGAAACGACATGTCTGACCCTTTAATATTTCAAACCATTTTCTTGGCTCTGGTTTCATGTTTCGAGGCATAGCCTCCACTGGCACGTCTTGTCAAAGCAGAGATCGTGCCCGCTTATTATGGGATCCTCATCAATATGACATGGGTAACCCAATCGCGCCTTATGCACGATTATGTTGGGAACATGCAAGTTTTGCGGATGGACTGGGGGACGTTTGGTATTTATCGTCTATAAAAGGAAACGATCCTTCCCCTTTTACCCCACGCTCTCCTCAAGACCTCGCTTCCCAATCTCTTTAGCTCCAGGCGACTGTGGCCTCGCCCAGGTCCGTGGCCTCACGCCTTGCCCAGGCCCGGGCTGTCGGCATGCCCGGTGCGCTAGGGGCTACTGTTGACTCGCTGGTGAAGAGAAGGGCGCGCCTCGCCTCCGACGAGTAAGTGTGCAATTTCTCACTCATTCTTATTTGTCGTGCCCCTGATGCGCTCTCCCTTGATGTAGCAGCCTGGGGGGGCGTTATGAAGAGGGCGAAGGGGGAGGTCCTGCCGTGGTGCCCTGCTCCTTCGACCGCCAATGCAACCTCGGGGAAGGATGCCGCGGCGCTGGGCGCCTCGGTGGGCCGGGCCACCGCGAGTGTGGTGACGGTGCCACCCGAAGACGTTCCGGTCTCCGGCGAGGTTGCAAAGTTGGCTTCTGCTCCAGCTGCTCTGGCGAGAGGGGACGGAGCCCCCGAGCCCCTGGTCTAGCAGCCAGTCTTGTCGGTGCCGGTGCGCCAGCCGGCGCAGCCTGGTCCCTAGGCTTTGGATGCTGCCTCCGCCACGCTTGGTCGTCTTCGCGCTCATCTGCAAAACAACGATGGCCACTTGATAGAAGGGCGCCTGGGGCTGATCCACGGGTGGCTCCTGGCAGACGAGTCTGCACGGGCCTCCTGGGATCAGGCCTTGGCGGCTGCTGCCAAGGGTCGAGAGGAAGCCGCGGCGGCCACGCTGGCTCGTGACGCCGCACGAGCTAACGCCGCATCCTTCGAGAAGCGCTGCCACAAGGCAGAGAGCGAGCTGGGGGCCGTCCGCGAGGAAGACGCTAGGCGCGCCCTGGAGCTCAAATGGTTGGAGAAGGAGCTCGAGGTGCACAAGTCCGCGACATCCCAACTGCAACAGGAGCAACTTGCTGACCGTGCCACCCTGGAGAAGCTGAAGGTTGAAGTTGAGCAGCCTAGGGCGGCCCAAGCCGCTCGTGCCCAGGAAGAAGCTATCGCGGCCTTGGCGACGGTGAGCCCCGAGGACCTTGCGGCCTTTGTCCTTGAAGCCTACGAGGCGCTGCATGCCGCCTATGGGGAAGGGTTCGTGGAGTTGCTGGCCGCCTCTAAGGGAGGTCCCGCCGGGCTTCTTGCTGCGCTCGTGAAGTCCCTGCGTGGGGTTACGGCCGTGATTGGCCAGTTAGCCGATGCTGAGGGCCGCACGCTACTTACCTTGGTCCTGACGTAGGTGTGCAGCCACCTAAGCCTTCGCGACCCCACCCTTGACCTAGCCTCGCTATCTGAGCCTGTGACCGTAGTCATGGAGGACTCGGCTGCCGAGGCCCTGAGGGCGAAGGTCACGTCGCTGGTGGATGCGTTCCTCCAGTCTACCATTACCGCGACCGAAGGGGAGGCGACCGGTACTGCTGCGCCCGGCGATGTTTGATCCGTCCTATTTAGTGAGAGGAGTGCGAGTGCCTCGGGGAGGCGTAAGAACCTTGGTTGAATTCGAAAAAACTTTACGTTATTGTAATAGCTAGATGATTCCATGCTTTCTTTCTTTCATGTTTGCTTTAGGTGCTCTGTGTCGGCAGGGCCGAACCCCGCGGATACCTCGACCGCCGCTGAGCCCTCTGGATGACCGGGGTTACCGTAGTAACTAGACTCGTTGCCGAGCCCTGCGGACACCAGGGTTACCATAGTAACTAAACTCAAGGGATGAGTCTAGTTACTACAGTAACCCCGGTCATCCTGGCGCGCCAAATGTTGGATTCAGGGCTCCGCAAAACCTGTTAAGTTCGAACACAGGGGTGTGAACGAAGATCTCTCCCACTCACGTCTACCTAGTGCCTCGCACTCGTCTCGGTGCAAGGATTCAAGCAAACAACGAACAAACACACAAGAGTTTACCCAGGTTCGGGCCACCGCGAGGTGTAAGACCCTACTTCCTGCTTTGATGGATTGGCTCCGGGTGAGCTAGAGTATGAACTGGTACAAGGGTTCCTGAGCTCACAAGGCGAGCTTAGGATGGTCTGGGGGCTAGTGTTCTTGCTCCTTGTGTGGTGGTCAAGTGTGTGTGTTGATGATTCTCCTCCTCCGCTGTGGAGGTCCTATGTACTTATATTGGCGGTCACGGTCCTCTTCCCCCAAAATGTTTAGGCGGGAAGGGATTCCACAACGGCCATTTTTGAGTGGGAACACAAGAACGTTCCTACCCTGACAAAAGAAGTCTTCGCCTGCAAAAGGATCATGCGGTGACACGGTGGTGGGCTCGACGGTGACATCCTCCTTATCGTCCTTGCGGTCTTCGGTCTGGTTGCACAAAAGAGGAAACCTTTGCCCCGCTCCTTGGGAACCAACGGCTGCACTGTCTCCTTTGCACCGAAATGGCAACTGTGCCGCTGGCGGACGCTCGCACCCGCTGGTGCGGTGCGTCACTGCTAACATCACTGCCTCCTCGTGAGGCAGGCTTGGCCTTGGATTCTCCGCCCCTCCGGAATGCCTTGCCGAGGCCGTTCCCGAGGGGGTCTTGGCGTCGTTCTCCTCGCGAGGCCTGGGCCCTCACGAGGGTCTTGAGCAGCTGGTCGATCAGCTAGGCCATACCAGGCCACTTGAAGGAGCGCGTCGCGGCCCGCAGACAGGCAAGTCTGGGTACCCTGGTTCCCAGGACGCCGACAATGATATAGATGGATAAACTCATGCAATATGATATAAACCCCATCTTCGTATCCTCGATGGCAACAATACAATACATGCCTTGCTGCCTCTGCTGTAGATCTCCCATTGCAATGATGTAGATGGGAAAGGACACCGCAAGATTGAACCCAAAGCTAAGCACTTCTCCCATTGCAAGAAAGATCAATCTAGTAGGCCAAACCAAATTGATAATTCAAAGAGACTTGCAAAGATATTTAAATCAAGAATATAAGAATTCAGAGAAGAATCAAATATTGTTCATAGATAATCTTGATCATAAACCCACAATTCATCGGATCTCGACAAACACACCGCAAAAAGTATTACATCGAATAGATCTCCAAGAAGATCGAGGAGAACTTTGTATTGAGATCCAAAGAGAGAGAAGAAGCCATTTGTCTAATAAATATGGACCCGAAGGTCCGTGGTAAACTACTCACAACTCATCGGAGAGGCTATGGTGTTGATGTAGAAGCCCTCCGTGATCGATTCCCCCTCCGGTGGAGCTCCGAAAAAGGCCCCAAGATGGGATCTCACAGGTACAGAAGGTTGCGGTGGTGGAAATAGGGTTTCGTACTGCTCTCAGATGTTTTTAGGGTATATGAGTATATATAGGAGGAAGAGGTATGTTGGTGGAGCAATGACGGGCCCACGAGATTGGGGGCGCGCCTACCCCCCTGGGCGCGCCCTCCTAACTCGTGGCCGCCTCGTGGCTTCCTAGGCGTGTACTCCAAGTCTTCTGGATTGTGGTTGTTCCAAAAATGATCCTCGCAAAGGATTCATTCCGTCTGGACTCTGTTTGATATCCCTTTTCTGCGAAGCACTGAAATAGGCAAAAAAACAGCAATTTGCACTCGGCCTTGGGTTAGTAGGTTAGTCCCTAAAATAATATAAAAGTGCATAATAAAGCCCATTAAACATCCAAAACAGATAATATAATAGCATGGAACAATAAAAAATTATAGATACGTTGGAGACGTATCAAGCATCCCCAAGCTTAATTCTTGCTCGTACTTGAGTAGGTAAATGATAAAAACAGAATTTTTTATGTGGAATGCTACCTAACATAATTCTCAATGTAATTTTCTTTATTGTGGCATGGATGTTCAGATCCGAAAGATTCAAGACAAAGGTTTAATATTGACATAAGAATAATAATACTTCAAGCATACTAACAAAGCAATTATGTCTACTCAAAATAACATGGCCAAAGAAAGTTCATCCCTACAAAACCATATAGTCTGGCTATGCTCTATCTTCATCACACAAAATATTTAAATCATGCACAACCCTGGTTTCAGCCAAGAAATTGTTTCATACTTTAATTTTTTTCAAACTTTTTCAACTTTCACGCAATACATGAGCGTGAGCCATGGATATAGCACTATAGGTGAATAGAGTGGTGGTTGTGGAGAAGACAAAAAGGAGGAAGATAGGCTCACATCAACTAGGCGTACCAATGGGCTTTGGAGATGCCCATCAATAGATATCAATGTGAGTGAGTAGGGATTGCCATGCAACGGATGCACTAGAGAGATAAGTGTATGAAAGCTCAACTAAAGAAACTAAGTGGGTGTGCATCCAACTTGCTTGGTCACGAAGGCCTAGGGCATTTTGAGGAAGCCCATCATTGGAATATACAAGCCAAGTTCTATAATGAAAAATTCCCACTAGTATATGAAAGTGACAAGATCATGGTGCTACTTTGAAGCAGCAGTGTGGAAAAAGGATAGTAGCATTGCCCCTTATCTCTTTTTCTCTCATTTTTTTCGTGGGCCTTTTTTTTCTCTTTTTTATGGCCTCTTTTTTTCTCTTTATTTCTTTTTCTTTCTCTTTTTCGTCCGGAGTCTCATCCTGACTTGTGGGGGAATCATAGTCTCCATCATCCTTTCCTCACTTGGACAATGATCTAATAATGAAGATCATCACACTTTTATTTACAACTCAAGAATTACAACTCGATGCTAGAACAAAATATGACTATATGAATGCCGGCGGTGTACCGGGATGTGCAATGAATCAAGAGTGACATGTATGAAAAATTATGCATGGTGGCCTTGCCACAAGTACGATGTCAACTGCATGATTTTGCAAGGCAATATTTCAATGATGAAGTGTGTCGTAATAAACGGAACGGTGGAAAGTTGCATGGCAATATATCTCATAATGGCTATGGAAATGCCATAATAGGTAGGTATGGTGGCTGTTTTGTGGAAGGTGTATGGTGGGTGTATGGTACCGGCGTAAGTTGCGTGATACTAGAGAGGTTAGCAATGGTGGAAGGGTGAGAGTGCGTATAATCCATGGACTCAACATTAATCATAAAGAACTCATATACTTATTGCAAAAATCTACAAGTTATCAAAAGAAAGCACTAAACGCATGCTCCTAGGGGAAGGTTTGGTAGGAGTTAACCATCAGGCGATCCCGACCTCCACACAAAGGAAGACAATCAATAAATAAATCATGCTCCAACTTCATCACATAACTGTTCACCATACGTGCATGCTATGGGAATCACAAACTTTATCACAAGTATTCCTCAAATTCACAATTAATCCACTAGCATGACTCTAATATCACCATCCTCATATCTCAAAACAATCATCAAGTATCAAACTTCTCATAGTATTCAATGCACTTTATATGAATTTTTTTATTATACCCATCTTGGATGCCTATCATATTAGGACTAATTTTATAACCAAAGAAAATTACCATGCTGTTCTAAAGGACTCTCAAAATAATATAAGTGAAGCATGAGAGACCAATAATTTCTATAAAATAAAACCACAGCCGTGCTCTAAAAAGATATAAGTAAAGCACTAGAGCAAAATTATATAGCTCAAAAGATATAAGTGAAGCACATAGAGTATTCTAATAAATTCCTATTCATGTGTGTCTCTCCCAAAAGGTGTGTACAGAAAGGATGATTGTGGTGAACTTAAAAGCAAAGACTCAAATCATAAAAGACGCTCCAAGCAAAACACATATCATGTGGTGAATAAAAATATAGTCTCAAGTAAAGTTATAGATAGACGAAGATGAAAGAGGGGATGCCTTCCCGGGGCATCCCCAAGCTTAGGCTTTTGGTTGTCCTTGAATTTTACCTTGGGGTGCCTTGGACATCCCCAAGCTTAGGCTCTTGCCACTCTTTATCCCATAGTCCTTCAAATCCTTACCCAAAACTTGAAAACTTCACAACAAAAAACTTAACAGAAAATCTCGTGAGCTCCGTTAGTATAAGAAAACAAACCACCACTTTAAGGTACTGTATTGAACTCATTATTTATTTATATTGGTGTTAAACCTAATGTATTTAAGATTCTCTATGGTTCATACC
>LR738711.1:484770509-484919649 GCA_902687465.1 Secale cereale
CCCCCCCCCCGATACTACTCATAGATTCATCAAAATACGCAAACAACACACGAAAAACAGAATCTGTGAAAAACAGAACAGTCTGTAGAAATCTGTAACTTTCAAATACTTCTGTAACTCTAATAATTCTGAAATAAATTGGTGGACGTGAGTAATTTGTCTATTAATCATCTTCAAAAAGGTTCAACCTAAAATCACTTTCCAGTAAAAAAATGTCAGCTAATCTTGTGAGCGCAAAAGTTTCTGTTTTTTACAGCAAGATCGCAAAGACTTCACCCAAGTCTTCCCAAAGGTTCTACCTGGCACAAACACTAACTAAACACAAAACCACATCTAACCAGAAGCTAGATGAATTATTTATTACTAAACAAAAGTAAAAGTAAAGAAAATAAAATTGGGTTGCCTCCCAACAAGCGATGTCGTTTAACGCAACTAGCTAGGCATGATACAAGAATAGATCTAGGTATTGCCATAATGATAAGGTAAATCGCGAAAACTCATCTCGTATTCCCTACGTTCAGCAGCAAGTTTTCTTTGTGGCAAGCAAAATTAATCGAAAGGGTTAAATTTAATAGGACAAAAGTCCCCAAGATCAAGCTCAGGAGGTATGGGTTCCTCCTTTGGCCGCTTCTATTGCACAACCAATTCATCATTATAAGTATTCTTTTGGCAGAAGGTCACGAGCCTTTTTTCAAGAGAAAATCCTAACCCATTGTTTTGAATAGAAAAATCATCATTCAGTTCAAAGATTCTATCAACTAGAACATCGGTAGGAACCTTTTTTCTAAGGTTTTCATGATAAGCAACATGATCTAGAGATTGTAAACGCATTATGTCTTCTTGATTAAATAGGATAGCCTCTATGGGAGGATGACCAGCATCCACCCAATAATGCGTAATAATTTCTTTGGCCTCTTTCATTATAAATCTGAACTCATGGACCAAAAGGATAGTAGCTGCTCGCTTAACAGAAGAATGCTCAATATTGGAAAATTCTAGAAAAAATCTCTGAATGCAAGGATGCATGTGGATAAATTGTCTTTTGATTTCAAGTACAAGCATAGATATAGCATCCAGAAGACTACTGGTTCTATGAAAAATAGATCCACCCATACTGGGCAAAGCACCGGCACAAGTAAAGAAATCTTGAATAACTTCTTTTCCAATAATATTACCACTACCAATCCGGAACTTCTTAGTATGTAAAGTGGTAGGTTAATCAAAAGCATCAAAGTTTCCCCTGTCGTTACTACCCTTTCAATGATATCCTCCCCGATCTCAGACATGATAGCAACAAACCGCACTAAGGACGAACACACAAAAGGCAAGCTAAAAGAGGAGAACGGAAAAAGCGCGAATAAAACGGCAAGGGTGAAGTGGGGGAGAGGAAAACGAGAGGCAAATGGCAAATAATGTAATGCGAGGGATTAGAGTTTGTGATGGGTATTTGGCATATGGCTCGTTCATAGATCTCCCTGGCAACGGCTCCAGAAATCCTTCTTGCAACCTCTTGAGCATGCATTGGTTTCCCTTGAAGAGGAAAGAGTGATGCAGCAAAGTAGCGCAAGTATTTCCCTCAGTTTTTGAGAACCAAGGTATCAATCCAGTAGGAGACTACACTCAAATCCCTCGTACCTGCACAAACAAATAAGAACCTTGCAACCAACGCAATAAAGGGGTTGTCAATCCCTTCACGGCCACTTGCAAAAGTGAGATCTGATAGAGATAATAAGATAAATATTTTTGGTATTTTTGTTGTATAGATTCAAAATTAAGATTGCAAAATAAAAGATAGCTAGTTGATTGAAGATTAATATGATGGAAGATAGACTCGGGGGCCATAGGTTTCACTAGTGGCTTCTCTCAAGATAGCATATTCTACGGTGGGTGAACAAATTACTGTCGAGCAATTGATAGAAAAGCGCATAGTTATGAGAATATCTAGGCATGATCATGTATATAGGCATCACGTCCGCGACAAGTAGACCAAAATGATTCTGCATCTACTACTATTACTCCACACATCAATCGCTACCCAGCATGCATCTAGAGTATTAAGTTCATAATAACAGAGTAAGGCCTTAAGCAAGATGACATGATGTAGAGGGATAAACTCATGCAATATGATATAAACCCCATCTTTTTAACCTTGATGGCAACAATACAATTTGTGCCTTGCTGCCCCTACTGTCACTTGGAAAGGACACTGCAAGATTGAACCCAAAGCTAAGCACTTCTCCCATTGCAAGAAAGATCAATCTAGTAGGCCAAACCAAACTGTTAATTTGAAGAGACTTGCAAAGATATTTAAATCATGCATATAAGAATTCAGAGAAGAATCAAATATTGTTCATAGATAATCTTGATCATAAACCAACAATTCATCGGATCGCGACAAACACACCGCAAAAAGTATTACATCGAATAGATCTCCAAGAAGATCGAGGAACTTTGTATTGAGATCCAAAGAGAGAGAAGAAGTAGCTAATACCTATGGACCCGAAGGTCTGTGGTAAACTACTCACAACTCATCGGAGAGGCTATGATGTTGATGTAGAAGCCCTCCGTGATCGATTCCCCCTCTGGTGGAGCTCCGAAAAAGGCTCCAAGATGGGATCTCATGGGTACAAAAGGTTGCGGCAGTGGAAATAGGGTTTCGTGGTGCTCTCGGATGTTTTCAGGGTATATGAGTATATATATGAGGAAGAGGTACGTCGGTGGAGCTATGAGGGGCCCAGAAGGGTGGGGGGTGTGCCCTCCTACCTCGTGGCCGCCTCGTGGCTTCCCGGGCATGTACTCCAAGTCTTCTGGATTGCGTTTGTTCATCCTGACCAAGGTTTCATTCCGTTTGGACTCCGTTTGACATTCCTTTTCTGCGAAACACTACAATAGGCAAAAAATAAACAATTTGCATTGGGCCTTGGGTTAGTAGGTTAGTCCGAAAAATAATATAAAAGTGCATAATAAAGCCCATTAAACATCCAAAACAGATAATATAATAGCATGGAACAATAAAAATTTATAGATACGTTGGAGACGTATCAAGGCAGGGCGGACGAAAAGGTGCCCAAGGTGAACACCTCGGCCACCATCAGCCAAGGGGAGACAATCCCTATGGAGACCGACGGCGGGGAGCTCAAGCAATCCGGGCGCCCGCTGAACACCATTCCGGAGGCTAGTACGGCACCGGAATCAGGAAGACAGCCCCCTACGATAGGGGGCGGAGCATCAGCTCCAACGGCGCCGTCCATCAATCTGGAGGCCCTGAACACGCTGGAGGAAGCACTATGAGGTGCTTCCATTGTGGCGAAACACCGCACCCTGGTGGGTGCGGTCATGGGAAAGATTCGGTCTGCCAAAAGCGGACTGAATGAAGCCTTCAAGAGCCTACTGACTGTCTTTGAGATATGCGACGTAATATTCTAAAAGAACTTTTATGTTTTATATGTATAGGATAACAAACCTATATACGGATAGTAGCCCCTGATGCTTTGTTTTATGCTGAAGAGAATCGGACGGAGGATCCATATAGTATCATCTAATAGAACATATTGTGCCATATGTTTGAACAGGCTTCCCTGGTAGTGGCATCTGCCCAGGCCACAGAGGTTTCTGAGCTCAGTCAGAAGCTTCAACTAGCTGACGAGGAGCTCGACCGCGTCAACAAACGGTTTAATGAAACGCAAGGTATGCGGACTTTCAAAGAATTATTAAGTCAAAATATGATGTGTTTGATTGTAAGAGTATGAACTCATTGTGCAGTGTGATTATGTCACAGTTGGCGCAGCTGAGGTCGAGACCCTCAAAGGCGCTCTTGCACAGGCCAAGAAGGAGGCCGAGATGAACAAAGCAGCCGCTGACAAAGCGGCTGCCGAGCTGGAGGCCGAACAGGCCTCCCACCGATAGCATGAGTTGCGGGTGGCCGAAGTCGAACAGGAGCTGTGAGATGCTATTCACAAGTGCGAGGAGCTGTTGCAGAAGACTTCGGATCAAGCATCCGAACTCAATAAGGCTGTCAATGCTGCCAAGGAGGCGCGGATCGAGTCGCGAAGTGCTCGCGAGGAGATCAAACACGCGCGACAGATAGCGGCTGGTAAGGCCTTTCTTCTGCAGAGTATCTTTGATGGTCAGAACTATCTTTCGCTGACGTGATTGTGGAGTTCTCCAAGCGCGTTTGTGGATCCCCTAAGAGCATCACCGATGCCGCCCAATTCTTCAGAGCCCGGGAGGCGAATAGCACGGAGAAGATGTTCTGGTCGCAATTCCTTACACCAGAACATCCACTACCTCTGAACGACCAGTTGAAGCAGATGGTCAGGTTGCACAACATGGCGGGTGCAGCCATGAAGGACTTGATAGTACAGCTCTGGCCCACCGAGCCAATACCGAGTAGCTACTTTGGATTGGTGAAGCGGCTCATCAATGCGAGGCCGTGGGTCGACGCTGTGAAACGTTCGGCCTGTATAGAGGGTGCACGAATGGCCTTTGCCTGCGTCAAGATGCACTGGGCAAAGATGAAGGCCGCCGAAGGGGCAACTGCTGGCCCGCCAGAGGGCAAGGATCATTGGAGGCCGGAGAGGTACTTCGATGACGTCCTAGAAGGATCCCGCATTGTAGAGGGCTAGTGCTCAAAGGACGTAGCCTTTGAGTAACTGTATTCGGGTTGTAAAGACCTTGCTTATGAACTGATATGTATATATTTTTGCGCCTTATATTTCAAGTGACATTTCCTCCTGTGCAGTTGTTTATTATATCTAAAAGTTTCCAGCCATCGGCTACAACCCCCATGTATATACTACAGGGGTGTTCGGTATTACACATGATCACTCTTTACCCAATGTCTTGGTCCATAACGGAGGTGTCCGCGGAGTGAACCAGGCAATCGGACTATACGACTTTATTGCTTTCAATTAGCCATAGGAGCTTGACTTGTGGGGCTAAGTACAAGCCCCTGGTGCGTGTGCGGCTATCCGGATTACGGTGCCCACTTTACGTGACTGGGCGAAGACCAGGCCCTCTTATAACATGGAGTAGATCGCTAACGATCATAGTATAACACTGAGGTACTTGACCGGATGAACCAGAAATACAATCGCAGTAGTTCTCCCTTTACTACCTTAGCCGAACAATGCGGAACATAAGGTCGTAAGCACAGGAGCCGGGCAACCCAACTATAAATCCAAGACATGATTCGGAGCCGATGCATATAACACAATATTCGGGATGCCGAACAGTTCCTTATAGGTGTTTGGACTTGAAGTGTGCCAGGCCGAATAGAGCCCCTGGTATTAAATCCAGGTTTGAGGCACATGTGGCAATCTGAGGTAGGGAGAGAACGCAGATGGTAATAAAATAAACTCCAAACAAATTGGAACCAAACTACTTCTTTTATATCCCGTTTAATACGGCGAGCCGTGTGGTTACAGATAATGCCAATAACATCTTGGGCATTTTACATGCCAAAAAATAAGAAAGGTGATAAAGGTAAAGGTTTACTCAGAACCTAAAATTAACGATTTAAAAATCTCGATGGGGGCCCTCCTGCATGTCTGTGCCGTTTCTCCTTTGTAACACGTCCTTGAAGGGGAGAGGTTTGATGGCCGCCTGTGAAAAAGGGAAGGGGAACTCTGTAAAAGAATGCCCTGCATAGCCATAGATAAGGTGGGTTCTTTTAATGAACCTTCAATGAAAATATGTTTTAGAGTCCAAAAATAGGATCAAGCCGAACTATGGATTATCTCTATGCAGTGTGCCCCCAGCGCTGCCCATGGGATTTTAAGGGCGTAGTTGTGTATACGAGGTACGTATGTTACCACCTTGTAAGGTAGTCTGCGGAGGCGTAACTGCTAATCAAGCTCATGTTCTTCCGAGCTGTCGCATTGTAATGTCGGCCGGATACGTTTAGTAGTGTCTCTGGTCTTGACGACTGATGAATTATTCGACTTGAATAGGCCGCCTTGAACTTCGGCTGCTAGGGCCGCTATATCCTCCTTGTTTCCATTGGACGTGATGACTCCGCGTGGTCCAAGCATTTTAAGCTTCGGGTAAGCAAAGTGTGGGACTGCATTAAAGAGGGCGAAGTCCGTTCTTCTGAGTAGTGCATGATAGCCACTTCAAAAAGGAGCGATGTCGAAGATTAACTCTTTGCTTCGAAAATTTTCTGGAGAGCCGAATACTATTTCCAGTGTTAATGAGCCCGTGCAGCGAGCCTCTATGCCGGGTATCACTCCTTTAAATGTAGTGGTGCTAGGCTTGATTCTTGACAAGTCTATCCCCATCTTGCACACAGTGTCTTGATATATCAAGTTTAGACTACTGCCGACGTCCATAAGGACCCAAGTAAGATGATATCCATCGATTATAGGATCGAGTACTGGGGCCTCCGAACCTCCGTGACGGATACTGGTTGGGTGATCCCTATGATCAATGGTGATCGGACAAGCCGACCATGGGTTGAACTTGGGGGCGATGGGCTCTACGGCGTAAACGTCCCTAAGTGCGCGCTTGCGCTCCCTCTTGGGGATATGGGTGCTGATGACCCACAAGTATAGGGGATCAATTGTAGCTCTTTTCTGTAAGTAAGAGTGTCGAACCCAACGAGGAGCAGAAGGAAATGACAAGTGTTCTTTAGTAAGGTAATCACTGTAAGTGCTGAAATTGTAAGCAGCAGAGTAGTTTGATAGCAAGATAATTTTCTAATGAGCAAGTAACGATAGTAGTACCAAAAGTGCAGCAAGATAGCCCAATCATTTTGAGGCAAAGGATAGGCCAAGACGGTCTCTTATAATAAGCAAATCATTCTTGAGGGTACACGGGAATTTCATCTAGTCACTTTCATCATGTTGGTTCAATTCGTGTTCGCTACTTTGATAATTTGATATGTGGGTGGATTAGTGCTTAGGTGTTGTTCTTACTTGAACAAACCTCCTACTTATGACTAACCCTTCTGCAAGCATCTGCAACTACGAGAAAAATATTATAATCATAGCATTAAACTTTCGGTTCCAATCGGTCCCTTACGGAATAGCACATAAACTGGGGTTTAAGCCTCTGTAACTCTCGCAACCCACCATCTAATTACTACTCCACAATGCATTCCCTTAGTCCCAAATATGGTGAAGTGTCATTTAGTCGATGTTCACATGACACCACTAAGGGAATCACAACATACATACTATCAAAATATCGAACACATATCAAATTCACATGATTACTTGCAACATGATTTCTCCCGTAACCTCAAGAAAACAGGTAACTACTCACAAATGATGAACATGCTCAAGATCATCGGGGTATTAAATAGCATAATGGATCTGAACATATAATTTTCCACCAAATAAACCATATAGTAATCAACTACAAGATGTAATCAACACTACTTGTCACCCACAAGCACCAATCTATAGTCTCGGTAACAAGATTGAACACAAGAGACAAGCTAGGGTTATAGATGAGATGGTGCTGTTGAAGATGTTGATGAAGATAGCCCTCCCCAAGATGGGAGAGTTGTTGGTGATGATGATGACGATGATTTCCCCCTCCAGGAGGGAAGTTCCCCCGGCGGAATCGCTCCGCCGGAGGGCAAAAGTGCTCCTGCCCAAGTTTCACCTCGAGACAGCGGCGCTCCATCCTGAAAGACTTCCCCATTTAATTTCTAGGTCAAAATGGCTTATATACCAGAATATGGGCACCGGAGGCGGGCCTAGGTGAGCACAACCCACCAGGGCACGCTTAGGCTCCCTAGCGCGCCCAGGAGGGTTGTGCCCACCTGGTGGGCTTCCTCTGGTACTTCTTTACTCCAATATTCTTGAAATAATTCATAAAAAATCTCCGTGGAGTTTCAGCTTGTTCGGAGTTGTGCATAATAGGTCGCCTGACGTAGCTTTTTCAGGTCCAGATTTCCAGCTACCGGAATTCTCCCTCTTGGTGCATACCTTGCAAATTATGAGAGGAAAGGCATTATAATTACTCCAAAAAGCATTATTATACATAGAAACAATATAAATAGCAGTATGAAAACATTATGCAAAATGGACATATCAACTCCCTCAAGCTTAGACCTTGCTTGTCCTCATGTGAAAACCGAGAACGAAAAATATGTCCACATGCTTTGAGAGAGAGGTGTCGATAAAACAAAATACGGACATAGAAGCATCATGTTTATTATTATAACAACAACAAATTTAAACATGAGGCTTTTATCAAAGGACTTGTATCATAGACTTCTCATGAATAAGTAACAGTTCATCACATAATTGAAGTATAAACCATAAACTCTAGTAGAAAGCAACAAACTATGTTTTCGGTCAACTTTGGAAATGCAATTCATCATCTTTTCAGGAAGGGTCGCGTACTCAACCAAAATATAATCTTCTATGATTGCTAACACTCACCGCATACACATGAGCAAAAAGTTTCAACCGGGCACATAGAAAGATAGGGGCTTATGGTTTTGCCTCCCAACGTACTCACCTCAGGGGTGATGTCAACAATAATAACGCATGTCACCCATATTCAACTAGACATATGTGCCTAGATCTTTCCTCACCACATGATGCTTCCCAAAGGATAAAATAAAAAGGAATAGAGAGAAAACTTTGACTCTTTGCATAAAAGTAAAAGATAGGCCCTTCGCAGAGGGAAGCAGAGGTTGCCATGCACTTATTTGTTTGTATGCTCAATCCCTTAGTGCAAAATAACGTCACGCTGGATTGCCCCTTGTGATAGCAACCTTTATTATGCAGTCTATCGCTTTTATTCTTCACCATCACAAGTTCGTGCAACGCTCAATTTTCTCTTACATTAAATGATTTCACACTTTTAGAAGCAATTTTTATTGCCTTATTGCACGGATGACAACTTATTTGAAGGATCTTACTCAATCCATAGGTAGGTATGGTGGACTCTCAAAAAAGATTTGGGTTTTAGGGTTTTTGGATGCACAAATAGTATCTCTATTTAATGCGGAATTTTTGACTAGAAAAGATATTCAGCAAGCACCACATGTTAAAGGATCTATGACAATATGACTTCTATGTGAATATGAACAAACATAAATCATTAAGTTGTCTTCCTTCTTCAACGTCAACAATTTTGGCATATAATATTTTGATGGGGGCTCACAATCAGAAAAGATTTCTAGGATAGTATATTTATATGTGAATCTTCTCTTCCCTTATTAATTCTTTCAAGAGTTGCATCATTGACCAATGTCATGTTTGTCAATCTCTAATAAAATTTCTACTTATACTTTTCCTTATGTGGTGCCATCACCTACCATAATATTAGCATATGATCTTCTTAATTTATTTCCTTTATTTTATTCATTCAATTATAACCTTTCTTTTTATTGCAATAGGAAGGTAAAGAAAGCAAGAACTCAAAACTAAACGTTATTATATTTCTGACACACGATTACAAAGATAGATCACTAAGGAAACTCACAAAAAGAAGGGATCGAACTAAACTTTCATTTATTCTAAAGCAATATATCGTACTAGGATAAGTAAATGCAAAAGGATAGTAGGGATGATACGATACCTGAGAACCTCCCTCAAGCTTGGGGAAAGCCAAAGGGAGTGCCCATAATTGATACGAAATTTTCTTTTGGTGGTGAATAAGATGGTGCTGGTGATGAAGTAGATGCGATCTTGTCCTCGGGTTTCCATGATAGAGGTCCACCATTGAAAGAGGAAGCATGAGTCTCACGAGTCCTGTGTGACGCCCCCGATTTGACTGTACACTAATCATGCACGCAAATATGTACGACCAAGGTTAGGGACTCACTGGAAGATATCACAACACAACTCTAAAAGTAAAAATAATTCATACAAGCTTCATATTACAAGCCAGGGGCCTCGAGGGCTCGAATACAAGTGCTCGATCATAGACGAGTCAGTGGAAGCAACAAATATCTAAGTACAGACATAAAGTTAAACAAGTTGCCATAAGATGGCTAGCACAAACTAGGATACAGATTGAAAGAGGAGCAGGCCTCTTGCCTGGGATCCTCCTAAACTACTCCTGGTCATCGTCGGCAGACTACACATAGTAGTAGGCGCCTTCGGTGTAGTAGGAGTCGTCGTAGGTGGCGTCTGGCTCCTGGGATCCACCATCTGGTTGCATCATCCGAGAAGAAGGAACGGAAGGGGGAAAAGGGGGAGCAAAGCAACCGTGAGTACTCATCCAAAGTACTCGCAAGCAATGATCTATACTACATATGCAATTGTAAGAATGATATGGGTATTATCTGTGGACATAACTGCAGAATGCGGGAATAAGAGGGGATAGCTAATCTTGTCGAAGACTACGCTTCTGGTAGCCTCCATCTTGCAGTAGTAGATGAGAGTAGAAGGAAAGTTCACCAAGTAACATCGTATAGCATAATCCTAACCGGCGATCCTCCCGCACATCACCCTGTGAGAGAGCATCCACCGAGTTATATCTGGAACTCATCTGGATGTGTTTTATCAAGTATCCGGTTCTAGTTGTCATGAGGTCGGAATACAACTCCGGGTCGTCCTTTTACCGAGGGACACGACTATTCGAATAGATTAACTTCCCTGCAGGGGTGCACCACATACCCAGCACGCTCGATCCCATTTGCCCGGACACACTTTCCTGGGTCATGCCCTGCCTTGGAAGATCAACACGTGTCCTACCTAAGCACAACAGAGAGGTCAGCACGTCGGTCTAAGTCCTATGCGCACAGGGGTCTGGGCCCATCACCGATTGCACACCTGCACGTTGCGTGGGCGGCCGGTAAGCAGACCTAGCCTCTCCTAATACTAGAGTAGGCGTTCTCGTCCAATCCGGCGCGCGCCGCTCAGTCGCTGACGTTAATAAGGCTTCGACTGATACCATGACGTCGATTGCCCAGAACTATTTGCACATAGCTGGTTAGTGCGTATACGCCAACGGCCAGACTCAGATCAAATAGCCAAACTCTTTAAGTGTTATTATGAAAGAACCGCGGACAACGACCAGGGCCAGCCCCACCTGTCTCCTAGGTGGCCGTGACCTGCCCTGTCGGTCCGCAACAAATCTCCACACAGAGGGCCATCGAGAAAGTATGTCCTTTCAGCTCCCAATCCGTGGATCAACTTTGGGTACTCAACGAGCCAACCCGATTTTAGCAACAACATGTATCTAGTATATACACGTGCTCACACCCAAAGTGATCACGTCCCAGTAGAATAGCAGGGCAGACGAACAAGGGTGTTGGGCCACTGATGGAATACTAGCATCCTATACTAAGCATTTAGGATTGCAGTTAAAGGTATCAACAGTTGTAGCAACAATGACAGGCTATGCAGCAGTGTAGGATCAATCTAAAGCAGTAACATGCTACACTACTCTAATGAAAGCAGTAGAGAGAAGAATAGGCGATATCAGGTTGATCAAGGGGGTGCTTGCCTGGAAGCTCGGCAGCGAAGGTGGGATCGTCATTACCGTAGTCGATCAGGGCAGCAGGAGCATCGGTCTCTTAGTCTACCGGAGAGAAGAGGGGGAAGAAACAATGAATACAGTGCAAACATATGTATGACGATGCATGACATGACATTTAACGGTGTTAGGTGTGCCCTAACGCAGTACCAGGTGATACTGGCGATGGGGGGAAACATCCGGGAAAGTATTCCCGGTGTTTTGCGTTTTCGGGCGGATGAAACAGAGGGGGAAAGTTGCATGTTCGCTATGCTAGGGATCTGTGGTTGACGAACGGTCTGCATATTCGGATTTGTCTCGAAATTATGAGCAACTTTCATGTACAAAGTATTTTCATCTGAGTTGCGGATTATTTTATATTAATTTTTAGTTTTGAATCATTTTCTAATTTATTAATTATTAAAGAATTTCGAAAAATTTATTATTGCATCAGCATGACGTTAGCATGACGTCAGCAATCAACAAAGGCATTGATTGGGTCAATTGACATTTGGGTCCCGCATGTCATTGACTGCCTAATTAATTAACAGTTTAATTAGATTAATTAGTGATTAAGTTAAGCTAATGACGATTAATTAAATTAATTAATTCTTTAACTAATATAACAAATTAATATTTTAGATATTTTAATTATTATTATTATTTATTTTTATATTTATTATTTTCTCTTTTTTTTTATAAACGTTCTGGGCTTCTGGCCCACTGTCATAGGGCCAGAGGACCCTTAATGGGTCGGGCGCTAACGGGCATGCGGGTTCGGGCGCGGGCATCGGCGCCCGGCTGGGCGTTCGCGCCGATCGTCGGACCGGGGAGGGCGCCGGGCGCCGGCGGCCACCGCGATGAGCGGCAGTAGCGGCGCAGGGGGCCCGGGCGGCACGCCGAGCGGGGCGCGGCTAGGCGCCAGCTACAACCACAGAGCAGCAGCAGTGGCTGCATCGGGTGCTGTGGAGCGCGGGCACGGTGGCGGGAAGCCGAGGCGGCGGGGCGTGCGCGCAGGCGACGGTCGGGGCGGTCGGCAGCGGCGGACGATGGCCAGGCAGAAGCAGCAGTAGCGGGTAGAGGGGGTGGCTGGTACCGGCGGCAGGGAGGCGGCGTCCGCAGGCGGGCACGCTGTGGAAAGGAGCGGTCGCGGGCCTGGCTGGAGCACGGTGAAGAGGCTCGCGGGGAGCGACCAATGCGGTGGGGTAGTGGCGGTGGTCAGCAGCAGCGACGTCAGCCGGAGTGGGCGCGGAGCGAGCAGGCGCGGGGCGTGGGTGCGGTCAGGCGGGGCGCTTGCGCCAGTGAGCCTGGGTGCGGCCACGACAGGCGATGCAGGCGAGCGCGCGGGTGAGGGCGGGCGACGACGACGCGGTAGTCGGGACGATCGACGGGAACGGGGAGAGAAGAAGATGTCGGGGCCTCACCGCGGGGATGCAAAGCACGGGGCAATGGGTCATGGGGAGGGGGACGGAGACAAGGCGACGATGGAGAGGGCGGCGTCAATGGAGTCTGGCGAGGTCCTTCTAGCGAACGGCGCCGGCGTCGAGTGGCGCGGTGGTCTTGAGCGAGAGGCCACGGGAGTCGTTCCCGATCCAGATCAGATCGGGAGGGGGGAGTGGCGACGTGGGGAGGAAGTGGGGCGACGGGGTGGTTAGGGTTTGGGTCAGGGGGTTATGGGGTGGAGTGGGGTTGGCTAGGCCTTGGCCCAGTTGGGTAGGCCAGCTGGGCCACAGTTGGCCCAGTGGGGGGGGGCTTTCCCTTAGTCTTTTCTTTTATTTAATTTTTCTTTTCTGTTTTACTTAGTTTAAAGTACTTAGACATTTTCTAAAAATGTGTTTACTCCACCATAATTACTTATGCAATTTTTGGCACTGGCCGAACATTTTTGTTTTAACTTTTGAAAACTTTGGGTGTTTGGCATTAATTCAAATTTGAACTCAGAGCATTTTGGACTAACAGGCGAATATCAACAGTAAACGGGATGACGTGGCATCATTAGCAAAGTTTTAGTGTAGCCTAATTATCCGGACGTTACAATTCTCCTCCACTACAAGGAATCTCGTCCCGAGATTTAGGAGGTAGAAGGAAACAGTGCACGGTATTCTTCGCAAAGACGATCCTCATGTTCCCAAGTGGCTTCGTCTTTAGAGTGATGCGACCACTGGACTTTGAGGAACTTGATCACCTTCTGATGTGTGCGACGTTCAGCTTGGTCGAGAATGCGGACTGGATGCTCTTTATAGGAGAGGTCCTGTTGCAACTCGAGCACTTCGTGATCCACTGCTCGGACTGGGTCCTTGAAGCAGCGGCGGAGTTAAGACACGTGGAACACATCGTGAACCTGGGAAAGGTTTGGTGACAGCTCCAGTTGATATGCCACCTTCCCACGCCTTTCAAGAATAGTGAATGGACCAATATAGCGAGGAGCTAACTTGCCCTTGATCCCGAAGCGGTGAGCAACCTTCATTGGTGTAACTCGAAGATAAGCCTTTTCGCCAGGTTGATAGACCATGTCTTGATGATGACGGTCATACTGACTTTTCTGACATGACTGAGCAGTCTTCAGATTCTCGCGGATGACGCGGACTTGCTCTTCAGCGTGTTGAATAATATCTGGAGCGAAGAGTGAACGTTCCCCAGTTTCTGACCAGTCCAGAGGGGTTCGGCACTTTCGTCCATATAACATTTCGAAGGGAGCCATCTTCAGACTTACTTGATAGCTATTATTATAAGAGAACTCAGCATACAGGAGAGATTCCTCCCATTTCTTGCCAAAGGAAATTACACAAGATCAAAGCATGTCTTCGAGAACTTGGTTGACGCGTTCAACTTGTCCTTGCGACTGAGGATGAAAAGTAGTACTGAATGACAGATGTGTTCCCATAGCTTCTTGGAAACTTGCCCAGAATCGTGAAGTGAATAAACTGCCATGGTCTGAACTGATAACCATTGGAATACCATGAAGTGAAACAATTCGGTACATGTAGAGAGTTGCCAGCTGACTAGTAGTAATCGTTTCTTTGACAGCCAGAAAATGTGCAACTTTGGAAAGCCGGTCAATGGTGACAAGAATTGCATCATTACCTTTCTATGATTTGGGAAATCCAGTGACAAAGTCCATTTCAACATGGTCCCATTTCCATTCAGGAATAGAGATAGGTTGCAAGATTCCAGTAGGCCTTTGATGTTCTGCTTTGATACGACGAAAAACGTCACACTCAGCAAAATAACGAGCAATGTCTTGCTTCATATTAGACCACCAGAATCTCTGCCGAATGTCTTGGTACATCTTGGTACTACCAGGATGAAAAGATAGAGGCGTATCATGATCTTCTTTCATAACCTCATGAGTCTTGTCCAGGTTTTCACTCTTACTCGGAACCACAAGGCGGCCTTTGAAGTACAAGGCGCCATCATCAGCAACAGTGAAGAATGAGGGCTTTCCTTCTGCGAGATAGCGTTCAATCTTCTCGACTTCAGAGTCATATTGTTGACTATACTTGATAGTTCTCACGACATCGGGTATGACAGCCAGGGTATTAAGGGAACCCTGGGAAACAACATAAAGATTCATCTTCTGAAATTCTCGAGCAGGGGGAGCGAGTGCTCCAGGAGGAAAAATATGGAGGTTCAGCTTTCTGAATTCTTCAACAAGCGAGGGCTGAACCTTGTGAACCTGGAGGTGGTTGCAATATGACTTGCGGCTTAAGGCATTAGCCATCACATTAGCCTTGCCTGGGGTATAGGAAATACCCAAGTCAAAATCTACTACGGTCTCCATCCATCTCTGTTGATGGAGGTTCAGGTCTGGTTGAGTAAACAAGTACTTCAGACTTTGGTGGTCGATGAATATCTCGCAACGATTACCGAGAAGGTAATGTCGCCACTGTTTTAGAGCATATATGATAGCAGCAAGCTCAAGGTCATGAACTGGGTACTTCTCTTCATGAGGGCGCAATTGACGAGAGGCATAAGCAATTACTCTGCGCTCTTGCATTAGGACACAGCCTAATCCTTGACGAGAAGCGTCATAGTAGATGACGAAGTCCTTCTTAGTATCAGGTGGAGCAAGCACTGGGGCAGAAGTTTGCTTGTCCTTGAGCGCCTGAAAACTTTCCTGACATTTGTCGGTCCACTCGAACTTAACGCCATTGTGAAGTAGACCAGTCAGAGGCTTGGCGATCTTGGAGAAGTTCTCGACAAATCGACGGCAATAGCTGGCGAGACCTAGAAAACTTCTGACTTGCTTGACGTTCTTCGGAGGAGTCCAATCGAGAATGGCCTGAACTCGTTCTGGGTTGACGGCAATACCATCCTTGGAGATGACATGCCCAAGGTAGGTTACTTTAGGAAGCCAGAACTCACACTTGGAAAATTTAGCATAAAGTTGATGCTCTCGAAGCTTTTCCAGTACAAGGCAGAGATGTTCAGCATGCTTCACCTTATTCTTGGAAAATACAATGATATCATCCAGATAAACCACGACGAATTTGTCAAGGTATTCCATGAATATATAGTTCATCAGATGAGAGAAGGTAGCTGGAGCATTTGTCAATCCTAATGACATGATGGTGTACTCGAATGAACCATATCGAGTCACTAAGGCGGTCTTTGGGATGTCCACTTCATGAACACGGATCTGGTGGTAACCCAACCTTAAGTCGAGTTTAGAGAACACTGATGAACCATCTAGTTGATCATACAGATCATTGATCCGAGGAAGGGGATATTTGTTGTGAATAGTTGCTTGGTTGATAGGACGGTAATCTTAGACCAATCGGTTTGTCCCATCCTTCTTCCTGACAAAGAGGGAAGGTGCTCCCCAAGGAGAGAAACTCGGGCGAATGAAACCACTAGCAAGAGATTTGTCGATTTCCTCCTTAAGATCAATGAGTTCATGAGGTGTCATCTTGTATGGTCGTTTGGCTATAGGAGTGTTGCCTGGTTTCAAGTCGATGATGAACTCGACAGCTCTAGCAGGGGGAATCCGTGGAAGTTCCTCGTGAAAGATGTCCTGGAAGTCGTGTACGGCGGGGAATGTTTTCGATGCCCTTGAGTGGTGAAGCGTTCAAATCAATGCATAAAGACGTGCCTCAGCATTTTGAACCACACAAGCTTGATAGCTTACTATCTCATTAGAAGAGTATAATAGATGGACGGTTTTTGTGCCGCAAGCGATAGAAGCAGTATGCGCTTTCAGCCAATCCATTCCCAGGATGAGGTCAATGTTACAAGACTCCAGTACGATGGGAGAGGCATAGAGTTCCAGTCCTTCAATTTCAATGAGGACGTCGTTGCAAACCCTGGAGGTTCGACATTGACCTGCAGGGGTGTGTACTAGTAGCGACAGATTCATGTCCTCACATTTAATGTCATGCTTGTATGCAAAATCTTCTGATATGAATGAATGCGATGCTCCAGAATCAAATAAAACAGATGCATGTACTGAATTAACAAGGAGAATACCCATCACAGTAGCAGGCTGGTCTTGAGCTTCATTGAGATCAACGTGGTTGGCATGAACACGGCCATAAGGCATGGCATTGTTGTTGCGGGACTGATTGTCTCCACGGCCAGCTGCAAGAAGTGCTTGTTGCTTCTTGTTTTGAGTGCAATCCTTAGCGCGGTGACCTGGGTGGCCACACCTGAAGCACAAACCATCATTGGGGGCAGAAGCAGGAGATGGGAGTGGTGTAGCTGGAAGTCTTGGCTTCCTGGGTGGTGGGGGCAGAAGAGGTGCATAGAACTGTCTTGGAGCAGGTGCACCTGGATGGTACACACTGTTGGGAATTCAGACCCTACGCTTCTGTGAGGGAGGGCCTGAGGATGAGCCCGGTTCACGGTTGCGCCTGAGAGAGCCCTGGTGTTCCTGCAGACTAGTTTGAAGCTAGATGGACTTGTTCACCAAGGTGGCGAAATCTCCAAAGCCGTGCACAAGGAGTGTGAGCTTGATGTCAGCCTGAAGTCCGTCACGGAACTTTTCCTGTGAGCGAGCATCAGTGGCAATGTATTCTTCAGCACAGCGGCATAAGTCCAGAAACTCCCGCTGATAAGCATCCACAGTCTTGTTGCCCTGGGTGAGGTTGCGAAACTCACGCTTCTTCCTATCCATGATTCCCTGAGGAATGAAGTGGGCACGGAAGGCAGCTTGGAATTCAGGCCAAGTAATGATTGTTCCAGCAGGCAATGTACGCATGTGGCTGTCCCACCATTGAGCAGCGAGACCCTTCAGATAGTATGCCGCAAAGGTGACATAGTTGGCAGCGGCTACTCCGACAGACTCCAGTTCAAAGGCAATGTCACGGAGCCACTCATCAGCATCAAGAGGCTGAGTTGAGCTGCGGTAGACGTATGGGTTGAGACGAGCAAATTCATTCAGTGTCACTGTGCCAGGCTGTTGATTCATGTTGGGGCGAGGGAACTGAGCCATGACAGTCTCCATGAACTGGCGATTCAGCTCAAACTGTTGGATCATACCAGCCATGTATTCAGGAGGTGGTGGGGCATTGCCACCACGACCACGGCCAGCTGGTCTAACCATCCTGCTAATATATAAGAGGGGTAGTTCAGCATTGAGAAATTGGCAAACACAAGAATCATTCATGAATGAAACATGCATAATGAAAGGAGCACGTAAAATACCACATAGTAGTCGGCATATATTACCAAAGGGTGCGTGAATGAGTTCAGTACACAGAGTTCAGTACAATGACTAAGGACATCGTAGGCGGCACGCAGGCTCGTGGTGAATGCATCTAATATTAATAAGTAAGACTACATCAGTCCCAGGCGGAGCTGTGGAGGTAGAGGTAGTCTGACAGCTGGTAGCGCTGCAACGGGAAGTCCTCCACACCAGCAACCTGGGGGTCGTGGATACTCTGGTGCAGAACCCGACGTCCAGGTGGCAACAGAGGACCAAGTGTGGGAGCGTAGCCTCCCACATCTCGCCAACCGACACCAGGAGGCATCACAGTCCTAGCTGGGTAGATCGCAGTAGGCGGCAGCTGTCTAGATAGGACAAAGGGGTGCAACAGCGTCAAGGCGCAGTACAGGTGCCGACGGGTGGTGTACAACTCGTGGCGAAGAGCTTGGTTAGCTCGATCCAGCCCATCAGCACGCAGAACAAGGTTCTGATGATGGAAGGGCTCTTGGGTGACAATGGAGTAGGCAGCATTGTAGTATCCATCTGCTCCCTCGTCGGAGGCGATATCAATGTGCCTGAAAGGGGAAGTGTCCAACGCCCAGTACTCTCCATGAAGGCGTGTCAGAGCAGCGTAAGTAGCATCGTGAACTGCCATATCGATGGTCACTCAAACACCATGAGCGGTGTGCAACACAATAGAGGAGTCCTCTTCACGAGAGTAGAGGCAGACGATGGCATGGTACTGCTCCTGGTTAAAGTCCTGGTACTGCTCGTACACGATATACTTAGGGTGTCAGCGATAACCCAGACAGGTCATCATCTCAGCTAGCACAGCAGGTGATCCCAAGGCTCCAATGGCCTACGTGTGGCGCACGACCTGCCTCGTGGGTTCCATCTGAAAACAAAGATGTTTCAAAGGAGTGAAATGACAGTGTGGGGATTATGCAAAATACTTTTCTAAGCAATAATTTTGGCTTATCCAACTTTGGGTTGAGTGGTCTCCGTATCCTAATGTTAGAGTTAGTAATTTTGTTTAACCCGAATAGGAGAGTGTTCAGAGTCCCGGAGTAAAGATCGAGGAGTAAAAGAACCTAGTACCACCCAAATAGCGACGTGGGCCCGCAAGCCACACAGCCATGTTAGTAAAAGTTTTGCAATGTCTAGACTCAACTTCGGCCAAGGAGTGTGGAAGGGGGATTCCTACAGGATGTCGGCTCTGATACCAAATTGTGACGCCCCCGATTTGACTGTACACTAATCATGCACGCAAATGTGTACAACCAAGGTCTGGGACTCACTGGAATATATCACAACACAACTATAAAAGTAAAAATAAGTCATACAAGCTTCATATTACAAGCCAGGGCCCTCGAGGGCTCGAATACAAGTGCTCGATCATAGACGATTCAGCGGAAGCAACAAATATCTGAGTACAGACATAAAGTTAAACAAGTTGCCATAAGATGGCTAGCACAAACTGGGATACATATCGAAAGAGGAGTAGGCCTCCTACCTGGGATCCTCCTAAACTACTCCTGGTCGTCGTCGGCAGACTGCACTTAGTAGTAGGCGCCTCCGGTGTAGTAGGAGTCGTCGTAGGTGGCGTCTGGCTCCTGGGCTCCACCATCTGGTTGCATCATCCGAGAAGAAGGAACAAAAGGGGGAAAGGGGGATCAAAGCAACCGTGAGTACTCATCCAAAGTACTCGCAAGCAAGGATCTATACTACATATGCAATGGTAACAATGATATGGGTAGTATCTGTGGACTGAACTGCAGAAAGCAGGAATAAGAAGGGGATAGCTAATCTTATTAAAGACTACACTTCTGCCAGCCTCCATCTTGCAGTAGTAGGTGAGAGTATAAGGTAAGTTCACCATGTAACATCGTATAGCATAATCCTACCCGGCGATCCTCCCGCACATCACCCTGTGAGAGAGCAACCATCGAGTTATATCTGGAACTCATCTGGGTGTGTTATATCAAGTATCCGGTTCTAGTTGTCATGAGGTCGGAATACAACTCCGGGTCGTCCTTTTACCGAGGGATACGGCTATTCGAATAGATTAACTTCCCTGCAGGGGTGCACCACATAACCCAGCATGCTCGATCCCATTTGGCCGGACACACTTTCCTGGGTCATGCCCGGCCTCGGAAGATCAACACGTCGCAGCCCTACCTAAGCACAACACAGAGGTCAGCATTCCGGTCTAAGTCCTATGCACGCACGGGTCCGGGCCCATCGCCTATTGCACACCTGCACGTTGCGTGGGCGGCCGGTAAGCAGACCTAGGCTCTCCTAATACCAAATTAGGTGTTCCAGTCCAATCCGGCCCGCGCCGCTCAGTCGCTGACGTCAAGAAGGCTTCGGCTGATACCACGACGTCGAGTGCCCATAACTATTCCCACATAGCTAGTTAGTGCGTATAGGCCAACGGCCAGACTAAGATAAAATATCCAAACTCGTTAAGCGTGTTATTATGAAACAACCGCGGACAACGACCAGGGCCAGGCCCACCTGTCTCCTTGGTGGTCGTGACCTGCCCTGTCGCTCCGCAACAAAGATCCACACAGAGGGCCGTCGGGAAAGTATGTCCTTTCAGCCCCAATCCGTGAATTAACCGCGGGTACTCAACGAGCCGACCCGACTTTCGTAACAACATGTATCATGTATAATATGTATGTAGTATATACCCGTGATCACACCCAAAGTGATCACTTCCCGATAGAATAGCAGGGCAGACGGACAAGGGTGTAGGGCCACTGATGGAATACTAGCATCCTATACTAAGCATTTAGGATTGCAGTTAAAGGTAACAACAGTTGTAGCAATAATGACAGGCTATGCAGCAAAGTAGGATCAATCGAAAGCAGTAACATGCTACACTACTCTAATGCAAGCAGTAGAGAGAAGACTAGGCGATATCATGTTGATCAAGGGGGGGCTTGCCTGGAAGCTCGGCAGCGAAGGTGGGGTCGTCGACACCGTAGTCGATCGGGGCAGCAGCAGCGTCGGTCTCGTAGTCTACCGGAGAGAAGATGAGGAAGAAACAATGAATACAATGCAAACAGATGCATGACATGACATGTAACGGTGTTTGTTGTGCCCTAACGCAGTACCGGGTGATACTGGTGAAGGGGGGAAACATCCGGGAATGTATTCCCGGTGTTTTGCGTTTTCGGGCGGATGAAACGGAGGGGGGAAAGTTGCATGTTCGCTATGCTAGGGACGTGTGGTTGACGAACGGTCTACGTATTCAGATTCGTCTCGAAGTTCTGAGCAACTTTCATGTACAAAGTATTTTCATCCGAGTTACGGATTATTTTATATTAATTTTTAAATTTTTAAATCATTTTCTAATTTATTAAATTTTAAATAAATTCAAAAATATTATTATTGCATCAGCATGACGTCAGCATAACGTCAGCAGTCAATAGAAGCGTTGATTGCGTCAACTAACGTGTGGGTCCCGCATGTCATTGACTGCATAATTAATTAACAGTTTAATTAGGTTAATTAGTGATTAAGTTAAGCTAATGATGATTAATGAAATTAATTAATTCTTTAATTAATTAATTATTTAATATTTTATTTATTATTATTTATTTTTATATTTATTATTCTCTTTTCTCTTATTTTTGTAAATGTTCTAGGCCTGTGGCCCACTATCATAGGGTTAGAGGACCCTTAATGGGTCGGGCGCTAACGAGCATGCGGGTTCGGGCGCGGGCGTTGGCGCCCGGCTGGGCGTTCGCCCAGATCGTCGGACCAAGGAAGGCGCTGGGTGCCGGCGGCCACCGCGACGAGCGACAGCAACGGCGCAATGGGCCGAGGCTGTACGCCAGGCGGGGCGCGCCTAGCCGCCAGCTACAGCCATAGAGCAGCAGCCGCGGTAGCGCCGGGCGCTGTGGAGCGCGGGCGCGGTGGCGGGAAGCCGAGGCGGCGGGGCGTGCGCGCAGGCGACGGGCGGGGCGGTCGGCAGCATCGGACGATGGCCAGGCAGAAGCAGCAGCAGCGGGCAGAGGAGGTGGCTAGTACCGGCGGTAGGGAGGAGGCGTCCGCAGGAGGGCACGCTAGGGAAAGGTGCGTGGCCGGAGCGCGGTGAAGATGCTCGCGGGGCACGACCAACGCGGCGGGGTAGTGGCGGCGGTCGGCGGTAGCGACGTCAGCCGGAGCGGGCGCGCAGCGAGCAGGCACGGGGCGTGGGTGCGGTCAGGCGAGGCGCCTGCGCTGGCGAGCCTGGGTGCGGCCACGACAGGCGATGCGGGCAAGCGCGCAGGTGAGGGCGGGCGATGACGATCCGGCAGTCGGAACGATTGACGGGGACGGGGAGAGAAGAAGAGGCCGGGGCGTCACCGCGGGGATGTAGGGCACCGGGCAATGGGGCGTGGGGAGGAGGACGGAGACGAGGCGACGATGGAGAGGACGGCGTCGTCTGAGTCCGGCGAGGTCCTTCCAGCGAACGATGTAGGCGTCGAGTGGTGCGTGGTCTCGAGGGAGGGGCGACGGGGGTCGATCCCGATCCAGATCTGATCGGGAGGGGGGTGGCGACGTGGGGAGGAAGTTGGGCGACAGGGTGGTTAGGGTTTGAGTCCACGGGGGTTATGGGGTGGAGTGGGGTTGGCTGGACCTTGGCCTAGTTGGGTAGGCCAGCTGGGTCACGGTTGGCCTAGTGGGGGGGGCTTTCCCTTAGTCTTTTCTTTTATTTTTATTTTTTCTGTTTTACTTAGTTTAAAGTACTTATACATTTTCTAAAAATGTGTTTACTCCACCATAATTACTTATGCAATTTTTGGCACACAGCGAACATTTTTGTTTTAACTTTGGAAACTTTGGGTGTTTGCCATTAATTCAAATTTGAACTCAAAGCGTTTTGGACTAACACGCGAATATCAACAGTAAACGAGATGTCGTGGCATCATTATCAAAGTTTTACTGTAGCCTAATTATCCGGACGTTACATCCTACAACTGGCAGCCAAACTCATACCTTTGAACCTTGCCTCGTATTCAAAGACTTGGTTCTGAAGATCATAGATCTTGCTTTGAAGGTAGTGGATTTGCTCGTTGAGGGTGAAGATGATATCCTTTATGGACTTGACATCCACCTTGGGATCACGGGAAAAGTCTATGATCATGAGGTGATTAGCGTTGAGTCCACGCTCCACCATCTTCTTGCACCGGAAGACTTCTTGCTCCATAGACTCAAGCCTGGCTTCCACGGTTCCCGTCCCCTTGCGTCTTTTCTCATCGCGGATGTGCAGCAATCCCTCATGCATTTGGATGACCCGGGGATGCTGCACCACCTCCCGCAGATATGGGTTGATGACGTTCTTGAAGAACTTGTCCTTGGAGGAGCTTGCGGTAGCCATGATAGATGGGATCTGCCAGAAAACAGCGAGAAAATAAAACAGATGATTTCTCCGAGATACGGTGGTCAATAGGTTTGGGGGTATATAAAGAATTTTTATCTTGGGAAACAAGCAAGCTGTAGAAAAACGGAGTCCAGAAGGTACCCGAGGTGGGCACAACCCACCTGAGTGCGCCAGGCAAGCCTGACGCACCCTGGTGTTTTGTGCCCACCGGGGTACGCTTCCTGGTAGTTTCTTATTTTCCTATTTTTTGCAAATATTCTAAAACTGATAAAAAAAATTGTGGATTTTTCAGAGTCCGATTACTTACAGTATCACGTACCTCCTTATTTTCAAGATTCTGAAGTGTTCTGGAAGGATTCTTTTATGTGTTCTTCCGGTGTCAAAGTTTGGATAATATTGCTTTCAACATTAATGGGCATACCTGAGATATAATGCTTTATTTGTTGCCCATTAACAACCTTCGGGTTAGTACCTTCAACATTATTTATTTCGATAGCTCCAGATCGATAAACCTCCTCGATAAAATAGGGGCCTTCCCATTAAGAGAGGAGTTTGCCTGCAAAGAACCTGAAATGAGAGTTGTAGAAAAGAACATATTCTCCGACTTTGAACTCACGCTTTTGAATTCTTTTATCATGCCTTTTAACTTTTTCTTTAAATAACTTGGCATTTTCATAAGCTCGGGTTCTCCATTCATCTAATGAGCTAATATCAAATAACCTCTTTTCACCAGAAAGTTTGAAATCATAGTCGAGTTCCTTGATTGCCCAAAAAGCTTTATGTTCTAGCTCAAGAGGCAAATGACAAGCTTTACCATAAACCATTTTATGGAAAGCACCATGAATAAAGTGTGAACCACCATCAGTCATTAAATAACTAGGGACTCCAAACCTTGGGAAAATAACTTCCTTAAGCATTTCAATAGAGGTGTTGTGATCAGCACTACAGGTTCCAATAACTTCTACCCATTTAGTAACTTAATCATCAGCAACTAAAATATGTGTATACCCATTAGAGGAAGGAAAAGGTCCCATGTAATCAAATCCCCAAACATCAAATGGTTCAACAGCAAGTGAATAATTCATAGGCATTTCTTGACACCTACCGATATTACCTATTCATTGACATTCGTCACGAGATGAGACGAACATACGGGCATCTTTGAAGAGAGTAGGCCAATTAAATCCAGACTGCAATACCTTGTGAGCAGTTCTATCTCCAGCATGATGTCCTCCATATGCTTCGGAGTGACACTTCCGAAGCATTTGTCCCTGTTCATGCTCAGGTACACAACGTCTAATAATACCATCTACTCCTTCTTTATAAAGATGTGAGTCATCCCAAAAGTAACGTCTTAAATCAAAAAATGACTTTTTCTTTATTTCGTAAGTAAAACTAGGTGGTAAATATTTAGCAACAATGTAATTAGCATAGTCAGCATACCAAGGAGTACTATTAGTAGTATTTATTGCAGCTAACTGCTCATCAGGAAAACTATCATCAATAGGTAGTGGGTCATCAAGCATAATTTCAAGTCTAGACAAGTTATCAACTACGGGATTCTTAGATCATTTTCTATCAGTGATATGCAAATCAAATTCTTGTAGCAAGAGAACCCACCGAATAAGTCTAGGTTTAGCATCTTTCTTTTCCATAAGATATTTAATAGCAACATGGTTAGTGTGAAAAGTTACTCTTCAATCAACAATGTAAGATCTAAATTTGTCACAAACGAACACAACTACTAAGAATTCTTTTACAGTGGTAGCATAATTCTTTTGAGCACTATCTCGAGTTTTACTAACATAATGAATAACATTTAGTTTCTTATCAATTGTTTGTCCTAGAACAGCACCAACAGCATAATCACTAGCATCACACATAATTTCAAAAGGTAAGTTCCAATCAGGTGGTTGAACTATAGGTGCAGAAATTAAGGCTTTCTTAAGTGTTTCAAAGACTTCAAAGCAATCATCATCAAAAACAAAAGGAACATCCTTTTGTAAAAGGTTAGTGAGAGGCCTAGAAATTTTAGAGAAGTCTTTGATAAATCTCCTATAGAAACCAGCATGACCTAAGAAACTACGAATACCGTTGATATCCTTAGGACATGGCATTTTCTCAATTGCATCAACCTTAGCTTTGTCCACTTCAATACCATTTTCAGATATCTTATGGCCCAAGGCAATGCCTTCATTAACCATAAAGTGGCATTTCTCCCAATTCAAGACAAGACTTGTTTGTTCACATCTCTGCAAAACTCGATCAAGATTGCTTAAACAATCATCCAATGACTTCCCATAAACGGAGAAATCATCCATGAAAACCTCTACAATCTTTTCACAAAAGTCGGCGAATATTGTAGTCATACATCTTTGAAAGGTAGCAGGTGCATTGCATAAACCAAAAGGCATACGTCTATAAGCATAAGTTCCAAAGGGGCAAGTAAAAGTAGTCTTTTCTTGATCAGGTTGAGAGACATGTATTTGTTAAAAACCAGAGTATCCATCAAGGAAGCAAAAGTGTGTGTTCTTTGATAATCTTTCTAGCATTTGATCAATGAAAGGTACAGGGTAATGATCTTTTCTAGTGGCTTTAATTAATTTTCCAAAATCAATTACCATTCTATAGCTTGTAACAATTCTTTGTGGAATAAGTTAATTCTTAATATTAGGAACAACAGTAATACCTCATTTCTTAGGAACACAATGAACGGGACTTACCCATCTACTATCAGCTATTGGATAGATTATACTTGCTTCCAGAAGTTTTAATATTTCCATTCTTATCGCTTCTTTCATCTTCGAATTTAACCGACGTTGATGATCGACAATGGGTTTAGCGTTAGGTTCCAAATTAATCTTATGCAGACGTAGAGTGGGACTAATGCCCTTTAAATCATCAAGAGTACATCCAATGGCGGCCCGGTGCTTCCTTAGAACTTTCAATAATCTTTCTTCTTCATGTTCTGAAAGGTTAGCACTGATAATAACAGGATATATCTTTTCATCAAGATAAGCATATTTCAAAGTGTCAGGTAATTGTTTTAATTCAAACACAGGATCACCTTTAGGTGGAGGAGGACCTCCTAGAGTTTCAATAGGTAGATTATGTTTAAGTAGAGGACGTTGCACAAAGAAAATATCATCTATTTCATTTCTTTCATGCATATGTAAATCATTTTCATGGTCTAGCAAATATTGTTCTAGAGGATCAGTAGGAGACACAACAATAGAAGCAAGACCAATAATTTCATCTTTACTAGGTAATCCTTTTTCATGAAACTTTCTATTGAACTTGGAGAAATTAAATTCATGAGACTCATCACCAAAACTAACACTAACAGTTTGTTTCTTACTATCTTTTTCAGCATTAACGGTGTTCAAGAAAGGTCTACCAAAGATAATGGGACAGAAGTCATCTTGTGGGGGACCAAGAACAAGAAAATCAGTAGGGTATTTTATTTTCGCACACAAGACTTCAACATCTCTAACAATCCCAATTGGTGATATAGTGTCTCTATTAGCCAGTTTAATAGTGACATCAATGTCTTCTATCTCTGCGAGTGCTGTGCCATTCATAATTTCTTGTATAAAGAGTAGGGAATAGCACTCACGCTAGCACTTATGTCACATAAACCATGATAGCAGTGATCTCCTATTTTGATTGAGACAACGGGCATGCCATCAACAGGTCCGTGTTTATCCTTTTTATCAGGCTCGGCAATTCTAGCAACTTCTTCATTAAAGCAAATAACATGCCCATCTACATTTTCTTCCAAGAGATCGTTGACCATGACAATATTAGGTTCTACTTTAATTTGTTCATCTGGTTTAGGTGTTCTAATATAAATTTTGTTAACCACAGTTGAAACTTTAGCAGCTTCTTCATTAAAGCAAATAACATGCTCCTTTATCCTAACACAGAAAGGTGGTTTTTCAATGTAAGCAGTAGGAACAACTGGATCAACATTATAAAGTATAGTTTCTTCTTTAACTGGTACCGGTTCTCGAATTTCTTCTTTAATAGGTTGGTGATATTTAAACCACTTCTCTTTAGCGAGATCAACAAGAGTAACAAAAGATTCTCCAAAGGAGGCTACTATCTCAGAGTCAAATCCATATTTAGTGCTAAACTTTGAAAAGGCATCGGCATTCATAAAAGATTTAACATAATCATACTTAAGCTTAATACCTGACTCTTTACCTTCGTTGAGTTCCCAATCTTCAGAGTTGCATTTAAGTCTTTCCAAAATATCCCACCGGAATTCAATAGTTTTCATCATAAGAGAACCAGCAAAAGAAGTATCAAGCATGGATTGATCATTAAGAGAAAGCCGAGCATAAAAGTTCTGAATAATAATTTCTCTTCAGAGATCATGATTGGGGCATGAATATAACATTGACTTAAGCCTTCCCCAAGCTTGAGCGATACTTTCTCCTTCACGAGGCCAAAAATTATATATGTAATTCCGATCACAATGAACTAGATGCATAGGATATTCTTTTTGGTGAAACTCCATTTTTAACCGGTTCCAGTTCCAAGATCCAATATCATCGGATAGCCTATACCATTCTAATGCATTTCCCTTCAAATATAAAGGAAAAATCTTCTTCATAACTTGATCTCCAGGTAAACCTGCAAGCTTAAACAATCCACAAATTTGTTCCACATATATCAAGTGCATATCAGGATGTTCGGTTCCATATCCTGCATAAGGATTAGTTAGGATTAGCTAGCAGTTGTTCTATCATACCCGAAGGGATTTCATATTCAATATTTTTAGTAGGTGCATCGGGTTGAGGGGTAGCTAATTGTTGTTCCGGTCGAGGTGAAGATACCCCGAACAAACCCATCAAAGGATTGTTCTCCATAGTAACAAGTGACAATAAATTTGAGCACATTATATGAATGTTTCCTTACCAATTTCCACTTACCAGAAGCGCTTCACTCTCCGGAAACCGTGCCAGAAAATTGCCTTGATGACCCACAAGTATAGGGGATCAATTGTAGCTGTTTTCAATAAGAAAGAGTGTCGAACCAAACGAGGAGCATAAGGAAAAGACAAGTGTTCTTTAGTAAGGTAATGTCTGCAAGTGCTGAAATTGTAGTAGCAGAGTAGTTTGATAGCAAGAAAATTTTGTGACGAGAAAGTAATGATAGTAGTAGAAAGAGTGCAGCGAGATAGCCCAATCCTTTTGAGGCAAATGATAGGCCAAGATGGTCTCTTATAATAAGCAAAACGTTCTTGAGGGTACACGGGAATTTCATCTAATCACT
Source organism: Secale cereale (assembly GCA_902687465.1). Taxonomy (NCBI): domain Eukaryota; kingdom Viridiplantae; phylum Streptophyta; class Magnoliopsida; order Poales; family Poaceae; genus Secale; species Secale cereale. The sequence goes on from LR738711.1 coordinate 484,799,231, forward strand.
TTCATCATGTTGGTTCAATTCGTGTTCGCTACTTTGATATGTGGATGGATCGGTGCTTAGGTGTTGTTCTTACTTAAACAAAACTCCTACTTATGATTAACCCTCCCACAAGGCCCTCCCGCAAGCATCCGCAACTACAAGAAATGTATTAAGAATAAATTCTAACCATAGCATTAAACTTTTGGATTCAATCGGTCCCTTACGGAATAGCGCGTAAACTGCGGTTTAAGCTTCTTTCACTCTCGCAACCCACTATCTAATTACTACTCCACAATGCATTCCCTTAGGCAAAAATATGGTGAAGTGTCATGTAGTCGACGTTCACATGACACCACTAAGGGAATCACAACATACATACTATCAAAATATCGAACACATATCAAATTCACATGATTACTTGCAACGTGATTTCTCCCATGAGCTCAAGAACAAAGGTAACTACTCACAAATGATGAACATCCTCAAGATCATAGGGGTATTAAATAGCATAATGGATCTGAACATATAATCTTCCACCAAATAAACCATATAGTAATTAACTACAAGATGTAATCAACACTACTAGTCACCCACAAGCACCAATCTATAGTTTCGGTAACAAGATTGAACACAAGAGATGAACTAGGGTTTGAGATGAGATGGTTATGTTGAAGATGTTGATGAAGATAGCCCTCTCCATGATGGGAGAGTTGTTGGTGATGATGATGACGATGATTTCCCCTTCGGAGGGAAGTTCCCCCGGCAGAATCGCTCTGTCGGAGGGCAAAAGTGCTCCTACCCAAGTTCCGCCTCGAGACGGCGGCGCCCCATCCCGAAAATCTTCCCCTTATTTTTTCTAGGTCAGAAAGGCTTATATACTAGAAGATGGGCACTGGAGGTGGGCATGGGTGAGCACAACCCACCAGGGCGCGCCTGGGCTCCTTGGCGCGCCCAGTTGGGTTGTGCCCACCTGGTGGGCCCCCTTTGGTACTTATTTACTCCAATATTCTTGAAATAATTCATAAAAATTCTCCATGGAGTTTTTTCTTGTTTGGAATTGTGGAGAATATGTGGTCTGGCATAGCTTTTTCAGATCCAGATTTCTAGCTGCCGAAATTCTCCCTCTTGGTGCATACCTTGCAAATTATGAGAGAAAAGGCATTAGAATTACTCCAAAAAGCATTATTATACATAGAAACAACATAAATAACAGTAAGAAAACATGATGCAAAATGGACGTATCAGTGGCGTAGATCATATTCAGCGTTTTCACCTCAAGGGGAAATTTGTTCTGCCCCCAGTGTTTGCTGGTGAGGATCATCTTCGCTCTCGCTTTGAGGTCCTTTCCCCTTGTGTTCAACATTTAACTTTCCTGCCTGCTTGAAGACCCAACAATTTCTGTTGGTGTGGTTTGCAGGTTTGTCAGGTGTATTATGAATCTGGCAAGGTCTCTCTAATACTGCGTCCAAGCTAGATGGACTGTCTCTGTTGCCTTTGAACGGCTTCTTCCGTTGACCGGGCCTGGAGCCACTGAATCCGGCGTTTACTCCCATGTCATCTGTTTCCCCGGCATTGTTCTGACGCTTTTCTTATTGCATCGTGGCTTGCCATTGTCGTCCCTGACTTCTGAAGGGCCGAGGTCCCTGGTACTGTTGGTTCTAAGAGCTAGCCAACTATCTTCACCTGCGCAAAAGCGGGTCATAAGTGTAGTAAGGGCTACCATTGTCTTCGACTTCTCCTGACCGAGGTGTCATGCAAGTCATTCATCTTGGATGCTGTGTTTGAATGTCGCTAAGGCTTCGGCATCCGGACAGTCGAAAATTTGGTTCTCTTTAGTTAAGAACCGATTCCAAAGCTTGTGGGCTGACTCGCCCGGTTGTTGGATTATGTGACTTAAATCATCAGCATCCGGTGGTCGGACATAAGTCCCCTGAAAGTTATCCCGGAAAGCATCCTCTAAATCTTCCCAACTTCCAATGGAGTTCTTTGGGAGGCTGTTCAACCGGTGCTGAGCTGTCCCTTTCAGCTTTAAAGGTAAGTATTTGATGGCATGGAGGTCGTCTCCACTAGCCATGTGGATGTGAAGAATAAATTCTTCGATCCATACCGCGGGATTTGTCATTCCATCATATGTCTCGATGTTCACAGGTTTAAATCCTTCCGGAAATTGGTGATCCATCACCTCATCTGTAAAGCACAGAGGGTGCGCGGCGCCCCTGTATCATGTGACATTGTGACGTAGTTCGGACGGCATCTGTGTTCGGTGTTGACTCCAAACTTGACTGTATCCGGCGTGCTTGGCCTGATAGCCACCTTCCCACGTGGGAGCACGTTCTCTTGATCTGTAGATCAGCCTGGCCTGACCGGCTTTTTTATTCAGGTCCTGACGTAGATCGTACTTATGGCCCTGAGCCGTTGTATCCTTTCCTTTAGGTGCGGAGGTGCGGGCTGGTGTACGGCATTGCTAGCCGCTTTGTCCCGTCCACGAGGTTGTCAGTCAGTTGATCGGCTTAATCGTGCCTCGACGGAATTGGCACAAGGGCCTCGTCGTCGAATTGTGGCAGCAAGTTGAGCTTGGGATAGCTCTTTGTTTGGTGCTCGCGGCCATATCTCTCTTCAGCATCTAGCACTTCATTCCATCGGCCGTTGAGTGTATCCTGCTCGGCTTTAAGCCGCTACTGCTATTTTTTCAGGCTCCTTGCTATGGCAATAAGCTATTGCTAAAAACGTTTTTAGGGGTTCCTCTGGGATGATGAATTCCTCATCTCCCAGGTTGACATCTTCTTCGGAGACAGGTAGATAGTTACTGTCTTCGGAACCATTGTGATTGGTGAGTTGTTTGAGACTGTATTGACCATCCCCCTGCTCGTCCTGCTCCAACGCTGGCTCTACGTGGTCTTCGTCTTCCTCCGGGTTCTCATTGTCTCTAGTGTCGGTATTACTTTCCTTTCCTTGACATGATCATGAGAGGCGCCGCTGGTGTCAGCGCTTAGGAGGTTCATCGACGGGCTTATCCTGCTCTGGATCTTTATGACGGTCATCGTCTTTCTCCTTGGGTGTGTCCACCATGTATACATCATAGGTAGAAGTGGCCGTCCATCGTCCGGTGATGGGCGGGTTTTGACCTAGATCAACTTCGACGTCGTGATCCATCCCATCGAAGTCTTGGCAAGCGTAGTCTAGTACAGCGGTTAAGTCTTGGATCGTAGCTACCAAGTGGGTGGTGGGTGGGAAGCAAAATTCCCTGATCTCAGCCCCCCATTTTAATTGGGCATAGTTCGGGTGTGAATCCCGCGTAATGGCGAGAGATTTCAGCAAGTTCAACGCCTCGTTTAAGAGTGTGAGCTGGATAGGAGTTTGGGGGTCTTTGGAACCAGGCTCGGCAATGACCGCTTGGTCGAGCCCGGAGAGTGTGCATCCCAAGGGTTCGGATCTCTTAATTTGAGATGAGTATGGTTTCCCAGCGGCGGGGAGGGTCCCGCTCGATTATGGGTCTGTGAGCGGCTCGATCGACGTTGAGCCTCCGAGTCCGGCGGGGTTTATCCTCCCGCCTTTGGACAAGCGATCTGCTCCGGATCTAGGGCCAGAGCTATCGTGGGTGTTGACCCCTGGATGGGATCTGATGATAGATCTGAGATCTATTCATCGTGTAGGCAGGGAGCAACATCCGTGGGCCCGAATCCTTCGAAGATCAAGCCTCCTCGGATGGCGGAGACATAATTCAAACTTCCAAACCTAATCTGATGACCAGGGGCGTAGCTATCAACCAGCTCAAGGTGGCCATCCGAGTTGGCACGTAGCACGAAGCCACAGAACATGAAAAGCTGACCGCGGAGGAAAATCTCACCGGGGGTGGCGCCATCGCTGACGATGAAGCGAGCCATCAATCTTTCTGTCGACAACATAGTGGAACTCTCAATGAAAGCAACAATGTCGGGGCAAAACCGGCGGATCTCCGGTAGGGGGTCCTAAACTGTGCGTCTGAGTATCATTGTAACAAGGGACTGGGGACACGATGTTTACCCAGGTTTGTGCCCTCTCTATCGACGTAATACCCTACTTCTTGCTTGATTGATCTTGATGAATATAAGTTTACAAGAGTTGATCTACCTCGAGATCGTAATGAATAAACCCTAGAAGTCTAGCCTATGATATTGCGATTCTGTCTCTACGGACTAAACCCTCCAGTTTATATATGCACCAGAGGGACCTAGGGTTGTACATGATCATATTGCAGAGGAAGGAAACATTGCACTCGAACTTTAAACTTGCCATTCTACACATATAGGAGTCCTATCCGGATACGGGGGATAATCTTCTGCGGTGATCTTCACGTCCCACCAGTCTGGCCCATAACAAGTAATCCGGCCACCCATGGACCCCTTAATCCAGGACTCCCTCAGGGAACACGTTTCCCTATCGGAACCACGAGGCTTCTTTTAGAGAAGCTCCGGTTTGTAAGAGGTTTGTAATAAAGCTTGGCCCAAATTGGACAATGTTTTTACCAAGACATATATGTGCCATGACGTGACACCATGCCACCTTTGATGACTATCTGGTGAGCTTAGGATTTACGGGGATTTAAAAACGGAGATTTCAAATGTTTGAGGACGAGCCAGGATGCCGGTGCGGTTGTAATTCGTTCCCATCCCTGGCATGAGACCTAAACATGCACCTAAGGACACATGTATAATTTTTCTAGCCATTTTGATGAACTCGATCATCCATTTGAAGTTCAGATTTGAATTATGGACATTAAATGCCTAGGAAACTCAATTAGTTTATAAAAAGGCCAAACGAACCATGAATAAGTTTAAATTTTAGCACGGATATCATGTCGTTCCATGTTGCCCGTAGAAGAATATACAAGGCGGAAAGAGCCAGTGATTATGTTTCGACCACAAGGGGGACACGTTTCCCTATCGGAACCACGAGGCTTCTTTTAGAGAAGCTCCGGTTTGTAAGAGGTTTGTAATAAAGCTTGGCCCAAATTGGACAATGTTTTTAGCACGACATATATGTGCCATGACATGACACCATGCCACCTTTGATGACTTTCTAGTGAGTTTAGGATATACGAGGATATAAAAACCAAGATCCCAAATGTTTGAGGACGAGCTAGGACGCCGGTACGGTTGTAATTCGTTCCCATTCCTGGCATGGGACCTAAACATGCACCCAAGGACACATGTATAATTTTTTCAACCATTTTGGTGAACTGGAGCATGTATTCGAAGTTCAGATTTGAATTATGGACATTAAATGCCTAGGAAGCTCAATTAGTGTATAAAAAGGCCAAACGAACCCTGAATAAGTTTAAATTTCAGCGCGTATATCCTGTTGTTCCATGTTTCCCGTAGAAGGAAATACAAGGCAAAAATAGGCAGTGATTACATTTCGCCCAGAAGGGGGACACGTTTCCCAATCGGAACCATGAGGCTTCTTTGAGAGAAGCTCCGGTTTGTAAGAGGCTTGTAATAAAACTTGCACCAAAATGGACGAAAAAAATTCCTCGACATATATGCGCCATGTCGTGACACCATTCCAAGTTTCACGATTTTTGGGTGAGTTTTGGATTTACGGGGATTTAAAAACAGAGATTCTTCTCACGAAATGTTTTCAAATAGCACACGATTCACTCACGAAAGTCGTGTGCCTACCAAACCGTTGACGATGCCCCCCTCCCCCCCGGCTATGCACGCGATCTGAGTCGTGCCTTCTGATTGGCTAGAACCCAGACCCCACGGATCATACGTCTGCACCGTTGGATGCGCCCAGATTGAACGGCAACCCTCAGCCCTTTCAACAGCACATGCAGTACATGGGTAAGCACAGTGGGCATGCATCGTGCTAGCTCACGCTTCCTTCTCTACTACATTTTATAAACAGGCAACCGTTTCCCACCACTCCTCTCATCGGTTCCCGCCTCTTCTCCCATTGTTTTCCCTCTACTAGTGTCAGTGCTCATTGAAGGCTAGGCGGCGACACACCGACCATGTAAATATCGCACACAGTTTCTAAAAGCACAAATGTGCGTGATAGGAGGGAGTAGGTCCCATAGGGTGACCAGCGTGAAATGCCTTAAAGGCAAGGAGGCAATTCCTATCTGCAAGGGGCTGCTTCCGATCCTCTAGCCTAGTCGAATAGAACGCAGAATTTAAGCATGCTCGCGCTCGAGTAGCCCAAGGATGGGTGACCCGGTGGGAAGTTGCATATCTCTAAAGCTTCATTTTTATCTCTATAATGACCGTGTCATGGCGATTACATAAACCTTGGGATCTTTGTTTTGCTAATTTGTAGAGTACGCAAGTGCGCTGTAAAATCACCACATGCGCAAGTTTGAGAGATATGCAACTGTACTTCAACCGTCGCCCACACTCCTCCAACACCGACCTTGTAGTAAAATTGCAGTAGCCGAGGCATTTGAACCGTCGCCCTCCCTCGTCCACCACCATCTCCACCCACCATTACTAAAATTTTCAGTAGCCGCGGCGTATCCTCAAGCACCCCCCCTCCACAGTCCCCCCACACGGGCCCCTCCCGCCTCGAACCCTAGTTCGCGGCCGCCGCAGGCGCCGCCGTCAACACCTACCGGTCTACCCGTTCCTCCTACCTTAGATAATAAAGTTCACGCTACCTAGTGATTCCCATACCGTCGCCCCACTCCCCTTAGTTTTTAGATGAGGACTGCGGTGTCCCACCCCGCCAGATCCAGAACCCCTGCTCCAGAATGTCGCAGCCTAAGCTCGACCACGTATCCCGGGGAGCCCGACGAGCGTTCAGCCAAGAAGAGGTTTATCATGGCGTCTCTGGTGGGCAATGGCAAAGTGGCCGCTGTTCGCCCAGACCTGTCGATCCCGGAGCAACACGTCGCCGCGGAAGCCGGTGAAGACGTTGACTACATTGCCATGCCGAAGGCTTCATGCCAGCGGGCTAGCGTACTACTATATCTCGGGAAACCTAGCTACGAAATCAAGCTCGTCGATAGCAACAGCTTCACACGGGCCATGTCATAGGTTCAGTGGTCCATCCCCAACCCCTCTGGTTCAACTGTTGTCGATCTCTTCGTCGGCCCTGCCGCTGTTCTCCTCTGCCAAGCGGTCAAGGATTTACGATCTTTATACGCCATCGAGCCCATTTTGTCATTTCTGAAGGACACGTTCTACGGTGGCGGCTTGGGATCCTCAATTGCCAAGTCAGATCTCATCGACCACGATCACGTCCACGAGGAGGGCACCCACAAAGGTTCTTCCAAGGTGAAACAGCCCATCTATGACATCAGAGATCGCACCATGGGTCTGTGCTATTCCAACTGGAAGGATCCCGTCCATGTAATGTGAGGCAACATCCTATCATGAAATCTTACCTTTTCTAGCTAGCCAACCCGTACCCTTTGTTGTACTAGCATTTGTCGCGCGGTGCTTTAACTGTGACATGTTTAATTATTTCAGTTATGCAAAATTGTATTGTTCGATAGGGCTATGTGATGTTTAAGTATGAATTGTCCACTTCAATTTCACGAATGGCTATATTTGGTTTTTATAGTGAGTAGATGCCTTGTTTATCTGTATTTGGTTGTTAGGTTGGTTGCAGTGAGCATTTTTTCAGTTATCGAGGAGATGCCTTGTTTATATATATTTGGTTCTTAGTTTGGTTGTAGTGAGCATTTGTCTAGTTATCAAGCAGATGCCTTGCTTATCTATATTTGGTTGTTATGTTGCTTTTTTTAGCATTTGTACAATTTTCAAGCAGATGCCTTGTTTATCTATATTTGCTTGTTAGGTTGGTTGTAGTGAGCATTTGTCCACTTTTCAAGCATATGCCCCGTTTATATGTATTTGCTTATTAGGTTGGTTGAAGTGAGAATCTGTCCAGTTTTCGATGGCTATATTTGGTTGTTATACTGATCATTTATGCCTTGTTTATTTTAGTCACTCACAATGTGTTGTTCATTATGTGCAAGTCAGAACTGAGCCGCTCGACTGCATCAATACCAGTTTGAACGGATATATTTGGTTCCAGTTATGCCTGGTGTAGTTAACACATGCTCTTTATTTCAGTTCTAAACATTTATCCAGTGTGATGTTTAAGCATTACCTACGTTCAACAATACCAGTTTGAATTGCAATATTTGATGGCTGTTAAGCATGCTGTCGGTAACATTGCCTTCCATTTTATATCTGCTTTAACAGCATGCTCAAACCAACACATTCAACCTATCATTTGGAGATGATGTTTTTACCTTTGCCATATTTGTTTGATGTTAAGGTTGTTGTACTTATCATGTCTTTCCACTACTTATGCAGGATAACAACGGGAGTGGCCACCATTTTCTGCCGAGGCTAGCTTCATCCCTCGGCTTGTACGTCCCCTGTTGTTCCATAATGTAGTGCATATGGATCCAGGCAAGTACACTTGTTAGCTTTTAATATTGACTTGTTGCTTGTAGGTACATATGCTCTTGGCAAGGATCCACGCATCGACCCTTTTTGCGTATGGGGCAATGAGATATTCATGAACAAGCATCAAGTAAAGAAACTGATAAGTATTATTAGCAAAAACGTACGAACGATGGCACGCAAATTATTTGTTTATGCTCTATCCAACATAACAGTGAGCTGTAGGATAGTAACTACAAACTCTGCAGCCTTCTCTTTTTACAGCCTATAATGAGTTGTTAGACAACAATGTCTGAATCTTTTTCGTTCGCAGTGGTTCCCGAAGCAGTTCACTCAATATTACCTCGCAAAGTACAAGATTGGTGGACACGCAATGAAGGTTAAAGTATTTCATCCAGAATACAATGAGCATCGAGAAGTCGTAATGAAGACAATGAAGGATGGACGGGCAGCCATCACAAGGGGTTGGCATAGAGTTGTGCGCGCATTACGCATGGAGGAGGGCACAGTATGGGCATTCCGCTTCACTTTCTCCAGCAACCAGAATGTCTTTCGCCACTCTCTTTACAGTCTTTAGTACAACCGTGGTTCAACATTCTTTACATTGTGCTTCTATAGTTCTTTAATATATGTGTGCATCGAATTATGCATTCGTGGTTGAACCTATATTTGTAATAAACATGGTTGGATATGAAATAAGTGATTGCCTACTTTAAAATTCAAAACATGTGATTTCTAAATTGGGGATTAATTAGGGACTACACTGCACATGGCTTGCGAAAGTGAAACGTCTGCGATAGACGTGGAGATCAGACACGTTTCTAGGATCCACTAGGTGTGCAATCAATCTTCACTTCACACACAATCACATACGACATCATCTTGAAAACTGTTTGCATTAGGCCACCTTGCGCAAACGTTTACCACATAAAAACTGTGTGTGATGGACAACATTTGCTACACAGTTTCTTCTACGCACCGTGTGTGATGCATTCAATAACGTAAACAATAGAATTGTTAATATCTTGTGCAATGGCAACGCTATCACAAATGATTTAACGGGGAAAACTGTGTGTGATGCACCCGCTGTCGGTGTCAAACTGGTAGATCTCGGGTAGGGGTGCCCAAGTTGTGTGTTCAAGGATCGATGGTAACAAGGGACTGGGGACACGATGTTTACCCAGGTTTGGGCCCTCTCTATCGAGATAATACCCTACTTCCTGCTTGATTGATCTTTATGAATATAGGGTTACAAGAGTTGATCTACCTCGAGATCATAATGGCTACAGCCTAGAAGTCTAGCCTATGTAATTTTAATCCTGCTAGCCTCTACGGAATAAACCCTCCAGCTTATATACACGGTGGAGGGGGACTAGGGTTACACAAAGATGACTTGGGGAGGAAGGAATCACTACATCCGGACATCTATCTTGCCTTTCTACATACATAGGAGTCCCATCCGGGCACAGGGGATGACCTTCTGCTTTTATCTTCACGGCCCATCAGTCCGGTCCAGCTTCAGTAGCCCGGAGACCCAAAGACACCTAAATCCAGGACTCCCTCAGTAGCCCCCAAAATTTCCTTCAATGACGAGGTTGTATCCGGCTTCATGTCTTCGGTTTTGCAAGGCAGGTTCTTCTTCGAAACAAATGACAGTTCGGTTCTGTTTTTTATACTGCGACCTGTTGATTCCTTCCTGTCATCGCCTCGGCTTCCACATGTCAGACAAATGTGAACAATCCATGTACTTTTTACAAATGAACCCTTGGTCGCGCGGGATGGCGCCTATTTAAAGAGATTGGACCTCAGATGCCATTCCACACCGTGCATAAACTCTTAGAGCTAGCCACGGAAAATACTCCAAATATGGCCAGCGCTCCCGGCTCCTACTCACACCCCCACGGCCCTCAGGAAGGCGATTAGGAAAGCAAATCGGCATCTCACGCCCATCTGAATAGACTTCAGACAGAGGGATATATCCCTTCCCCCGATCTAGTCTCCATTCGGGCTGGATTAACCTCGATCGATGGCAAAGCCTTGGCGGAAAACTTCCCCAACCTGACTAAAGAGGAGCAGGTGTGCTTCGTATCCTTCCTCTTGAGAGGCATAGGATTTCCAATCCATCCTTTCCTTAGAGGTTACGTGGAATTTTATGGGCTCCAACTGCACAATCTCACGCCAGGCTCTATCCTTTATATTGCGGGTTTCGTTGCTCTTTGCGAGCTATTTTTAGGTTGTGAGGCTCATTTAGAGCTATGGAGGAATTTTTTTTGCCTTGCCCCTCGCCCCCAAAACGGATCCATATTCGAGGTGGGCGGCGCCGAAGTGTGGTGCATAGTAGGGACCGGTTCCATGTCCAGCACTCCTAAGAAGGCATCCGAAGAGTGGCCCTCGAAGTGGTTTATATTGAAGACGCTGTTCTTCCGGACCCAATTAGACGTGGTCCTCCCGAATTCTTCAGCGCTCCTTTGAAGAAACGCTTCAACTGGCATCCCTGAAGCCTCAAGGAAGAAGACAGTGCGGAGATTAAGAGGCTAGTTAGCAAGATCAGAGTACTCGCCCACTCCAAAATTTCGATAATTGAAGTAATGGCCATTACGATAAAGTGATGCGTTTAGCCACTTCAGTCCAGAGGGTAACCCATGTGGCATTACAATGGGCAAGTCGATGCCTCTCACTGCCTACGCGAGGTTACGGATACCCCTGCCGCCTTGGCCGCCATCTTAGTTGTTCTCTATAAGGGGGAGAAGGAAGACTTCGTCTGCTTGAAATTTCAGGAAGGTTTTTCTATGTATAACCCCATCGACCGGGTGAGTTTTTTCGATTGCTAGCTTTGTAGAATCTCTTTTATGAGATATGATAACCAAACTAAATCCGGTTGTTTCCAACAGGAATGGAGGAAGGTGGTCGATGGGGTTTATTGCCCCACTCCGCAGCCAGAGGACCATGTTCGCGACAAAGATCCTGGATTTGAAGAAGGTCCGTATATATTCATAGAGCTTACTAACGGAGTTTTTCATCAGGCGGGCCATGATGGTACAGAAGTGGCCATTGTAGCCAATTACCCTAGCCTTCTTCCCTCCTCCCATGTAAGTACCCAGGAGACATTCCCTCAAAGAGAGCATTCCCTTTGCGCCTCACCCACCGCACTGTCTCATGCTCCAAAGGGTCGGTGCTCGTCTCGTCGTACTACATCAAGGGCATCTCTTAAGAAGAGGACACCTGTGCAAGGCGAGTCTTCGAAGCGGAAGGAAATGGGGGACACCGTGGAGCCCCCTCCTCCATCGAAGAGGTATAGTTTCAAACATGTGCCCGGTAGAAAGGCCACATTGTCATATTTTTCCCTTAGTCTTATTTCAGAAGGAGCATATGTCGAACTATGTCCGAGGACCCTGCTGGCCAAACACCAACCAATCCGGCCCCGGGCCCATCCACAAGGACAAGAGCTTATACGAGTGCCGGATTTTCCTCTCTAGGAGGATTCAGATAATGTATCAGTTACGATTTTCCGAAGTGGAGATTGCGATGAAACATCGGCGGCGAAAAGGGGCCATGCGCGATCCATTTTTTACTGAGGAGGAATTCAACACCCTCAGCTCTGCGGATGCGTATATCCGAGCTGCTCGGAATGGACTCGCTGGAGCCACTCACCTGCTTTCAAAGGATATGCGGGTAAGAACTTTTGTAAATTTAATAAGCATATGCTAGTAGCCCTCAAGACTTGAAGCAGTTGGCCCAACTGATTTAAGGATCGTTATGCCCGCAGGATCTCAATGAAAAGAATGGTGCATTGGCCAAGGAGCTTGAAGCAAACCGGATCAAGCTAAATGTTGTCACCACCGAGCTGGAAGATTTGAAGAAATCCAAGAAGGGATCTGATGGTAAGGATGAATAGTTTCTGCAAAATATGATTTTGCACCGTCAATAATGTTTAAGCATACATTGTTTCAGTTACAGCGGTGGAATCGACAGAGGAGAAGCTAAGGGCTGCTCAGGAGGAGAAAATACATGCCGAAGGGCAAGAAGCCGCTGGTCAGCATGTATTAACATGGGCCATTAAGGAGAAGAACAAACTGCTGGATGAAAATGTCAAGCAAGCCGAAGAGCTTGATGCAGAGCTTCACAATGATATTCCTACAGGTTTGTTAACTGGGCGGCCCGAAGAAGAAGTATCCGGATTTCAAGGCGACGTGCTACAAGAGCTCTCCAAAGTGCATGAGCGAGTTCGGAAAGCCATGAAGAACATGGCTAAAGCCTTATGTCCATCCGATTCTCCTCCAGAAATTATGGAGGAGCTAGCGAATTTATTCAAATGAGCTCAATGTCGCTTTGAACTATGGAAGGCGTCGGCATGTCGAGAAGGTGCACGAGAGGCCTGCGCCATGGTGAAAACGCGCTATACTGGGCTTAATCCGAATCATATGGCCCGGGTTGGACCTCGGGGACCGAACGGACAAGAAATTCCAGTTAGCTTGGTGTATGACCAAGTAATGATAGTTGCAAAGTTTTCACAAGAAGACTGTAGGTTAGACATTCTTATAGATGGCATAGATGAAGAATAGGCGTTTGATTCCATGTAACAATGTACTTTATCATAAAACTTATCTCCAACCGAACTTGTTAAAAAGTTTTCACTGCAGATCTTCGGCTTCAACCTCCGAAACCCAAGGGTTGGAGTGTTTCCGGATACTATACTTGTCATGAACACTTAGTATGTTTGGAAACCAGGGAATCCGGTCATTTTGCTTGAACAGACAAGTTGTGTTCAGGGAGTTATGTTATATTACTATTTAACGTAAGAAACATCTTCCACGGAGAATAGTTTCGTTAAGGGTTCCTTTCCCTAGGTCAGCATGCGTACTTATGAATGATATGCTTTGATCCTAAAAAATAGGATTACAAGAAGCTTATCCTTTGAAGGTTTATGTTGCAAAAAGGCAATTCGTCGTTTGTCCTCCTAACAATGATTCCCTTAAGAATGCTAGCTTTCGGCTTCACCCGTCTGAGGTACAGGTCCGGATTACCCGGTTGTAACAATCACAGAGGTGCTCCCTTTACACCCTAGCCAAACAATCAGGAACACAGGGTATAAACACAGGAGCCAGGCAATCCAGCTTGGCAAAAACTTAAGTCATAGAGGTGCATATAATAGTGAAGAGACTGTATCAAACAGACGATACAAGGTACTATAAGCAATGAGCTTTAATAATAAGCTTCGTTATAGAAGCCCCCATTTATCTTGAGGTATATACATTTGAAGATGTTCACCCCTAACAGTTCGGTATAGCCAACTCTTTCTAGGAAGGAAAAAAACCAAAAAATGAAGAGGAAGAAAAACAAAGGAAGAAACCTAGACAAAAAGAGAAATAAAAGGTGCTACCGTACTATACATAGAATCGTCGGAGCCTAGCAGCGTTCCATGGGTACGGCTCAAGGCGATTGTCTGATGCATTTCGAAGGCGATAGGCTCCTCTAGTGAGAACTTCGTCAATAATGAAGGGCCCCTCCCATCTTTGTTTGAGCTTATCCTTTTTCTTCTCCGGGTGGCGTAAAACGAGTTCGCCAACGTTGTATGTTTTTTCCCGCACTTCTCTGCTCTGGTATCGCCTAGCATGTTTCTGGTAGAATGTGAAACGAGTCTGCGAGATATCGTGCACCTCTTCAAGGCCGTCTAGGTCATCTTGCCGATCAAGCTCGGCCTCTCTCTCTTCATACATATGCACTCGAGGTGAGTCATGAATAATGTCGCAAGGAAAACAGCCTCTGCGTCGTACACCATAAAAAAGGTGTGTATCCGGTTGTCCGGTTAGGTGTGGTCCATGGCCTCTAGAGTACGGAGTCAAGCTCCTCAACCCAGTGTTTATCTGACTCCCGTAGGGAGCGCACCAGTCGGTGTTTAATGCGTCTCATTATTAAGCCATTGGCCCGTTCAACTTGACCATTTGTTTGAGGGTGGTACACGGATGCATAATCAAGTTTAATGCCTAACTTGGCGCACCAGTTCTTCACCTCATCAGCTGTAAAGTTGGAGCCATTATCTGTGATAATACTATGCGGAACACCATAATGGTGTACTACGCCGGATAGAAAATCTATCAGTAGCCCTGCTTCAGCCGTTCTGACTGGTTTGGCTTCTATCCATTTAGTGAATTTATCCGCCAAAACTAGCAAATATTTCTTTTTGTGACTTCCCCCTTTAAAGGCTCTGACCATATCTAGCCCCCAGACCGCAAGGCCAAGTAATGGGGATGGTTCTCAGGGCAATGGGAGGCATATGACTTTGATTGGAGAAAAGCTGGCATCCAACACAATGTTGGACTAGGGCTTGAGCATCTGCTCGAGCTGTTGGCTAGAAGAAACCTGTTCGGAAAGCTTACAAGAGCCCGAGCTACGGCGTGATGGCCGCCCATGCCGTATTTCGGCTAGAAGTTGATGTCCCTCCTCTTTAGAGATGCATCTTTGGAGAATACCAGTAGTGCTTTTCTTGTATAGTTCAACTTCGTGAACTTTATAGGCTTTAGAACGCCGAACTATGTGATGGGCTTTATTTTGATCATCGGGGAGCTCCTGCCTATTAAGGTAGCCCGGGAAGGGTTCGGTCCAGGGGGCGATGACGGCTATGATATTGTGAGCCGAAGATGTTATTTCCATATCCGAATCCCCGATGATATCAGTATTGAGTTCGGCTGGTTGGGGTGTGATCGGGTCAGAACTAGCTTCTCTACTCTCGTCCTGCCATATTATGAATGGCTTAAACAACCTTTCTACAAAGGTTTTAGGCGGGACTGGGTCGCGCTTGGAGCCCATGCGAGCGAGTATGTCCGTTGCCTGATTACTATCCCGAGCAACATGATGAAATTCGTGCCCCTCGAACCGAGCCGATATTTTTAATATGGTGTTTCGATAAGCCACCATCTTTGGATCCTTCACATCAAATTCTTTGTTTACTTGAGATATTGCGAGGTTTGAGTCTCCGCGCACCTCTAGGCGGTGTATTCCCATGGATACGGCCATGCGGATGCCATGTAGTAGCACCTCATATTCGGTAGCATTGTTTGAGTCCGTATACATTATTTGTGGTACGCAGCGGACTGTATCCCTTGTGGGAGATATGAAGATAATGTTGGAGATATGCCCTAGAGGCAATAATAAAAGCATTATTATTATATCTCCTTGGTCATGATAATTGTCTGTTATTCATGCTTGAATTGTATTGTACGGAAACAGCGATACATGTGTGAATACACAGACCACAATGAGTCCCTGGTAGGCCTCTAGTAGCCAGCTCGTTGATTAACAGATGGTCACGGTTTCCTGACCATGGACATGAGATGTCAGTGATAACGGGATCACATCATTAGGAGAATGATGTGATGGACAAGACCCAAACTTGAGCATAACACGAGATCGTATAGTTCGTAATGCATAAGCTTTTCGGTGTCAAGTATTTATTCCTTAGACCATGAGGTTGTACAACTCTCGGATGCCGTAGGAATACTTTGGGTGTGCCAACCGTCACAACGTAACTGGGTGGCTATAAAGGTACGCATCGGGTATCTCCGAAAGTGTCTGTTGAGTTGGTACGAATCGAGACTGGGATGTTGTCACTCCGTATGACGGAGAGGTTCCTCTGGGCCCACTCGGTAAGACATCATCATAATGAGATCAATGTGACTAAGTAGTTAGTCACGGGATGATGGATTACAGATCGAGTAAAGAGACTTGCCATAACGAGATTGAACAAGGTATCGGGAATACCGACGATCGAATCTCGGGCAAGTACCGTACCGATGGACAAAGGGAATAACATACGGGATTGAGTGAATCCTTGACACGGTGGTTCATCCGATGAAGATCATCGAGGAACACGTGGGAACCAACATGGGTATCCAGATCCCGCTGTTGGTTATTGACCAGAGAGTGGTCTCGGTCATGTCTACGTGTCTCCCGAACCCGTAGGGTCTACACACTTAAGGTTCGGTAACGCTAGGGTCGTAGAGATAAATGCACGTGGAAACCCGAAAGTTGTTCGGAGTCCCGGATGAGATCCCGGACGTCACGAGGAGTTCCGGGCTGGTCCGGAGGTAAAGATTGATATATGGGAAGTCCAGTTTCGGCCAACGGGTGATCTCCGGGGGTCACCGGGAGCGTCCCGGGACCACCGGAGGGGCCCCGGGGGTCCACCGGGTGGGGCCACCCATCCCGGTGGGGCCCCAAGGCCGCGAGGGGATGTGTCCAGCCCTCAGGGCTGGCGCACCACTAAGGGGGGCCCACCTCCCCTGCGCCTAGGGTTAAAACCCTAAGGGGGAGGGGGGCTCCACTTGCCTTGGGGGGCAAGGAACCACCCCTGGCCGCCGCCCCCTTGCAGATTGGATCTGCAGGGGGGTCCAGGCGCCCCCCCTGGCCCCTATATATATGTGGGGGGGGAGAGGGCAGCCGCACCCAAGCCCTGGCGCCTCTCCTCCTCCCGTCACACCTCCCAACTCCCACGCAGGGCGCCCGGCGAAGCCCTGCTGCGATCTCCACTGCATCCGTCATCACGCCGTCGTGCTGCCGGATCTCTGACGACTTCTCCTCCCCCCTTGCTGGATCAAGAAGGAGGTGACGTTGCTGCACCGTACGTGTGTTGAACGCGGAGGTGCCGTTCGTTCGGCGCTAGATCATCGGTGACGAAGAACATGAAGGACTACTTCATCCTTGCTTCGTTGAAAGCTTCCGCACGCAATCTTCATAACGGTATGTAGATGCACTCTTACTTACTCGTTGCTAGATGTATCCATAGTTGGATCTTGGTGAAGACGTAGAAATTTTTTGAATTATGCTACGTTCCCCAACAGTGGTATCAGAGCCAGGTTTTATGCGTAGCATCTTGCACGAGTAGAACACAAAGCAGTTGTGGGCGTATGATCTTGTTCAACTTTCTTACCGTTACTAGTCAATCTTGATTCGGCGGTATTGTGGGATGAAGCGGCCCGGACCGACCTTACACGTACGCTTACGTGAGACTGGTTCCACCGACAGACATGCACTAGATGCATAAGGTGGCTGGCGGGTGTCTGTCTCTCCTACTTTAGTCGGACCGGATTCGATGAAAAGGGTCCTTATGAAGGGTAAATAGAAGTTGACAAATCACGTTGTGGTTTTGGCGTAGGTAAGAAACGTTCTTGCTAGAAATCCTATAGAAGCCACGTAAAACTTGCAACAACAATTAGAGGACGTCTAACTTGTTTTTGCAGCATGTGTTTTGTGACGTGGTATGGCCAAGAACGAAGATGTGATGAATGATATATGTGATGTATGAGATTGATCATGTTTTTGTAATAGGGAATCACGACTTGCATGTCGATGAACTTGACAACCGGCAGGAGCCATAGGAGTTGTCTTAATTATTGTATGACCTGTGTGTCACTGAATAACGCCATGTAATTACTTTACTTCATTGCTAAACGTTAGCTATAGTAGTAGAAGTAATAGTTGGCGTGACGAATTCTTCAAGACACGATGATGGAGATCATGATGATGAAGATCATGGTGTCGAGCCGGTGACAAGATGATCATGGTGCCCCGAAGATGGAGATCCAAGGAGCAAGATGATATTGGCCATATCATGTCACTTTAATTGATTGCATGTGATGTTTATCATGTTTATGCATCTTGTTTACTTAGAATGACGGTAGTAAATAAGATGATCTCTCACTAAAATTTCAAGTATTGTGTTTCCCCTAACTGTGCACCGTTGCTAAAGTTCGTTGTTCCGAAGCACCACGTGATGATCGGGTGTGATAGGTTCTAACGTTCGCATACAACGGGTGTAAGACAGATTTACACACGCGATACACTTAGGGTTCACTTGACGAGCCTAGCATGTACAGACATGGCCTCGGAACACGGAAGACCGAAAGGTCGAACACAAGTCGTATAGAAGATACGATCAACATGAAGATGTTCACCGTTTTTGACTAGTCCGTCTCACGTGATGATCGGACACGGACTACTCGATTCGGATCGTGTATCACTTAAGATGACTAGAGAGATGTCATTCTGAGTGGGAGTTCATTAAAATTTGATTGAGATGAACTTAATTATCATGAACTTAGTCTAAATTCTTTACAATATCTCTTGTAGATCAAATGGCCCACGCTCCAGTTTCCCTCAACTTCAACGCGTTCCTAGAGAAAACCAAGTTGAAAGACGATGGTAGCAACTATACGGATTGGGTCTGTAACCTGAGGATTATCCTCATAGCTGCCAAGAGATCATATGTCCTAGAAGCACCGCTAGGTGATGCACCTGCTCCCGATGCGGCCCAAGATGTTTTGAACGTCTCGCAGTCGCGTAGTGATGATTACTCCCTGGTTCAGTGCGGCATGCTTTACAGTTTAGAATCGGGGCTCCAAAAACGTTTTGAGCACCACGGAGCATATGAGATGTTCGAAGAGCTAAAAATGGTTTTCCAAGCTCATGCCCGAGTCGAGAGATATGATGTCTCCGACGCATTCTACAGCTGTAAGATGGAGGAGAACAGTTCTGTCAGTGAGCACATCCTCAAGATTTCAGGATTGCACAACCGCTTGTCTCAGCTGGGAATGAATCTCCCAGATGAAGCGGTCGTTGACAGAATCCTCCAGTCGCTCCCACCAAGCTTCAAGAGCTTCGTGCTGAACTTCAATATGCAGGGGATGGAGAAGTCCATTCCCGAGGTGTATTCGATGCTGAAATCAGCGGAGGTAGACATCAAGAAAGAACATCAAGTGTTGATGGTCAATAAAACCACTAAGTTCAAGAAAGGCAAGGGTAAGAAGAACTTCAAGAAGGACGGCAAGCAAGTTGTCGCGCCTGGCAAGCCTGTTGCTGGGAAGAAGCCAAAGTATGGACCCAAGCCTGAAACAGAGTGCTTTTATTGCAAGGGAACGGGTCACTGGAAGCGGAACTGCCCCAAATACTTAGCAGACAAGAAGGCCGGCAACGTCAAAGGTATATATGATATACATGTTATTGATGTGTACCTTACCAGCACTCGTAGTAGCTCCTGGGTATTCGATACCGGTGCAGTTGCTCACATTTGTAACTCAAAACAGGAGCTGCGGAATAAACGGAGACTGGCGAAGGATGAGGTGACGATGCACGTCGGGAATGGTTCCAAGGTCGATGTGATCGCCGTCGGCACGCTGCCTCTACATCTACCCTCGGGATTAGTTTTAAACCTCAATAATTGTTATTTAGTACCAGCTTTGAGCATGAACATTGTTTCTGGATCTCGTCTTATGCGAGATGGATATTCTTTCAAATCGGAGAATAATGGTTGTTCTATTTATTTGAGAGATATGTTTTATGGTCATGCCCCGCTGGTCAATGGTTTATTTTTGATGGATCTCGAACGTAGTAATACACATATTCATAGTGTAGATGCCAAAAGATGTAAAGTTGATAATGATAGTCCCACATACTTGTGGCATTGCCGCCTTGGTCATATTGGTGTCAAACGTATGAAGAAGCTCCAATCAGATGGACTTCTAGAGTCTCTTGATTATGAATCATTTGACACATGCGACCCATGCCTCTTGGGCAAGATGACCAAGACTCCGTTCTCCGGAACAATGGAGCGAGCAACCAACTTGCTGGAAATCATACATACCGATGTGTGCGGTCTAATGAGTGTTGAGGCTCGCGGAGGCTATCGTTATGTTCTCACCCTCACGGATGACTTGAGTAGATACGGGTATATCTATTTGATGAAACACAAGTCTGAGACCTTTGAAAAGTTCAAGGAATTTCAGAATGAGGTTGAGAATCAACGTGACAGAAAAATAAAGTTCTTGCGATCGGATCGTGGGGGTGAATATTTAAGTCATGAATTTGGCACACACCTTAGAAGCTGTGGAATTGTTTCACAATTGACACCGCCCGGAACACCTCAATGTAATGGTGTGTCCGAACGTCGAAATCGTACTCTGTTGGACATGGTGCGATCTATGATGTCCCTCACCGATTTACCGCTATCTTTTTGGGGTTATGCTTTAGAGACTGCCGCATTCACTTTAAATAGGGCTCCGTCGAAATCCGTTGAGACGACTCCGTATGAACTTTGGTTTGGCAAGAAACCGAAGCTGTCGTTTCTGAAAGTTTGGGGTTGTGATTCTTATGTCAAGAAACTTCAACCTGAAAAGCTCGAACCCAAATCAGAAAAATGCGTCTTCATAGGATACCCAAAGGAAACAATTGGGTACACCTTCTACCACAGATCTGAAGGCAAAGTCTTTGTTGCCAAGAATGGATGCTTTCTGGAGAAAGAGTTTCTCTCGAAAGAAGTGAGTGGGAGGAAAGTAGAACTTGATGAGGTGACAGTCACCCCTCCTGGACCGGAAAGTAGCGCAGCGCAGGAAACTGTTCCTGAGGTGCCTGCACCGACAAGGGAGGAAGATAATGATAATGATCATGAAGAAACAGATCAAGTTACTACTGAACTTCGAAGGTCCACAAGGGCACGTTCCGCGCCAGAGTGGTACGGCAACCCTGTCCTAGAAATCATGTTGTTAGACAACGGTGAACCTTCGAACTATGAAGAAGCGATGGCGGGCCCAGATTCCAATAAATGGCTTGGAGCCATGAAATCCGAGATAGAATCCATGTACGAAAACAAAGTATGGACTTTGGTGGACTTGCCTAATGATAGGCACGCCATAGAAAACAAATGGATATTTAAGAAGAAGACAGACGCGGATGGTAATGTGACCATCTATAAGGCTCGGCTTGTCGCTAAGGGTTATCGACAAGTTCAAGGGATTGACTACGACGAGACTTTCTCTCCCGTAGCGATGCTGAAGTCAGTCAGAATCATGTTAGCTATTGCCGCATTCTATGATTATGAGATATGGCAAATGGACGTCAAAACAGCATTCCTTAATGGCTTCCTCAAGGAAGAGTTGTATATGATGCAACCGGAAGGTTTTGTCGATCCAGAGAACGCTAACAAGGTATGCAAGCTCCAGCGCTCGATTTATGGGCTGGTGCAAGCATCTCGGAGTTGGAATATTCGCTTTGATGAGGTGATCAAAGCGTTTGGCTTTATACAGACTTATGGAGAAGCCTGTATTTATAAGAAAGTGAGTGGGAGCTCTGTGGCATTTCTCATATTATATGTGGATGACATATTGCTGATGGGAAATGATATAGAATTCTTGGAAAATGTAAAGGCCTACATGAATAAAAGTTTTTCAATGAAGGACCTTGGAGAAGCTGCTTACATATTAGGCATCAAAATCTATAGAGATAGATCGAGACGCCTCATTGGTCTTTCACAAAGTACATACCTTGACAAAATATTGAAGAAGTTCAATATGGATCAGTCAAAGAAAGGATTCTTGCCTGTTTTGCAAGGTATGAGATTGAGTAAGACTCAGTCGCCGACCACGGCAGAAGATAGAGAAAAGATGAGTGTCATTCCCTATGCCTCGGCAATAGGTTCTACCATGTATGCCATGCTGTGTACCAGACCTGATGTGAACCTTGCAATAAGTTTGGTAGGGAGGTACCAAAGTGATCCCGGTACGGAACACTGGACAGCGGTCAAGAACATCCTGAAGTACCTGAAAAGGACTAAGGATATGTTTCTCGTTTATGGAGGTGACGAAGAGCTCGTCGTAAAGGGTTACGTCGATGCTAGCTTCGACACAGATCTGGATGACTCTAAGTCACAAACCGGATACGTGTATATTTTGAATGGAGGGGCAGTCAGTTGGTGCTATTGCAAGCAAAGCGTGGTGGCAGCATCTACATGTGAAGCGGAGTACATAGCTGCTTCTGAAGCAGCGCAGGAAGGAGTCTGGATGAAGGAGTTCATCACCGACCTAGGAGTCATTCCAAGCGCGTCAAGCCCGTTGACTCTCTTCTGTGACAACACTGGTGCTATTGCTATTACCAAGGAGCCCAGGTTTCACAAGAAGACCAAGCACATCAAGCGCCGTTTCAACTCCATCCGGAATTATGTTCAGGATGGAGACATAGATATTTGTAAAGTACATACGGATCTGAATGTCGCAGACCCGTTGACTAAACCTCTTTCACGAGCAAAACATGATCAACACCAGAACTCTATGGGTGTTCGATTCATCACAATGTAACTAGATTATTGACTCTAGTGCAAGTGGGAGACTGTTGGAGATATGCCCTAGAGGCAATAATAAAAGCATTATTATTATATCTCCTTGTTCATGATAATTGTCTGTTATTCATGCTTGAATTGTATTGTACGGAAACATCGATACATGCGTGAATACACAGACCACAATGAGTCCCTGGTAGGCCTCTAGTAGCCAGCTCGTTGATCAACAGATGGTCACGGTTTCCTGACCATGGACATGAGATGTCAGTGATAACGGGATCACATCATTAGGAGAATGATGTGATGGACAAGACCCAAACTTGAGCATAACACGAGATCGTATAGTTCGTAATGCATAAGCTTTTCGGTGTCAAGTATTTATTCCTTAGACCATGAGGTTGTACAACTCCCGGATGCCGTAGGAATACTTTGGGTGTGCCAACCGTCACAACGTAACTGGGTGGCTATAAAGGTACGCATCGGGTATCTCCGAAAGTGTCTGTTGAGTTGGTACGAATCGAGACTGGGATGTTGTCACTCCGTATGACGGAGAGGTTCCTCTGGGCCCACTCGGTAAGACATCATCATAATGAGCTCAATGTGACTAAGTAGTTAGTCACGGGGTGATGGATTACGGATCGAGTAAAGAGACTTGCCATAACGAGATTGAACAAGGTATCGGGAATACCGACGATCGAATCTCGGGCAAGTACCGTACCGATGGACAAAGGGAATAACATACGGGATTGAGTGAATCCTTGACACGGTGGTTCATCCGGTGAAGATCATCGAGGAACACATGGGAACCAACATGGGTATCCAGATCCCGCTGTTGGTTATTGACCAGAGAGTGGTCTTGGTCATGTCTACGTGTCTCTCGAACCCGTAGGGTCTACACACTTAAGGTTCGGTAACGCTAGGGTCATAGAGATAAATGCACGTGGAAACCCAAAAGTTGTTCGGAGTCCCGGATGAGATCCCGGACGTCACGAGGAGTTCCGGAATGGTCCGGAGGTAAAGATTGATATATGGGAAGTCCAGTTTCGGCCAACGGGTGATCTCCGGGGGTCACCGGGAGCGTCCCGGG
Organism: Secale cereale; assembly: GCA_902687465.1. NCBI lineage: Eukaryota > Viridiplantae > Streptophyta > Magnoliopsida > Poales > Poaceae > Secale > Secale cereale. The sequence continues at coordinate 484,822,797 of LR738711.1, forward strand.
ACCACCGGAGGGGCCCCGGGGGTCCACCGGGTGGGGCCACCCATCCCGGTGGGGCCCCTAGGCCGCGAGGGGATGTGTCCAGCCCTCAGGGCTGGCGCACCACTACGGGGGGCCCACCTCCCCTGCGCCTAGGGTTAAAACCCTAAGGGGGAGGGGGGCTCCACTTGCCTTGGGGGGCAAGGAACCCCCCCTGGCCGCCGCCCCCTTGCAGATTGGATCTGCAGGGGGTCCAGGCGCCCCCCTGGCCCCTATATATATGTGGGGGGGAGAGGGCAGCCGCACCCAAGCCCTGGCGCCTCTCCCCCTCCCGTCACACCTCCCAACTCCCACGCAGGGTGCCCGGCGAAGCCCTGCTGCGATCTCCACTGCATCCGTCACCACGCCGTCGTGCTGCCGGATCTCTGAGGAATTCTCCTCCCCCCTTGCTGGATCAAGAAGGAGGTGACGTTGCTGCACCGTACGTGTGTTGAACGCGGAGGTGCCGTCCGTTCGGCGCTAGATCATCGGTGACGAAGAACGTGAAGAGTACGACTACTTCATCCTTGCTTCGTTGAAAGCTTCCGCACGCAATCTTCATAACGGTATGTAGATGCACTCTTACTCGTTGCTAGATGTATCCATAGTTGGATCTTGGTGAAGACGTAGAAAATTTTTGAATTATGCTACGTTCCCCAACAGATAATGCCAGCCCCAATCCGGCTAGCATTTTTGAGCCGTCGAAATACATGGTCTAGTGGGAGTACGCCCCATACTATTTAGGGAGTTCAGTCTCAGTCCATTCTGCGACAAAATCAGCCAATGATACATCTCCAACGTATCTATAATTTTTTATTGTTCCATGCGATTATTTATGATGTTTTGGATGTTTAATGGGCTTTGTCATACACTTCTATATTATTTTTGGGACTAACCTACTAACCCAAATGTCAGGCCCAAGATGCGATTCTATCCCGATCACGTGACACTTACGTGATTGGGGCACAACCGCATTTCGGGCGCTTAGAAAGATGGATATCATTACATCGTACCATTACATACATACATGGGGATACAACAATACATACAAGTCACATGAATACAGCAACATCAATACAAAGCATCCGACTACAGATGCAAACATGAAAAGAACAACGACATCCATCTGCTATCCCAGACTGCCGACCCGGAACCTAACCCAAGACTGAAGAAGAAGAAGAAGAAGAAAGAACTCCAAACAACGATCATCACTCTCATGTCAAGACATCGGAACCTGCACCTGCAACTGTTGTTGTAGTATCTGTGAGCCACGGGGACTCAGCAATCCCATAACCATGGGTAACAAGACTAGCAAAGCTTAATGGGTAGGAAGAGGTAAAGTGGTGAGGTTGCAGCAGCGACTAAGCAAAATATATGGTGGCTAACTTACGAGTACAAGAATAAGATGAGAATCTACGCAAACGGTCGCAAACTAGTAATGATCGCAAAAGATCCTGAACTACCTACGAGTCAAACATAACCCCACCGTGTTCTCTTCTCAAAGTGAAAAGAGACTGTCACGGTTACTCACACAGTTGTGTGTTTTACTTCGGATCCTCTGACAAGTTTTCTACAACCGAACATTAACAAATTCCAATCTGCCACATAATCGCGGGCACGGCTTTCGAAAGATCATAACCCTGCAGGGGTGTCCCAACTTAGCCCATCACAAGCTCTCACGATCAGCTGAAGTGATAAATATAATATTATCACCCCTTATCTTAGGGAAATCCGATCAGGCTCGGCATCCCGGTGCACAAGACATTTTGACAATGGTAAAACAAGTCTAGCAAGACCTCCCGGCATGCCGACACCCTGATAGTAGCCACGCGTATCTCGTCTCAGGCCACGACCGGATGGGACATCCTACAGGAGCCAGATACCTCGAGTTTCCCTGAGGCGGTCCCGCAGTCCGCCCGTTTGGGACCAACACCATTAGCACTGGCCCCCCTGCTATGTAGAAGAATCCACGGGTAGCGCTAACTCCCTATGCAATTTAAATAATTAATTAAGTTGTTATTATGAGGCAAATTAAAACCAATGTTGGGCCTTGCTAGAGGATTTTTATTCAAAGACAAAGTGTCAAGGGGTCCCCATATACCCAACCGTGTAAGGAACGCAAAATCAAGGAACATAATGCCGGTTTATCGGCGCCTAAGGTGGCATGAGTGGAACAAAACACCAAGCAAAAGGCAAAGCCTTACACCCATGCCCAGTATATAGGTGTGTTAATGTATAATAATAGATATTGTGATATTCCAACAACAAGTTCCCACCTGGAACGATCTTCATCTTCACCTGCAACTAACAACGCTATAAGAGGGGCTGAGCAAGCGGGTAACATAGCCAAACAATGGTTTGCTAGGAAGGGTGTCAAGGTTAGAGGTTTCATGGCAACAAGGAGAGGGGCTGACAATAAGATGGGTAGCGCGACATATAACGATAGCATCGAGACTCTAAGCATGGCAATGATAGTAAAGGTATCCAAGGGTATGGTCATCTTGCCCGAGATCCCGCAAGGAAGAAGAACGGTTCCATGAAGAAGACGAAGAAGAAGCCTTGAAGAAGAACCACGGGTAAACGAACGAATCCTCACGAACGCAACGGAATAAGCACTAACAAGAAGAAGCAAGCAACACGGTAAACACACAACACAAGAACACGACAATATGCTCAACCAAGTATGATGCAAAACAAGTCTACATATGATGCACAACAAGTCTATACAGGAAGCAAAACATGGCAAGGTAGGAAGCACAGAAAAACAACACAAGTCTATATATGATGCAATACATGGCAAGGCATGATGCAAGACAAGTCTATACAAGAAGCAATACATGGCAAGGTAGGAAGCACAGAAAAACAACACAAGTTTATATATGATGCAATACATGGCAAGTTATGATGCAAGACAAGTCTATACAGGAAGCAATACATGGCAAGGTAGGAAGCACAGAAAAACAACACAAGTTTATATATGATGCAATACATGGCAAGGTATGATGCAAGACAAGTCTATACAGGAAGCAATACATGGCAAGGTAGGAAGCACAGAAAAACAACACAAGTTTATATATGATGCAATACATGGCAGGTATGATGCAAGACAAGTCTATACAGGAAGCAATACATGGCAAGGTAGGAAGCACAGAAAAACAACACAAGTTTATATATGATGCAATACATGGCAAGGCATGATGCACTCAAAACAACACAAGTCAACAAGTTTAAATGAGGCCGGAAACTACATATAGCAAATCCGGTAAGTCCTCATATGCATAGTTTGAAATTAGTCCAGATCTGAACAAACCTTAAGTTTAAGTTTTTAAACAGCAGGTTAACATGCACCATGATGATCTACACGAAATTCTAGTCAAGTTTCATATAAAGTTTGTGTAATTCGGAGCTACGGTCTAGAAGATATGAGCAAAACAAGTTAAACATGGCAACGGTGCAAGATGCACCCCAAACATCAAGCAAACATACTCCAAACATGTTAACAAGATGATATTATGATTCTACATGCAAAAACACACAAGTTTCATGGAGGGCACGCTCAAAACGGAGCAATGGACTAAAAGATACACCCGAAACAAGAAACAAAGCAAAGCTGAAATTAACAGCCACATAGCAACTTGGAAGCAAGATATATATACTCTACAGCACTCAAACATGGTGACAAGAAGCATGGACATGAAGTATACATATCCTACAGCAAACAACTCCATTGGAGCATCTCCATAGGAGGCATGGATCAATAGCAACAAGCTACAACATTTTGATCATGGCATTAAAACCTGACAGTAATATTTTATAGCAACTTGGGAGCAAGAATTATATAAGCTACAGCAAGCCATATGAACAAGTGAGGACATGGATGGATAGCCAACAACATATACAGCAAGGAATGATCAATGGCCACCCCAAACCTAACATGGATTTGCCTAGGGCATCAAGCAAACATAGCATCAGGATATTATAGATTCCAGACTTAGTGAAATTTCACTAAGTTTTAGAACAGTAACATTAGCATGGCATGTTTACAAGCATGCTTAAGACATCTTAAAGCATAACATGGCAAATGTTTTGCACCACAGCAAAGGAAACATGATGGAGAATCTAAAACATATGAGCATGCGACATGGGGACAAACACATCAATAGCAACGAGCTTCTCAACTAGGCATCTTGTAACAAGTTACAAAACCTAACAGCCACATGCACTTTTGCAACAGAGATAAACATGGCAATATGAACTCTAACATGCATGCTATAGCAACCAACATGTAGAGCATCTCATGATGAACATTTTGACATATCATATGCATCATTTGGATAAACATGCACCAAGTTATCATATCTCAAATATGGCAACAAAATAACAAGTAGCAGCAGTTTATAACAAGTGGCACTCTTGCAACAGAGATTAGAGCATCTAGATGAACTCAAATGAGCATGGCACAATGTAACAAAGTGTAGAGCACATCACCACGATCATTTTGACATATCATTCACTCAATTTGGATAAGTACACACATAGTTACAGCCACATGAACATGCAACATAAAAGTAGGAATTTCACAGACTTAGTCATATTAGCACCAGGGAAAAAACAGAGAGGGCGTCATATAGCACACAGCGCACGGGGTGAGGCTTAGACAGGCTCACCATGGGCTTCGGCCCAGAAGCAAAAAGAGGCCAGACTGGTTTTTGGGCCGCGGGCGAGGCCTGGGACGCAGGCCGGCCCAAGAGAGGTCGTGGAGCTGGACCGAGCGGCGCGACCCATGCATCCGGCCGGCACGGTCAGCGGAAAGGACCGGACGGGCTCGTCCCTGGCGGCGTCAAGGAGACGGCGGCGCTCCTGGATCTCCGGCGAGGCGGGCGGCGCACCGGCGACGGGAGATGACAGATCTGGGCGCGGGGATCCATTCCCGGCCGGATCTGGCCGGAGGGGAGATGCGGCCGGCGGCTGGTGGCGAGACGAAGTACCGGCGGCGGTGGTTCCCTACGAGAGAGACAAAGAGGATGAGAGAGATGGGGAGCTGACGGGAGGAAGGAGAAGGCGACGGGCGGCGGTGCTGGCCTAGGTAGTTGCCGGCGGGAGGAGCGACGGTGCTCCGGCGGCTTGACGGCGTCGGCCGGAGCAACGGAGAGGACGCGAGGCAGATCGAGAGCGGGAGGCTGCACGGGCGACGACGTGCGCCGTGCGGGCGGCTCGGCCCGGTTCGGGCCCGGTGCAGGCTCCGGATGGGTCTGATGGGCACGCGATGGTGGGAGCGGTGCGAGGACAGGTGGCGGGTGCCACATGGCGCACAACCACTGCCTGCGGGCGGCCTGCGGCTGAAGTGGCCCTATGGCAACACGACAAGTGGCGGGAGGTGACCAGCCGGCGGCGGAATTCGAGGGGAGAGGCGCTCGAAGGTTAGGGAAGGGTTAGGGATGCCAAATTTGGCATGGGGGGGGTCTATAAATAGACATGGGGACTAGGGTTTGGGGGTTTGGAGGGGTTTTAGAGCCCTCCGATCGCGATCCGTCGGATCCGATCGCGAGGTGAGGTAGGATGGGCCTAGGGGAGGTTAGTGGGCTGTGTAGAAGAGGTTTCGGGCTACGAGGGGAGAAGGGAAAAGATGCCCGCGGAGGTTTTCGGAGACCGAAAACGTCCGACGTTTAAACCGGCGACTAGTGCCGCTATATATATCCGTTGGGCTACCAAACGGACTCCGAATGCGATGAAATTTGGCAGGCGGCCTGTCTACACTATAATAAGACCACACCCAAGTTTCAACCCGTTCCGAGAACGTTTTCCGTCCACTCACAAAATAAATATTCGGAGGCACCGTGGGCACGTGCAAGTGTGTCTGGGCTCAGAACGGACAATGGAAAGGACGAGGGGACTCGGGCGGATGCAAGTTTTGAAAACATGCTGATGCAACACACATGATGACATGGCAAGATGCAACACGCAAGCAGATGATAGGGCAACGGCAACGAATAACTGGCTGACACTTGGCGCACCGGTCTCGGGGTGTCACACCAAAGGCCCAGTCCAGATTGCTGTTTTTTGCCTGTTTCAGGGTTTTACAGAAAAGGGATATCAAACGGAGTCCAAACGGAATGAAACCTTCGGGAGAGATATTTTTGGAGAAAATCATGCACGGGAGACTTGAGAACCACGGAGTAGGGCTTACGTGGTGCCCACGAGGAGGACGCGCCCCCTACCTCGTGGGCCCCACGTCTGGCCCCCCGGTGCCCTCCTTCCTCCTATATATACCTACGTACCCCGAAACCATTAGAACAACAGAGAAAACCCTAGTTCCACTGCCGTAACCTTCTGTTCCCGTGAGATCCCATCTTGGAGCCTGTTCGGAGCTCCGCCGGAGGGGGGATCTACCACGGAGTGCTTCTACATCATCATCATCGCCTCACCATGATTTGTGAGTAGTTTACCACATACCTTCGGGTCCGTAGCTAGTATCTAGATGGCTTCTTCTCTCTCGTTGGATCTCAATACAAAGTTCTCCTCGGTCTTCGAGGAGATCTATTCGATGTAATCTCTTTTTGCGGAGTGTTTGTCGAGATCCGATGAATTGTGGGTTTATGATCAAGATTATCTATGAGAAATATTTGGTTCTTCTCTGAACTCTTTATGTATGATTAATATCCTTGCAAGTCTCTTCGAATTATTGGTTTGGTTTGGCCTACTAGATCTATAGTTCTTGCAATGGGATAAGTGCTTGGCTTTGGGTTCAATCTTGTGGTGTCCTTTCCCAGTGACAGTAGGGGTAGCAAGGCACGTATTGTATTGTTGCCATCGAGGATAAAAAGATGGGGTTTATATCATATTGCTTTACTTTATCCCTCTACATCATGTCATCTTGCTTAAGGCGTTACTCTGTTCTGATGAACTCAATACACTAGATGCATGCTGGATAGCAGTCGATGTGTGGAGTAATAGTAGTAGATGCAGAATCGTTTCGGTCTACTTGTCTCAGACGTGATGCCTATATATAATGATCATGCCAAGATAGTCTCATAATTATTCGCTTTTCTATCAATTGCTCGACAGTAATTTGTTTACCCGCCGTAGAATATCGCTATCATGAGAGAAGCCACTAGAGAACACTATGGCCCCCGGGTCTATTCTCAACATATCAATCTACAATCCATTTTACTTTTCCGCTTTTACTTTATATTCTTATAATCAAAAATACCAAAAATATCAAACTATCATCTCTATCAGATCTCACTTTCGTAAGTGACCGTAAAGGGATTGACAACCCCTTATCGCGTTGGCTGCAAAGTTCTTATTTGTTTGTGCAGGTGCGAGGGACTCGCGCGTGGTCTCCTACTGGATTGATACCTTGGTTCTCAAAAACTGAGGGAAATACTTACTCTACTGTGTTGCATCACACTTTCCTCTTCGAGGGAATACAACGTAAGCTCGAGAAGTAGCAAGAAGAATTTCTGGCGCCGTTGCCGGGGAGGCTTATGCAAAAGTCATATGCCAAGTACCTATCGCAAACCCTTATCCTTCGCATTACATTTTTGCCTCTCGTTTTCCTCTCACCCACTTCACTCTTGCCGTTTTATTTGCCCTTCTTCTACCGTGTGTTTATCATTCGCTTGCCTCTTGTTTGCTTGTGTGTTGCTTGCTTGCCAGTCACTATGGCTCTTCCTATCAATGTTGACCCTCACCTCAAGAGGTTGGAGGAGATTAAAAACAATGTTAGACATTTTATGACTATACAATTTGAGCACATTGATTTTTTCAGTAGTGAGCTTAAAGAACAGAAAAAAAATGGAATATATGAATAAAGACCTTGATGATATGTCTAAGGAATTTTATGGTTTGAAATCTCAGTTTGCCCATCTTGAGAACTTAATAACCCAAATTTCGGACAAACAGTCCACCTTGATTAATAAGATGGCTGCTAAACCATAAGAACATGAAAATAAAGATGAAGATCTGAAAATTATTGATGTGTCTCCTATTAGATCCTTGTTTTCTAGTATAAATCTTGATGAAGATAGGATTGGAGATGATTCTACTTTAAGGTGTCCCAATGATTCGGAGTTTTTAGATCTTGATGCTAAAATTGTTAAAAGTGGGAGTGAAGAGATTAAAACTTTGCATAGTGATGAACCCACTACTTTGGATTTCAAGGGATTCAATTATGATAGTTGCTCTTTGATTGATTGTATTTCCTTGTTGCAATCTGTACTAAACTCTCTGCATGCTTATAGTCAAAATAAAGCTTTTACCAAACACATAGTTGATGCTTTGATGCAATGTTATGAAGAAAAACTTGAGTTAGAAGTTTCTATCCCTAGAAAGCTTTATGATGAGTGGGAACCTACCATCAAAATAAAAATTAAAGATCATGGATGCTATGCTTTGTGTGATTTGGGTGCAAGTGTCTCCACTATCCCGAAAACTTTTTGTGATTTGCTAGGGTTCCATGAGCTTGATGATTGTTCTTTGAATTTGCATCTTGCGGATTCCACTATTATTAAACCTATGGGAAGGATTAATGATGTTCTTATTGTTGCCAATAGGAATTATGTGCCCGAAGATTTCATTGTTCTTAATATAGATTGCAATCCTTCATGTCCTATTATTCTTGGTAGACCTTTCCATAGAACGATTGGTGCAATTATTGATATGAAGGAAGGAAATATTAGATTCCAATTTCCGTTAAGGAAAGGCATGGAATACTTTCCTAGAAATAAAATTAAATTACCATATGAATCTTTTATGAGAGCCACTTATGGATTGCCTTACAAAGATGGCAATACCTAGATCTATCCATGTATCGTGCCTAGCTAGGGGCGTAAAACGATAGCGCTTGTTGGGAGGCAACCCAATTTTATATTTTTTGTTTTTGTTCTGTTTAGGAATAAATATTGCATCTAGCTTCTTTTTAGATGTGGTTTTGTGTTTTGTTTAGTGTTTGTGCAAGTAGAACCTTTGGGAAGACCTGTGTGAAGTTTATGTGATCTTGCTGTGAAAAACAGAATCGTTAGCGCTCGCTAGAATGGTCACTAGATTTTACTGGAGCGCGATATTTAGTTGATTCTTTTTGCAGATGATTAATAGAAAAATTACTCATGTTTACCAATTTAGTTGAATTGTTTGGAGTTACAGAAGTATGTGAAACCTGCAGATTACTACAGACTGTTCTGTTTTTGACAGATCCTATTTTTCGTGTGTGGTTTGCTTATTTCAATGCATCTATGAGTGGTATTGGGAAGTATGAACCATAGAGAAGTTGGAATACAGTAGGTTTAACACCAAATTAAACAAAGAATGAATTCATTTCCGTACCTTTGAGTAGTGGTTTGCTTTCCTATACTAACAGAGCTCACGATATTTTTGTCTAAGTTTTGTGTTGTGAAGTTTTCAAGTTTTGAGTATTGCTTTGATGGACTATGGAACAAAGAGTGACAAGAGCCTAAGCTTGGGGATTCCCATGGCACCCCAAGGTAAAATTCAAGGACAACCAAAAGCCTAAGCTTGGGGATGCCCCGGGAAGGCATCCCCTCTTTCGTCTTCATCCATCGGTAACTATACTCGGAGCTATATTTTTATTCACCACATGATATGTGTTTTACTTGGAGCGTCTTGTATAATTTGAGTCTTTTCTTGTTAGTTTGCCACAATTATCCTTGCTGGACACACCTCTTTTAGAGAGTTAAATATGGCCTAGGAATTGTTAGAACACTCTATGTGCTTCACTTATATCTTTTGAGTTGAATAGTTTTTGCTCTAGTGCTTCACTTATATCTTTTAGAGCACGGTGGTGATAATATTTTGAAGAAATTGTTGAACTCTCATGCTTCACTTATATCCTTTTGAGAGTCTATTAAAACATCATGGTAATGTGCTTAGCCTATAAAACTAGTCTTCACATGGTAGACATCCAATATCAATGTAGTAAAAACTTTCACGTTAAGTGCATTGAATATGAGGAGAAGTTGGATGCTTGATAATTGTTTTGAGATAGGAGGATAGTGATATTAGAGTCATGCTAGTGGAGTTATTATGAAATTGAAAAATGCTTGTGTTAAGGTTAGTGATTCCCATAGCATGCACCTATGGTGAACTGCTATGTGACGAAGTTAGAGCATGAGGTATTTGTAAAGTGTTAACCTTTGTGTGGAGGTCGGGCGCGCGCGATGGTTAACTCCTACCAACCTTCCCCCTAGGAGCATGGGTTGATTGCTTTGTTTTGATGACTCGTAGATTTTTGCAATAAGTATATGAGTTCTTTATGACTAATGTTGAGTCCATGGATTATACGCACTCTCACCCTTCCACCATTGCTAGCCTCTCTTGTATCGTGCAACTTTTGCCGGTACCATACACCCACTATATATCCTTCCTCAAAACAGCCACCATATATATTCCTCAAAACAGCCACCATACCTACCTATCATGGTATTTCCAAAGCCATTCCAAGATATATTGCCATGCAACTTTCCACCGTTCTGTTCATATGACACGCTTCATATTGTCATATTGACATGCATGATCATGTAGTTGACATCGTATTTGTGGCAAAGCCACCTTGCATAATTTTTCATACATGTCACTCTTGATTCATTGCACATCCCGGTACACCGCCGGAGGCATTCATATAGAGACATAATTTGTTCTAGTATCGAGTTGTAATATCGAGTTGTAATATCGAGTGTGATTATCATCATTATTAGAGCATTGTCCCATGTGAGGAAAGGCTAAATCAATAAAGCCCCTCCAAAAAAGAAAAAAAAAGAAAGGCCAAAGAACAAAAAAAGGCCAAAGAAAAAAAGGCCGAAAAAAGGAAAAGAAAAGAAAAAGGGACAAATGCTACTATCTTTTTCCACACTTGTGCTTCAAAGTAGCACCATGTTCTTCATGATATAGAGTCTCGTGTTTAGTCACTTTCATATACTAGTGGGAATTTTCATTATAGAACTTGGCTTGTATATTCCAACGATGGTCTTCCTAAAATGCCCTAGGTCTTCATGAGCAAGCAAGTTGGATGCACACCCACTAGTTTCTTTTGTTGAGCTTTCATACATAGTTTAGCTCTAGTGCATCCGTTGCAAGGCAATCCCTACTCACTCACATTGATATCTATTGATGGGCATCTCCATAGCCCATTGATACGCCTAGTCGATGTGAGACTATCTCCCTCCTTTTGTCTTCTCCACAACCACCTCTCTATTCCACCCATAGTGCTATGTCCACGGCTCACGCTCATGTATTGCGTGAAAGTTGAAAGCTTTGAAAGAATAGAGTATGAAAACAAGTGCTTGGCTGAAATCGAGGTTGTGCATGATATGAATATTTTGTGTGATGAAGAGGGAGCATAGCCAGACTATATGATTTTGTAGGGATAACTTTCTTTAGCCATAGTATTTTGAAAAGACATGATTGCTTTGCTAGTATGCTTGAAATATTATTATTTCCTATGTCAATATAGACAATTGTCTTGAATCTTTCAGATCTGAACATTCATGCCACAATTAAGAGAATTACATTGAAAACTATGTTGGTTAGTGATACGTCTCCGTCGTATCTATAATTTTTAATTGTTCCATGCCGATATTCTACAACTTTCATATACTTTTGGCAACTTTTTATACTATTTTTTGGGACTAACATATTGATGCAGTGCCCAGTGTCAGTTCCTGTTTGTTGCATGTTTTTTGTTTCGCAGAATATCCATATCAAACGGAGTCCAAACGGAATAAAAACAGACGGAGATTTTTTTGGAATATATGTGAAGTTTGGAAAGCGAAACTAACACGAGACGATGCTCGAGTGGGCCTCGAGGGTGGGGGCGCGCCCCCCTGCCCAAGGCGCGCCCTGGGCCCTCGAGGCCACACCATAAGGCGATTGATGCCCTTCTTTTGCCGCAAGAAAGCTAATTTCCAGATAAAAATCGTGTCAAAAAATGAGCCCAATCGGAGTTACGGATCTCCGGGAATTTAAGAAACGGTGAAGGGCCAGAATCTGGGAACGCAGAAACAGAGAGAGACAGAGAGACAGATCCAATCTCGGAGGGGCTCTCGCCCCTCCACCGCCATGGAGGCCATGGACCAGAGGGGAAACCCTTCTCCCATCTAGGGAGAAGGTCAAGGAATAATAAGAAGGAGGGGGGCTCTCTCCCCCTCGCTTCCGGTGGCACCGGAGTGCCACCTGTGCCATCATCGTGTGATGGTGATCTACACCAACACCTCCGTCATCTTCACCAACATCTCCATCACCTTCCCCCATCTATCTACAGCGGTCCACTCTCCCGCAAACCGCTGTACCCTCTACTTGAACATGGTGCTTTATGCTTCATATTATTATCCAACGATGTGTTGCCATCCTATGATGTCTGAGTAGATTATCGTTGTCCTATCGGTGATTGGTGAATTGCTATGATTGATTTAAATTGCTTGTGGTTATGTTGTTGTCCTTTGGTGCCCATCATATGAGCGTGCGCATGGATCACACCATAGGGTTAGTTGTATGTTGATAGGACTACATATTGGAGGGCAAGAGTGGCAGAAGCTTCAACCTAGCGTAGAAATTGATGCATACGGGATTGAAGGGGGACCAATATATTCTAATGCTATGGTTGGGTTTTACCTTAATGAACGTTAGTAGTTGCGGATGCTTGCTAATAGTTCCAATCATAAGTGCATAGAATTCCATGTAAGGGATGACATGCTAGAATTGGTCTCTCCCACATAAAACTTGTTATCGGTCTAGTAACGTAGTCAATTGCTCAGGGGCAATTTCGCAACTCTTACCAACACTTTTCCACACTTACTATCATTAACTTTATCTTAACAGCCCCTAGCTTATATTTACCTGCTCTTTATATTCTTGCAAACGAATCCCACAAAAACCACAAAGTACTTATAGTTTCATACTTGTTCTAGGTAAAGTAAACGTCAAGCGTGCGTAGAGTTGTATCGGTGGTCGATAGAACTTGAGGGAATATTTGTTCTGCCTTTAGCTCCTCGTTGGGTTCGACACTCTTACTTATCGAAAGAGGCTACAACTGATCCCCTACACTTGTGGGTTATCAAGACCTTTTTCTGGCGCCGTTGCCGGGGAGCAATAGCGTGGGGTGAATATTCTCGTGTGTGCTTGTTTGCTTTATCACTAAGTAGATTTTATTTGCTGTTCTAAGTTGTTCTCTATCTTTAGTTATGGATATGGAACACTAAATACCAAAAAACTTAGGTGTAGTTGCTACTCAAGGAGATGGGGAACCTCCTAAAACCCTCGATGCTCATTATGTGAAAGATATTATGTACTACTTTGATAATCCTAAGAAAACCCCATTCAACTATTAATGGGAGTAACGTTGGATCAACGTGAATACTTTAGGGATTATCGCTTGACACAAAAAGGGAAATTGTTATGGGATCAAATACATTTGTTGCATTGGTATGCTCGGCAACTATGCTTGAGATATGATTATACTTGTTGCTCTAGGATCAAGGCTCCACACCTTCCCTTTTCATGCAAATTTAATGATAATGAAACCTTAGCTTCTTATGCTAATGGTATATATGATTATTATAATGTGGAACAAATAAAAGAATTCGTTTCTTTTAAGGGTGCTTATGAAATTGAATCTCTGTTTAAAAAGAATGATGCTTTTGATGATGATGTTTCTAGGCCTGAAAATCTTGCTATATTGAAATATTGCTATTTGAATTATGAATATAACTACAATATTGTTGCGTTTATTGAGAAGGTCTTCGCTGTCCAAGAAGAGACTAATATTTTGTAGGAGCCTATGGAAGAAGAAATCAATGACACTGTGAGCTCATTGGATGAAAAAGATGAGGAGGAGAGCGAATAACAAAAGGAGGAAGAGCGGATTAGCTACCCGTGCCCACCTTCTAATGAGAGTAACTCTTCAACTCATACATTTTTTAATTTCCCTTCGTGCTTACCGAAGGATGAATGCTGTGATGATTTCTATGATCCCGTTGATTATTTTGAAATATCCCTATTTGATGATGCTTGCTATGCCTGTGGCCAAGATGCCAACATGAATTATGCTTATGGAGATGAACTTGCTATAGTTCCTTATGGTCAACATGAGATAGTTGCTATTGCACCCACACATGATAGTCCTATTATCTTTTTGAATTCTCCAAACTACACTATATCGGAGAAGTTTGCACTTATTAAGGATTATATTGATGGGTTGCCTTTTCCCGTTACACATGATGATTTTGATGAATATAATATGCATGTGCTTGATGCTCCTACTTGCAGTTATTATGAGAGAGGAACTACATCTCCGCCTCTCTATGTTTCCAACATGATAAAATTGCAAGAAACTGCTTATACTATGCATTGGCCTTTAATTGATGTGCATGAATTGTTCTTGTATGACATGCCTATGCATAGGAAGAGAGTTAGACTTCGTTGTTTCATGACACATATCACTTTGTGCTCACTACTAAATGTCAAATCATTGCTAATTAAAATTGGCTTTGATATACCTTGGGATCCGGGTGGATCCATTACTTGAGCACTATATGCCTAGCTTAATGGCTTTAAAGAAAGCGCTGCCAGGGAGACAACCCGAAAGTTTTAGAGAGTCATTTATTTCTGTTGTGTGATTTTATAAAGTTTAAAAACATAAAAAATAAAGAGGGGAACCTAAACTTTTTCAAAAAGAAAAGTGAAAGTAAGAAGGACGAGCACTGTTGAAATGGGGGAGCTCCTTGAACTTTGTTCATGCCCATGGAAACTTTGCAAATCTTGAATTACAGAAACTTTTCATCAAAAATAATTATCCCCTTGTACAATTCCATTGTATTATAAAAATAATGTGCCAAGGTTTGCCTTTAGGATGTTTACAATGCTTGTTGGTTTGTGCGGTGCAGGACAGAAACTTTGGCTGTAGTGCGCGATTTTACATTTTTTTGCTGGAATGTCAAATGGTTCTGAAACTTTTTGCACTGTCTTTCTATGCAAATTGTTGATTTTTCCTAATTTTGGAAGAATTTTCAAGTATCAGAAGTATGGTGAATGTTCAGATTATTACAGACTGTTCTGTTTTAGACAGATTCTGTTTTTGATGCATAGTTTGCTTGTTTTGATGAAACTATCAATTTCTATCAGTGGATTAAGCCATGGAGAAGTTATATTACAGTATCTACAATGCAAAAACAAAATATGAATTGGTTTGCAACAGTACTTGGAGTACTGATTTGCTTTATTATACTAACGGATCTTACCGAGTTTTCTGTTGAAGTTTTGTGTGGATGAAGTGTTCGAAGATCGAGGAGGTCTCGATGTGAGGAGAAGAAGGAGAGGCAAGAGCTCAAGCTTGGGGATTCCCAAGGCACCCCAAGTAAATATTCAAGGAGACTCAAGCGTCTAAGCTTGGGGATGCCCCGGAAGGCATCCCCTCTTTCTTCAACAAGTATCGGTATGTTTTCGGATTCGTTTCATTCATGTGATATGTGCAGATCTTGGAGCGTCTTTTGCATTTAGTTTTCACTTTTTCTTTTATGCACCATGCTGGTATGAGATAGTCCTTGGTTGATTTATATAATGCTCTTTGCACTTCACTTATATCTTTTGAGTATGGCTTTATAGAATACTTCATGTGCTTCACTTACATCATTTGAAGTTTGGATTGCCTGTTTCTCTTCACATAGAAAACCGCCAGTTGAAGAATGCTCTTTTGCTTCACTTATAATTGTTAGAGCACGGGCGTAACTTTTGTAGAAAGAATTAAAACTATCTTGCTTCAGTTATATCTATTTAGAGAGTTGACAAGAATTGGTCATTCACATGGTTAGTCATAAAATCCTACATAAACTTGTAGATAGCTGAATATGATATGTTTGATTCCTTGCAATAGTTTTGCGATATAAAGATGGTCATATTAGAGTCATGCTAGTGGGTAGTTGTGGATTGTAGAAATACTTGTGTTGAAGTTTGTGATTCACTAGCATGCACGTATGGTGAACTGTTATGTGATGAAGTTGGAGCATGATTTATTTATTGAGTGTCATCCTTTGTGTGGAGGTCGGGGGCGCGCGATGGTTAACTCCTACCAACCTCCCCCCTAGGAGCATGCGTGTAGTACTTGGTTTCAATGGCTAATAAATTTTTGCAATAAGTATGTGAGTTCTTTATGACTAATGTTGAGTCCATGGATTATACGCACTCTCACCCTTCCACCATTGCTAGCCTCTCTTGTACCGCGCAACTTTCGTCGGTACCATACACCCACCATATACCTTCCTCAAAGCAGGCACCATACCTACCTATTATGGCACTTCCATAGCCATTCCGAGATATATTGCCATGTAACTCCACTGTTCCGTTTATTATGACACGCACCATCATTGTCATATTGCCTTGCATGATCGTAAGATAGCTAGCATGATGTTTCCATGGCTTATCCATTTTTTGATGTCATTGTTACGCTAGATCATTGCACATCACGGTACACCGCCGGAGGCATTCATATAGAGTCGTACTTTGTTCTAGTATCGACTTGTAAGCAAATAAAAGTGTGATGATCTTCATTATTAGAGCATTATCCCATGTGAGGAAAGGCCAAATAAAAAAAGATGGCCTAAAAAATAGAGAGGGGCTAAAAAAAGAGAAAGCCCCTCCAAAAAAACAAAAAAACAAAAAACAAAAAAATGAGAGAAAAGAGAGAAGGGACAATGCTACTATCCTTTTCCACACTTGTGCTTCAAAGTAGCACCATGATCTTCATAATAGAGAGTCTCTTGTTTTGTCACTTCCATATACTAGTGGGAATTTTCATTATAGAACTTGGCTAGTATATTCCAACGACGGGCTTCCTCAAATGCCCTAGGTCTTCATGAGAAAGCAAGTTGATGCACACCCACTAGTTTTCTTTTGAGCTTTCATACACTTATAGCTCTAGTGCATCCGTTACATGGCAATCCCTACTCACTCACATTGATATCGATTGATGGACTTCTCCATAGTCCATTGATTTGCCTAGTTGATGTGAGACTTTCTCCCACCTTTTGTCTATCACCACCTTCTATTCCACCCATAGTGCTATGTCCATGGCTCACGCTCATGTATTGCGTGAAAGTTGAAAAGGTTTGAGAATACTAAAGTATGAAACAATTGCTTGGCTAAAACCGGGGTTGTGCATGATTTAAATACTTTGTGTGGTGAAGATGGAACATAGCCAGACCATATGATTTTGTAGGGATAACTTTCTTTGGCCATGTTATTTTGAAGTGACATGATTGCTTTATTAGTATGCTTGAAGTATTATCGTCCTAATGTCAAATGATAGACTATTGCTTTGAATCACTCGTGTCTTAATATTCATGCCCTGATTAGATTACATGATAAAGATTATGCTAGGTAGCATTCCACATCAAAAATTATCTTTTTTATCATTTACCTACTCGAGGACGAGCAGGAATTAAGCTTGGGGATGCTGATACGTCTCCGTCGTATCTATATTTTTTTATTGTTCCATGCCAATATTCTACAACTTTCATATATTTTTGGCAACTTTTTATACTATTTTTTGGGACTAACATATTGATCCGTGCCCCGTGCCAGTTCCTATTTGTTGCATGTTTTTTGTTTCACATAATATCCATATCAAACAGAGTCTAAACGGAATAAAAACGGATGGAGATTTTTTTTTGAATATATGTGAATTTTGGGAAGCGAAACTAACACGAGACGATGCTCGAGTGGGCCTCGAGGGTGGGGGGCGCGCCACCCTGCCCAGGGCGCGCCCAGGGCCCTCGAGGCCACACCGTAAGGCGGTTAACGCCCTTCTTTCGCCGCAAGAAAGCTAATTTCCGGATAAAAATCGTGTCAAAAGATGAGCCCAATCGGAGTTACGGATCTCCGGGAATTTAAGAAACGGTGAAGGGCCATAATCTGGGAACGCATAAACAGAGGGAGACAGAGAGACAGATCCAATCTCGGAGGGGCTCTCGACCCTCCGCCACCTTGGAGGCCATGGACCAGAGGGGAAACCCTTCTCCCATCTAGGGAGAAGGTCAAGGAAGAAGAAGAAGGAGGGGAGATCTCTCCCCCTCACTTCTAGTGGCACCGGAGTGCCACCCGGGCCATCATCGTCTGACGGCGATCTACACCAACACCTCCGTCATGTTCACCAACATCTCCATCTCCTTCCCCCATCTATCTACAGTGGTCCACTCTCCCGCAACCCGCTGTACCCTCTACTTGAACATGGTGCTTTATGCTTCATATTATTATCCAATGATGTGTTGCCATCCTATGATGTCTAAGTATATTATCGTTGTCCTATCGGTGATTGGTGAATTGCTATGATTGATTTAAATTGCTTGTGGTTATGTTGCTGTCCTTTGGTGCCCATCATATGAGCGCGCGCGTGGATCACACCGTAGGGTTACTTGTATGTTGATAGGACTACGTATTGGAGGGTAAGAGTGACAGAAGCTTCAACCAAGCATAGAAATTGATGCATGTGGGATTGAAGGGGGACCAATATATCTTAATGCTATGGTTAGGTTTAACCTTAATGAACATTAGTAGTTGCGGATGCTTGCTAATAGTTCCAATCATAAATGCATAGAATTCCATCTAAGGGATGACATGCTAACAGTGGCCTCTCCCACATAAAACTTGCTATCGGTCTAGTAATGTAGTCAATTGCTTAGGGGCAAGTTCGCAACTCCTACCAACACTTTTCCACACTCGCTATCATTAACTTTATCTTATCAGCCCCTAGTTTATATTTACCTGCTCTTTATATTCTTGCAAACCGATCCCACAAAAACCACAAAGTACTTATAGTTCCATACTTGTTCTAGGTAAAGTGAACGTCAAGCGTGCGTAGAGTTGTATCGGTGGTCGATAGAACTTGAGGGAATATTTGTTCTGCCTTTAGCTCCTCGTTGGGTTCGACACTCTTACTTATCGAAAGAGGCTACAACTGATCCCCAACACTTGTGGGTTATCAGTTAGCATTCCACATCAAAAATTCTGTTTTTATCATTTACTTACTCGAGGACGAGCAGGAATTAAGCTTGGGGATGCTTGATACGTCTCCAACGTATCTATAATTTTTTATTGTTCCATGCTATTATTTATGATGTTTTGGATGTCTAACGGGCTTTGTCATACACTTCTATATTATTTTTGGGACTAACCTACTAACCCAAAGGCCTAGTCCAGATTGCTGTTTTTTTGCCTGTTTCAGGGTTTTACAGAAAAGGAACATCAAACGGAGTCCAAACGGAATGAAACCTTCGGGAGATATATTTTTGGAGAAAATCACGCACGGGAGACTTGATAACCACCGAGTAGGGCTTAGGTGGTGCCCACGAGGGTGGGGGCACACCCCCCCAGGGCGCGCCCCTGCCTCGTAGGCCCCACGTCTGGCCCTCGGTGCCCTTCTTTCTCCTATATATACCTACATACCCGGAAACTATTAGAACAATAGACAAAACCCTAGTTCCACCGCCGTAACCTTCTGTTCCCGTGAGATCCCATCTTGGGGCCTGTTCCGGAGCTCTGCCGGAGGGGGGATCTACCACGGAGTGCTTCTACATCATCATCATCGCCTCACCATGAGTTGTGAGTAGTTTACCACAGACCTTCGGGTCCATAGCTAATATCTAGATGGCTTCTTCTCTCTCTTTGGATCTCAATACAAAGTTCTCCTCGGTCTTCGAGGAGATCTATTCGATATAATCTCTTTGTGCGGTGTGTTTGTTGAGATCCGATGAATTGTGGGTTTATGATCAAGATTATCTATGAGAAATATTTGGTTCTTCTCTGAACTATTTATGTATGATTATAATATCCTTGCAAGTCTCTTCGAATTATTGGTTTGGTTTGGCCTACTAGATCTATAGTTCTTATAATGGGAGAAGTGCTTGGCTTTGGGTTCAATCTTGTGGTGTCCTTTCCCAGTGACAGTAGGGGCAGCAAGGCACGTATTGTATTATTGCCATCGAGGATAAAAAGATGGGGTTTATATCATATTGCTTGAGTTTATCCCTCTACATCTTGTCATCTTGCTTAAGGCGTTACTCTGTTCTTATGAACTCAATACACTAGATGCATGCTGGATAGCGGTCGATGTGTGGAGTAATAGTAGTAGATGCAGAATCGTTTTGGTCTACTTGTCTCGGACATGATGCCTATATATAATGATCATGCCTAGATAGTCTCATAATTATTCACTTTTCTATCAATTGCTCGAGAATAATTTGTTTACCCTCCTTAGAATATCTCTATCATGAGAGAAACCACTAGAGAACACTATGGCCCCTAGGTCTATTCTCAACATATCAATCTACAATCCATTTTACTTTTCCGCTTTTACTTTCTATTCTTATAATAAAAAAATACCAAAAATATCAAACTATCATCTCTATCAAATCTCACTTTCGTAAGTGACCGTAAAGGGATTGACAATCCCTTATCGCGTTGGCTGCGAAGTTCTTATTTGTTTGTGCAGGTGCGAGGGACTCGCGCGTGGTCTCCTACTGGATTGATACCTTGGTTCTCAAAAACTAAGGGAAATACTTATGCTACTGTCCTGCATCGCCCTTTCCTCTTCATGGGAATACAATGCAAGCTCGAGAAGTAGCAGCCAACACCTAGGATCTTATAGCCCGGCGTGGTTTGTATGTTATTTCAAATGGCAAGAGCTCGATGGCCCATTTGCCTATGCGGCCTATGGCATCCTTGTTGTTTATAATATCATTGAGTGGTACTTCGGATGCCACTGTAATCGAACACTCTTGAAAGTAGTGTCGGAGCTTCTAAGTATACCACTCACGACCTAGTGAGTTGCTGAGATATAAAGCAACATTGCCGCACCGACACTCGGAGCGGCTAGGTTTGGATTTCCCGCTAATAGGGTCTTTATTTCTTCTAGTCTGACTGTGGCCGCATCCGTCCATTCAAAGTTGTCCGTGCACCTTACCAGTATATAAAGTGGTAATGCTTTTTCTCCCAATCTGGAGATGAAGCAATTTAAGGCTGCCACGCACCCAGCTAGAGTTTGGACTTGTTTTAGATCGGTTGGTGTAGCCAGCCGTGACAAGGCTCGAATTTTAGCTGGGTTTGCTTCTATTCCTCTATGTGAGACGATAAACCCTAATAGCTTTCTGAACGGAACGCCGACGACGCATTTTTTCGGATTGAGTCGTATGCCATATGTCCGGAGGTTATCGAACGTGAGGCGGAGATCATCCACCAATGTTTCGACGCGTTTGGTATTGATGACTACATCGTCGACGTACGCCTCCACTGTCTTGCCGATTTGTTTCTCTAAGCATGTTTGAATCATGCGTTGATATGTGGCACCAGTGTTTTTGAGCCCAAAGGGTATGGTGTTGAAGCAAAAAGGCCCATATGAAGTGATAAACATCGTCGCAGCCTGGTCGGATTCCTTCATTTTTATCTGATGGTATCCGGAGTAAGCATCGAGGAAGCATAACGAGTCATGTCCTACTGTTGCCTCGATGATCCGGTCGATGCGGGGTGGTGGAAAAGGATCCTTAGGGCAAGCCTTGTTTAGGTCTTTAAAATCAACACAAAGGCGCCATAATTTATCCTTCTTCGGTACCATGACCAAATTGGCTAGCCAATCCGGATGTTTAATTTCCCTGATGAATCTGGCTTCCAGTAACTTCGCCAGCTCTTTCCCCATAGCTTGTCTTTTGGGTTCAGAAAATCGTCGCAGTGACTGCTTGACCGGTTTGAAGCCTTTGATGATGTTGAGGCTGTGTTCGGCCAGCCTGCGTGGGATCCCAGGCATGTCTCAAGGATGCCAGGCGAATATGTCACAGTTTTCTCGTAGAATGCACGCAAAGCGTTGTCTACCATTGGGTCCAGCTAGCTCCAATGGATGTTGTCTTATTGGGGTCCGTCGGATGCACCTAAAATTTGATAATTTCATCTTCTGGCTTGAAGGAGGTAGATTTAGATCTTTTATCAAGGACTACATCATCCTTGTCTACTATGGATCGTAAGGTGGTTAATTCTTCGGCCGCAAAGGCTTTAGATAGTGCCTCTAGGGCCAAGGATGTGGTTTTGTTTTCGGCACGGAGTGCTCTGTCCGGATCACTTATGACTGTGATTATTCATTGGGCCCTGACATTTTAAGCTTCATGTACCCGTAATGGGGTATGGCCTGAAAGCGTGAGAAAGCGTCCCACCACAGAAGGGCATGGTATCCACTGTTGAAGGGGACAATGTGGAACAGCGGTTCGTTTGACCTGTAGTTCTTGGGCGTGCCGAATTCTACGTTGAATTTAATACTTCCCAAACACCGGGCTTCCCAGCTGGGGATGATTCCTCGAAAGGTTGTATTACTTTGCTCAATGCGAGTTTTATCGACCTGCATTTTTTCAAGCGTGTCCTCGTATATGAGGTTGAGTCCGATACCGCCATCCATGAGCACTTTGGTAAGGCGAAAGCCATCTACTATTGGGTTTAGTACAAGAGCAGCTGGGGCTCGGACTGGCCAGACTTGTCGTCGTCGGCAGTAAAAGTGATCGCCACGTCGTTCCATGGGCTTACAGCGGTTATTTAATGAACCTCGGCGAGTTCGCGATGTGCTCTCTTGTGCCGGTTGTTTGAAGAGAAGGTCTCGAAGACCGTGAGGACGTCAAAATTGTCCTCCTCTCGAGTTGCGGTGGCGAGGAGGGCTTCACCACTTTTAGCTACCTGTCGGAGTACCCAACATGCTCGAAGGCTGTGGGTTGGGATCATGCTCGAGGTCGCATGTATCGGGAAAAGTTTATCTAGGAGTTCATCTAGAACGGACCTATGTCCTGTGAAAGGTTTATTTTTCTTGCCGACGGGCATATGATCGGATGCCCTGCTAGGGTATGTCCATTTTGCATTAGCGGCATATTGTCCGAAGACAGGCTGTTCTAGATGGGTATTTTGGGCCTTCCAAGTACTTTCTATGGCGCAGTACTTTCGTACTAAGTGCGACAACTCTGTAAAACTCTGTACGCGATGGCGGTTGAGGGCGTTCAAGACTCCCTCGTCTGTGCAATTGTGGTGAAATATTGGAACCACGCCGTCGTCGCAGCAGTCCTTAATCTTGTTTTTAACAAGTAGGAATATGGCCCAGAAGTGATGGACCGTCTCCTGGGGCTGCTGCCGCACATACATTAAGTCTCATATGTCTGGAGGTCCAGAGTTACCTGGAGAGTATTTATTGTGGTGGGTGGGTGTGACTAAATTTGAGTCCCGACCCAATATAGTATCCGGGGTTTGCAAAACCTCCGGTGTAGACAACTCGGGCCCAGCAGGATCTGAGCGTTCCCCGGGCTTGGCGTCTGTCCCTGAGCTCGTAAGATGCGGAGTCCCGCCCGAAGGAAGGATGTTCAAATCAAAGGGTTCGGAGATCCGGACACAGGCGGTCTCCGGTTCCTCGACGGCCGCCACTAGGTGAGTGATCAGGGTGGAATTGTCTTCCTCCTGACCGGGTTTAGGCCCAATCCAATCATTGGATGCTGAAAGCCCTAGGGCGGCAATGCGATCCAGTAGCTTGTTTAAGGACGAGGAATCCGCCGGATTCGCGTCTTCGGAATGTTCGGAGCCATCGTAGGAGTGGTGCTCGGTGACCACAGGGGACGCGGTCTGCTAAACGGCCACGCGGGCACAAATGGCGAACCCGCCGAGCTGGAGGACCTGGCCAAGAGCCAGGATTTTTCCGAGGGTGATGTCATCGTTGATGATGAGACAGTCCACCAATCGCTTCTCGCGAGTACACAGCAGAGCTCTCAATGAAAGCACCATTGTTGGTGTCAAAATCGGCAAATCTCGGGTAGGGGTGCCCAAGCTGTGCGTCTAAGGATCAATGTTAATGAGGGACTGGGGACACGATGTTTACCCAGGTTCGGGCCCTCTCTATTGAGGTAATACCCTACTTCCTACTTGATTGATCTTGATGAATATAGGGTTATAAGAGTTGATCTACCTCGAGATCGTAATGGCTAAACCCTAAAAGTCTAGCCTATGTAATTGTGATTCTGCTAGCCTCTACGGACTAAACCCTCCGGCCTATATACATGCCGGAGGGGGCCTAGGGTTACACAAAGATGACTTGGGGAGGAAGGAATCACTACATCCGGACATCTATCTTGCCTTTCTACATACATAGGAGTCCCATCCGGACACGGGGGATGACCTTCTGCTTTTATCTTCACGGCCCATCAGTCCGGCCCAGCTTCAGTAGCCCAGACACTCGAGGACCCCTAAATCCAGGACTCCCTCACCTGCAAACAAAAACATTTTTCTTGGAGCGACTGTGTGGGATGTATCTACGAACGGAAACGTTTAGCTGGGACTGAATGTGTGGGATGTACTTACGATCGGAAACAATTTCGCATGTATAATTGTATTTTTAGCACTACTATATGTATAACCATATTTGAGCGCTCCCCGGTCGCACACGACCTCATTTTACCGAGCGTGTGTGACAGGAGGACATGTCCCCGACAGTTTTTGGATCGTGTGGAAAGGACCCCCCTATCGCAGTCACGCACTTGGCGACGGTTCTGAACGCCGTCGCGGAAAGGGGTTAAAAATCGTTTGTATAGCACCGATGCATACCAGTGGTACTTGACCAACATTACCTACCCTACGTACACGCCACCATACCAAGAGTTATCAAATAAGTATATCATCAAATACAATCTGCTTGCATGTGGTAATAATTAGAGAGCGTTACGGCAAAAACTTGATGCACCTCATGTACAAACCGGGCACTCTCCCCCGAAGTGTCAAGGTATTGAATGGAAACCAATGTCTGCAACACACAACTCCATTTTTTATATTTTGAACTTCAGACTTTTTCTATGATTAACACACACCATCCAAAGCCACATGCCCAAATTTGGCCACTTTTTGAGTAGGTCTTCTATTTTCGAGGAATTATCTGATTTTCCGGTCATTGTAAAGGGGCAAACGCTCTTGTGTAGAAACTAATGTGCAAATAGCTCCGAAAGAGACGAGACTGTGCATGCTTTCCTCATCTCAGCCATGTAGGGTGTGGTAACAATTTGATTACCATACGACATAAACTTGATGCACCTCGTGTATAAACAAAACACTCTTACCACAAGTGTCAAGGTTTCGAAATAAAACCGCCGCCTCCCATACACAACTCCATTTTTAATATTTTAAACTTCAAACTTACTATTATTAATACAGACCATCCAAAGCCACATGCTCAACAAAATTGCTTTTCAAGTTGGTCTACTATTTTCGAGGCATTGTCTAGTTTTTTGGCCACTGAAAAGGCCCAAACGCTTTCCAGTACAAAATAACATGCAAACGAGCTCTAAAAGGGATGAAACTTTGCGTGTTGTCTTCATCTTACGCATCTAGGATGTGATAATAATTTGAGAGTGTTAGGACAAAAACATGATACACCTCGTGTCCAAACTGGATACTCTCTCCTAAAGTGACCGAGTTTTGAACAGAAACCGCCGCCTACCACACACAACTCCATTTCTTTTCTTTTGAACTTCCAACCTTTTCTAGGATTAATAAACAAAATCCAAAGCCATGTGCTCAGAGTTGGCCACTTTTCAAGTTGGTCTGCTATTTTTGAGGCATTGTCCAATTTTTGCGGCCATTGAAAAGGGTCAAATGCTCTTTGGTAGAAAATAACGTGAAAACGAGCTCCAAAAGGGATGAGACCTTGAATGATGTATTCATCTCACCCATGTAGGGTGTGGTAATAATGTAAGAGCCTTACGGCAAAAACTTAGCGCACCTCGTGTACAAATCGGACACTCTCCCTCGAGGTGTCAAGGTTTCAAACTAAAACCGCCGCTTGCCATACACAACTCCACTTATATATTTTGAACTTCAAACTAATTCTAGGATTAATACACACCATCCAAAGCCACATGCTCAATTTTGGCCACTTTTTAAGTTGTTCTACTATTTTCGAGGCATTATCTGATTTCCGGGCCATTGAAAAGGGCCAAAAGCTTTTCAATAGAAAATAACATGCAATCGAGCTCCAAAAGGGATGATTATTTGCGTGATGTCTCCATATCCACCATGTAGGGTGTGGTAATAATTTGAGAGTGTGATGGCAAAAACTTGATATACCTCGTGTCCAGAACGGACACTCTTCCCTAAAGTGTCAGAGTTTTGAACGAAAACTGTCGCCTGCCACACACAGCTACATTTTTCTTTCTTTTGAACTTCAAACCTTTTCTAGGATTAATACACACCATCCAAAGCCACATGCTCAAATTTGGCCACTTTTCAAGTTGGTTTGCTATTTTTGAGGCATTATCTTATTTTTCGGCCATTGAAAAGGGTCAAACGAGCTCCAAAAGGGATTATACTTTGCATGTTGTGTTCATCTCACCCATGTAGGGTGTGCTAATAATTGGCATACAGACGTGCTCCAAAATGTACGCAAATTTGCATGGTGTCTTCGTCTCACCCATGTAGTGAGTGGTAATAATTTGAGAGCATTACCGCAAAATATTGATGCATTTTGGTGTATGATCCGGACACTCTCCCTCGTAGCGTCAGGGTTTCGAACCGCGCTGCCTTCCACACACAACTCATTTTTTTCTTCTAAACTTCAAACCTTTTTTCTAGGATGAACACAGATCCAAAGCCACATGCTCAAATTTGGCCACTTTTTGAGTTGGTCTAGTATTTTCGAGGCATTAGCTGATTTTACAGGCACTGGAAAGGGCAAAACGCTCCTTGGAATTTTTTCCATGATTCATACTCACATTTGGAAGCTGTCGGATTCAGGGCTCCGCAAAACCCAAGAAGTTTGAACATAGGGGCGTGAACGAAGATGTCACCCGCTCGCGTCTACCTAGCTCCTCGCCCTCGTCGGTGGAGAGATTCAAGCAAACAACAAATAGAACACACAAGAGTTTACCCAGGTTCGGGCCACCGTGTGGTGTAAGACCTTACTTCCTGCTTTGGTGGATTAGCCTCAGGTGGGCTGGAATATGAGCTAGTACAGCGGTTCCTGAGCTCAGGAGGTGAGCTCAGGAGGGTCAGGAGGCAAGTGTTCTTGCTCCTTATGTGGTGGCAGAGTGTATCGATCGATCCCCTAGGCTAGGTTCGACTTGTCTTAGCTTGTTCCACCCCCTCCTTCCATAGTGGGGGTTCTAGCTACTTATATAGGTGGCCACGGTCCTCTCCCCCCGAAATGTTTAGGCGGGAAGGGATCCCACAACGGACATTTTTGAGCGGGAACACAAGGATGTTCGTATCCTGACAAAAGGGGTCTTCGCCTGCAAAGGATCAGACGATGACACGGTGGTGGGCTCGACGGTGACATCCTCCTTGTCGTCCCTGCGGTCTTCGGTCTTATTGCACCAAAGGGGAAACCTTTGCCCCCGCTTCTTGGGAACCCGCGGCTGCGCTGTCCCCTTTGCACCAAAATGGCAACTACGCCGCTGGCGGACGCTGGCACCCGCTGGCGCGGTGCGTCACTGCTAACATCACTGCCTCCTCCGGAGGCAGACTTGGCCTTGGATTCTCCGCCCCTCCGGAGCGCCTTGCCGAGGCCGCTCCTGAGGGGGTCTTGACGTCGTTCTCCTCGCGAGGGTCTTGGGTAGCTGGTCGATCAGCTGGGTCGTACCAGGCCGTAGTAGGAGCGGGTTGCGGCCCGCAGACAAGCAAGTCTGGGTACCCTGGTTCCCAGTACGCCGACGGTAGCCCCCGGGACCAAGGGGCGCGCGGAGTTGGCTTCGGGGCGAAGCCTTAGTCGAGGACGAAGTGCCGCGGGACCCAAAGGCAGCGGGCCATGCTGGCGTGCGACCGTTGGATGTGATGTGGGTGGCCCCGCCTCCCACGCAGTCTTGGTAGTCGTGCGCCTTGCCAATCGCACGACCGGTAGGGCTTCTTGCTGTCGCCTCTGCTTTCTGTCATCCAATCGCTCCCTTTCTTCACTTGCCTTCTCTGCCCCTTCCTCCTTGCCATCATGATGCGCAGGGCAAAGAAGAGGGAGGACGGCGAGCCTGCCGCGTCGCCGCCGGTGCTCGAGCCGGCGCTGGGTCGCTCCCTCATAGTGAACCAGTAGGGTCTGGACAAGGTGTGTCGCGCCTTGGCCGACGCATCTAACGAGTGGGGGCCGACCCGGGTCTGGCTTGCTTCCCGGCCGGTGGCAGAGCTCGGCGCCAATGACATCCAGCTTCATCTCCACGCCATCTTCGGGGGTCTCCTTCCCCCTTTCTCTGCCTTCTTCTATGCAGTGCTCACGCATTACCAGATTCGGGCGTTACACCTGGACCCCAGGTCCATCATCCTTCTTTCCGGCTTCGCGTTCCTATGTGAAGCTTTCATTGGCGTTTTCCCGTCTGTGGCCTTGGTTCGCCACTTCTTCGCCCTCTCCTTGCTTGACAGGGGGCAGCGCTCGGGGTGCGTGTCGTTGCATGCGGTAGAAGTAACTGCTGCCTCCGGAATCGACTTCTCGCTTCACCAGACCACATAAGGGTTTCGTCGGCAATGGGTGTTCGTTGATGCTGCTGCGTACAGCCCCCAATTCCATCTTCCCGACGCAGCGGCGGTGCCGAACGTGGGCTGGGGGCACGAGGCCCTTTCAGATCCACAGGCGGAGCCAGTGATGCGCCGACTGGCCAACCTGAGGAGAAGCGGATTGACCCTGGCGATGGTGGTGAGAGACTTCCTTATCCTCCGTGTCGCCCCACTCCAGCGCCATTCTAGCTCAATGTGGGTTCTTGATGATCGCACGCATCTCCAGCGGAAGCAGCTCCCTCCTGATACGCTCCAGGGGCTGCTGCGGCTGCTCGTCGGTGGAGTGCCTGAAGCCCGCCCTGGCTCTGCGACTCCCTTGTACTTGGCTCCTGTAGCCGGAAGGGCTCTTGCTGAAAGGATGCCTCGCTTCGATGCGTGGGGACTATTGCCGGGCGGCACCCCTGATCCTCATGACGATCCTTGGTGGTGGGATCAGGGCTTGCGAGCCCGTCCTTTCCTTCCGGGGCGGACGCACCTGGCGGAGCCCCTCGCCTGGGGTCGACTCCGTCCTTGAAGCAAGTGGACGAAGCACAGGCGGCGGTGTGGACGGAGGTGGCGGGAGGTGCCGAGGCGCCGCTGGCTCCTGAAGTGACTGAAGGGGAGGCGCAGCAGCCTCCGGTCAAGGCGAGTCCGGGGAGCACTGCATTAGGAAACGGGGCGCTGGCCGCGAGCGCCTGCCGCGACCTTGCCCCGGGTCTAGGCACATCTGCCTCAAGCGGCCTCCTGCCATCCTTCGCGGCGCTAGGCAAGAGGCGGAGGTTGAGGAGCATCTACGGCCCTGCCCCGAGGGCTCTGAAGAGGATGAAACTGGCTGTACCAAGCAGGTGCGTGTTCTTCAGCTCTTCCGGTCTTTCCCGATATGGTTCTACTGACCCCTTGCTCCGCAGGGTCTCTTCCGATTTCTCCTAGAGCCGCTCGATGAGGCCCGTAGGAGCCTCCACCTGCATCCCTCCTCAGGACCATGCCAGGCCTTCGGGAGGCCTCGCGCGGGCTCTTGAAGCCGCGCCCAGGTCTTATTGCACAGGTCGTCGGGAGCCCGCCCCGTGCCCCGGGTCTTGCCTTCACTGTGGGTCAGCAAGCTCTTGAGGCGGCCCGAGCGGCTGTCCTCCCATCAGGACCACGCCTGCTCCTCGCGCCGGAAGCACCGCGTGCCCCCAGGACTAGCCCCGAGGTGCACGCTGAACGTGAGGGAGAGGGGAATCCCCCTTTGGGCGGTGTGGATGTCGGGGACGAGCCCGGTCGTCTTCTGGAACTTGCACTGCGCAGGAGTGCGGTCC
This sequence comes from Secale cereale, assembly GCA_902687465.1. Taxonomy (NCBI): domain Eukaryota; kingdom Viridiplantae; phylum Streptophyta; class Magnoliopsida; order Poales; family Poaceae; genus Secale; species Secale cereale. The sequence continues at coordinate 484,852,619 of LR738711.1, forward strand.
GTCATGATCTTGTGCGAGAGGCGTCGGACGCCCTGAAGCGTTTCGAAGTCTAGGTTACTGAAGTGGATGGGCGTGTTGAGGCCGAGGGTCTGCTTCTGGTGAAGGGTTGGCGCCAGCTGGGGACCGCCATCAACCTGAGCCAGTTGCAGCACGAAACCGCACTAAGGAAGGCGGAAGCATCGGCTGCCGCGGCTCAGGAGGCTTGCGACCGTGCCCTGGAGGAGGCCCGAGACGCCGAGCGCCGCTGCACGGCCGCCGAGGAGCGTGAGCGCGAGCTTGAAGCCTCGAACGCCACGCTCGAGCGCCAGGTTCGTGCTCGAAGGGCTGCCCTTGCTGCACCTGTGGTTGATGATGATAGCCCAGCGGGCCTCTCGGTGCGGGAGGAGGCGCTGGCACTCGAGGATTTGGAGCTGAACATGGAGCGCGAACGCCTGGAGACGATGGAGCGCCAGATAACCGAAGCCGAGGGCAACCTTGATGATCGCGAGGTTGTCGCGAAGAAGGCTGCCAAGGATGCGGAGCGTCCCCGGAAGGATTACCGCGAGAAGCTGGGGCTTCACGAGACTCGCTTCGCTAACAAGCGCAAGGAGCTCCATAAGGAGGTCACGGCTCTTAAGAGCAAACTGGCGGATGTCGAGCGTCGTCTGCAGGTGTCGGAGAAGGCTCGCGTTGTAGCCGAGCGTCGCGAACGGGCGTCGAAGAAGGCCTGTGCCGTGGCGGAACTCCGCGAGCGGGCGTCGGAGGAGGCTCGCGCCATTGCTAGGGCGGAACTGTCCTGCTTTCACAAGCAAGTGGAAGACATTTCCGCCCTCGCGGCTCAAAATTATGAGGAGGCCACACGAGTCCGTGGGATGCAGCACACCCGCTCGGAGATGTTTGAGGCCCTGCAGCACCGGGCCGGCCGGGCCTTAGGAGATCTTCTTGGCTCGGGGGTTGCCGGCCCTCTGGTTAATGATGACGCCGGGTATCTCGGGTTCTTTACCAGGGTGCTGGTGTGTCTTGAAGGCGGAGTCAGGAAGGCTGGGTAGCTCATCGAGGAGCAAAGCCGCGGCATCCTAAGGAGCGTGGTCTCCCGCATCTTCGGCAACTTGCACCGTCTTGACCCTCATACAGACTTCGAGGCCCTGCTGGAGCCTGCGCCTGAAGCGGTCGCCGGCCCCTCGGAGGATTCGGTGGGCGACCACGTGGACGCGTTGGTGACGGAGCTCGTTCCAGCCATCGATGACGCGTCGGTGCTTGAGGGGAGCAACACCGACAGTTCTGGCGAAGGCGTCGATGCTTAGTCCAACTCCTGCTGTAAATTTGTTTTTGGTTGTGGCTCCAGAGCCGGGTGAGATGGGTTTCACAAGCCTTAAACTCTTGATGATGTAATTGAACACCGTAAGGATAGGTTTTTAGGCACTCCCTTGCTTGTCCCTAAGGATGTGGCCTCAAGCCCTTGTTGCATGTCAGGAAGGAGCATCTGCCGACCTCGTCTGGGCGCGCCTCGCGAGTACCTGTTGTGGGCGCAAGAGTGGTTGGCAGTCCGGACGCGGATCAGACAGAACGTGCGCCCACGCCTCGGCCCCTGCTCGCGAGGAGCGACAGGGCGGGGTCGCGGACGTAGCCCAGCTCGGCCGAGCAAGACGAAAAGCGGACTGGCGAAGGAAACACGGCGGAAATCACAAAACACGGTCAAAAATTCTCCCCTTTATTCAAGAAACGAGTCGCGCGGTTGCGGGGTCGGTTTGAAAAAGCAGATACAGAGAGGGCAAATGCGAAGGGCAAAAGGGCCGCGTCCGGCCCCTGAGCAGGTCTTCGGTCTTCTCCCCAACGCGGAGCATAGGGCTACCACCGGCGGGTATGGGCATAGCCATTGGAGGGCAGTGTCGACGGCCAGCGCGGAGCATGGTGCATCCACTCGGCGTGGGAGGGAGCCCCCGAGGTCCTAGGGCGACGCTCCAGAGACTCCGTGGCGTGTACAACCCCACTCATTATTACGTGAGAGTGTCACGAGCGGAGATCTTCTGACGTGCCCACCCCTTCGCTTTGAGGGCCCCGCCCCGCACTAGTCCGCTCCATCATGAACTCACCCAAAGGCGGCATTCATTAGGTGGGACACTGCGCATGATGGGGGAATGGGACCTTGGCCATAGGCCCCCCTGCCGAGCACCAGGCGCGCCGCTCACGCGATCTCCGAGAGTGCTTCACCCCTGGGGGCTAACGTCGTCCAGAGACGCGGCGTCCTGAAGTGCGAGGGGGACCCCGCCCTACCCACGCTCCTATTGGCCCCTGAGCCCTTCCTGATCAGGGTCGGGCCCAGCGGGTACGGAATTTCGTGAGCAGGGGGACATAGCCACGGTCTTGGGCCCTCCTAGTGCGCGTAGGACGGGCTGCCGTACCGCCTCCAGACGCACCCTCCGCAGCCCGGGGGATGGTACGCCGGGAGGCGCGGCGTCTTGAGGCTGAACGGAGGGGGAGAAGGCCCCTCCCCGCGCGCATCATACCCGCCGCCAGCGAGCCACTGGTGAAATCCAGGGCAGGCTCATGCGAGATGGGTCACGCGCGGGGGCGAGGGCCTGACCCGGGTCTTCCCTTCCCTTTCTCTCTTGAAGCGGCAGCCAGAGTACTTCTGTGGCCTATCGAGGCTCGGTGCCAGAGATACCGTTGGCCCGAGGCCAACGACTAGCGCCGTGAGTGCCGGCCTCCGCAGGCACCAGCGCGCGTTTCATTCGCGCTCCATGGCTGTCGGCGATGATGACGAAGGGTTGAGGGCTAAGAGCGGGGGGTCTGCCTCCCGACCTTTCGCTCCTGAGCCCCCCGGTACCGGCGGCTGATGGCACCCGGCGTTCGGCGTGGTCCTGGGGTCGCCTCCTGATGGCTCCTCGACGGGAGTGGTACCTGAGTACAAAGGGCTTCGAGGCAGAGGGGTGGCGTCATACGCATTGTTCAGCAGATCATAACCCATGTCGCCCTCGTAGGTTGCCGTGGGTCTTGACCATACGGGCAACCGGGTGTGGCTGGGGAAGCACCCGGTCCCTGACATCGTCGTGTGGAAGCAGAATGGCTCGGCTCCGGTGCTGGCGGCGCGGAGGAGCTCGGGCACCCTGAGGAGTAGCGCGTCGTGGCCGCAATCGAGCAACCGGCACCTTAGCAGTTTCCTTGCCACCAGCAGTGCGGCCCTCATGTTCGCCATTTCGTGCCGGTCCCGTGAGCTCACTGCTGCGTGCTCGGCGGCCCGCGCCGCCGCGCGGCCTTGGCGTCGAGTGGGCGGTGGGTGCTGCCGGTCCCTCCTGCGGCGGGTCGGTGATGCTCATCGTGCCGTCGGCCCCGATCAAGGCCGGGTGACGGCGAGTCCCGTGGCCGAAGGGCGATGCCTGAGCGGCGCGGACGCCACGGGCTTCCGCACGCGTCTCATGCGCCTCCGCCATCGTGCTCGCGGTTTGTTGGAGCTGGGCGATGCGGGGTCGATGGACGAGAGTGGGACGAGGTCGTCGGAGAGGCGAGATCTCGATACGGCCCCTACCTGGCGCGCCAAATGTCGGATTCAGGGCTCTGCAAAACCCAAGAAGTTCAAACACAGGGGCGTGTACGAAGATTTCTCCCGCTCGCGTCTACCTAGCGCCTCGCCCTCGTCGGTGGAGAGATTCAAGCAAACAACAGATAGAATACACAAGAGTTTACCCAGGTTCGGGCCACCGTGTGGTGTAAGACCCTACTTCCTGCTTTGGTGGATTAGCCTCAGGCGGGTTGGAATATGAGCTAGTACAGCGGTTCCTGAGCTCAGGAGGTGAGCTCAGGAGGGTCAGGAGGCAAGTGTTCTTGCTCCTTATGTGGTGGCAGAGTGTATCGATCGATCCCTCTACTTTGCTAGGCTAGGTTCGACTTGTCTTAGCTTGTTCCACCCCCTCCTTCCATAGTGGGGGTTCCAGCTACTTATATAGGTGGCCACGGTCCTCTTCCCCCGAAATGTTTAGGCGGGAAGGGATCCCACAACGGCCATTTTTTAGCGGGAACATGAGGACGTTCTTATCCTGACAAATGCGGTCTTCGCTTGCAAAGGATCAGGCGGTGACACGGTGGTGGGCTCGACGGTGACATCCTCCTTATCGTCCTTGCGGTCTTTGGTCTTGTTGCACCAAAGGAGAAACCTTTACCCCGCTCATTGGGAACCCGCGGCTGCGCTGTCCCCTTTGCACCGAAATGGCAACTGCGCTGCTGGCGTGGTGCCTCACTGCTGACATCACTGCCTCCTCCTGAGGCAGGCTTGGCCTTGGATTCTCCGCCCCTCCGGAGCGCCTTGCCGAGGCCGCTCCTGAGGGGGTCTTGACGTCGTTCTCCTCGCGAGGCTTAGCCCCCTCGCGAGGGTCTTGGGCAGCTGGTCGATCAGCCGGGCCATATCAGGCCGTAGTAGGAGCGCGTTGTGGCCCGCTGGCTATGCATGCAGACTATCGAATGCTACCTCCTACTCAATGTATTGTCTCCGCTAGATATTCTTCATGTTCCGGTGATGGTTAGGATGTGCCTCACATTGACGTTGGTTTTAGCATGCTTTGGCAGATTCAGCGTCTCATGAAGTGTGCGGCATGTGGTGTTCACTCTAATCCGCGATTTTGACACTAACATGACATTGCAGCAAGACTTCTTGTGTGGCAAATTGATGACAACAAACAAATGGGGCTTCATTTATGATGGCATTCTTCGAGTGCCAAATCCCGAGTTTCGTAATAAAAAACTCTAGGTTTGGCCATCAATTGTTGTACCCGGCAATGGTAGTTTACACACCCTTGAAGGCACTATGTGGAGCTTACATGCTTTCTCTTGTGGATGAAAACTCATGATCTTGGTCTATATGGTTGAATCTGGCAACGAGCGCGTTCATGCATTGTTCCCTTTGCTGAAGGCATTGCTATTGGAGAACCTTCTTGTCATTCTAGTGGTGTCAACAACGAGGATGGTAGTTGACGTTTTGCAAAAAATATATATATATATATATATTGCAGTGGGTCATTCGCCTGGCTTTAACTCATATATGGGTCCTTTTCTTTTCTTATTAGTTGTGTTCATCCTAATTGTTACAGGCATAGACTTAATAATTAGATGTGTTTTCTATATTAAAAACCAATTACCTTCTGGGTGTAATTGCCACGACATGGGCATTCTGAAACTAAATAAAGCTTCTTTCTTTTCTCAAGCACCAAATAATGCCGGCCCACGACCAATTACAGACAAAACCTTGTCACGGACGAACAGTAGCCAGCACAGCTGGCCGGGTACAGTACAACGACTGATTGCACGACACAGTACGCTCATATGCATGTAGGAGTATCAAGTAAACTACAGATATCATCGTAGGCCACATTTAGCTCTTGTAGCAAGAGCTCCCAAGTGACCACATATCAGCACAATTAGTTCAGTTTCCGCACCCGTTTGGAACGGAGGGAGTAGAATTTACCCAGCAAACAGAGAGTAGATATGTAGTACTATATATGTAGGCAATGCAGCTGATTAGTTGTTGAACGAGAGAGAGAGACGACCGATGCATGTATTATTTTCACGTAGCTTTTCGTTGATCCGAGCTTTACCTTACAGTTGATTTCTACCACCAAAAAAACTCCAAAGCTTGCTTAACTTGCAAAATCAAGAGGGTAGCAGCAAGCAGTGCTCTTGGTGATCAGATGCGACTATGCAACTATCATCATGGCTAGCTATGGGTACCCATGCCATGCCATGGCTCGTTGCTGCTCTGCTGCTGCTGCGGCTGCGGCTGCGGCTGTCCTTGTTGCTGTGGCTCGTAGCAGGGCGCCATGTTGGTGTTGTTGCTGCCCGTGTTCACGGCGGCGCCCATGCACGACGAGTCAAAGCCGGCGAGGCCGAGGATGTCGCGGTGCGAGAAGGCGCGCAGCCCCAGGAAGTCCCTGGTCATGCCGTCGTTGGCCCCTCCCGAGGCGACACCTTCGTTGCCGCTCCGGCCTTGGGAGGCGGTCCTCGCGAGGCTCATCATCTGCTGGTTGTTGAGGCACAAGAGGCCGAGGCCGGACGTGGCGCTGCTGGTCGCCGAGCCGGCCATCTGGGTGTAGTGCACTCCGGCCCCGCCGATTGTCGCGCCCATCTGCGCCGCCTTCTGTAGCAGCGCTGTGGCCGACAGGTGCGCGGCTGCCGCGGGAAGCTGCTGCTGCGTAGGCGTCGGCACGGACGTGGCGGAGCTCTGCGCGGTGGCGCTGCAGAGCGGCTGCAGCAGCGGGTGGTGGACGTCGTCGTAGGGCATGGGTGGCCACGGCTGCATCTCCAGCTTCACGTCGAAGTTGCAATGCTGCTCCATGACCTGGTGATGGTGATCCTGGAATGCGGCGAGCTCCTGCTGCTGCTGCTGTATCAGATCGTGCGGCGAATAGAGCATGGCGTGGTGCTGGGCGTGCGCGATGGGTGGCAGTGGCAGGCTGCTGATGGCCTTGTTGCTCTCCTCGGTGAGCGCGTCGCAGAAGGCCCGGTGCGTGATGAAGCTGTCCCGCCTGCATGCAATGCAGTGCAACAAAGAAAGCCATCAGATGAAATGCAGCATGAGAAGGAAGGGCAAGAGAAAAGGTAAAGCTAAAACTTTCCCCTGATTCTTTGTTCATTGGTCATATGGTATGCGACGCTGCCGTGCCGTGCATCAGGGAGAGAGAGAGGGGAGAATCAGGGAGGAGAGGACGCACGGAAGTGACGGCACGGAGAGAATAGTGTAAGCATGCGTAGGCAATTAGGCTAGGCAGGAGGAGTGAGATGGAAAGGCAGCTCAGCTCTGCAGGAGGAGTGAGATGGAAAGGCAGCTCAGCTCTGCAAAGAGATTCACATGTCTGAATTCTCGTCTCCCAAAGCTCGATCCTCATCATCACAGCATCCCTCTCCTTCCACACGAGCACGAGCAACAGAGCAGCTCATCTCCTCATCCATGGCCGAAACAAACAAAAAGAAAGAGGACCCCCGTAAAAGTGGTCCATGCTACTACACAGCTGAGCTGCTAATCTCATCCATGCTTCTTCTGCGTGGCAAGACCTGGCATGAGTTGACGATCCAACTCGCCAACACAAATCACAATGAGTTCCTTCTCTCTGATTAACTGCGCCCTAATTGATCCAAGACAAGGAAGAAAACTTTGATGCATAATAGAGGAAGAAGAAGAAGTTCGTCTTTGATAGGTCGATCGACAAGATAGGAAGAAAAGGATAAGAAGAGCACCTGGAGAAGACGGTCCCGCAGTCACACTTGTACTCGCGGGTGCCGCAGATCTTGGAGTGCGCCTTCCAGTCCGACTGCACGGCGTACTTCTTGGAGCACTTGTCGCACTTCCACTTCTTCTCGCCGTGCTTGCGGAAGAAGTGCTTCTTGATCCCGGTGAGGTCGCCCAGCGCGCGCGACGGGTCGTGGTGCACGCAGGACGCCTCCGGGCAGATGTACACCTTCTTACGCACAACCTCCTTGCTCCCGCGCTGCTTCAGCTTCCATGGCAGGTTGTGCCCGCGCCGGTGCAGCTGCAGGTTCTGGTCACGCTGGAACCCCTTGCCGCAGATCTCGCACAGGAACCGGTTCGTCGCCATCAGCGTCGCCGGAGACAGCGCAACCACCTCCGACTCTGGGTCTTGGGTTCCATGTCCATGAAAAGCAAAACACGGACAAAGATTAATAACATGCAACGATCCTCCAGATACAAACATGCGCATCTATCCAGCAACTCGTCGTCACTTGACTTGAGACAAGAAATTAAACCGAGGAGAAGGACCTACCGGGGTTGCCGGGTAGGCTTCGCTTGCGCTTGTTGGAGGCCGGGGTTGGAGGAGGAGGAGGCTTGGCAGAAGCGGAGGCGGAGGTGGTGAGGTTGGACATGCTACTGTCCTGATCTGCCGCTTCCGCTTCTCCACGTTGCTGTTGCTGCTGCTGCTGAGGATGGTGATGATGATACATAAAGCGGCAAACTTGTAGAGCCAGCTAGGGGTTTGATTCAGGCCTTAGGTTCTCTCTCTCTCTCTCTCTCTCTCCTGTTAAACACAACTTAGCCAAGGCCCAAGGAGGGGGTGGCAATAAATTTGATGCTGCTACAGAGGGGGCATTAACTGAAGAACGGAGGAGGAGGAGGAACAGGATGGGGGCAAGGCAAGAGTGACAAGAGGAGAGAGTTCAGAGAGGAGAGCCACTCCCTCTCCTCAGGCGGCGGCGGCAGCAGCTCAGGGAATAACACAGGTATCAAGGATGGAGGGGAAGAGGGACAAACAAGGGGAAACTGGGGTTGGTCAATGACTGGAAAGCAAATTCAGATTCTCTCCCTCCCCTCTTCTCTCTTCTCGCTCCTTTCTTCTTCTTTCTCTTCCTACTTTCTTTCCCTGCAGCAGTACAAGTGTAGAATTTAAGAGCTGGCTGGCAGTGTAGGGGGGAGAGAGAGAGAGGGGGGAACGGAGATCAGGAGCTATGCAAGCTGGAAGAAGACGGCCGCCATGAGAGAGAAAAAGGGCGAGGCCACAGTGCTGGCAGCAAATGACCAAAACCAAACCAAACCCCTTCTCTCCCTCCTTTATCTGCTTCCTTGTTTTAGGGGCCAAAAAGAAGAAAAATCCAGAACAAAATACAAACACATAGAAAGCAACTCTTCTGTTCTTCTTGTACTAATTTATTTTAAGATGATGATAGTTAAGCACAGTAGTAGAAGTGGAAACTTTTTGAAAATCAAGGACTGTATATAAGATTGTGAATTATAGCGACACTCCCACGCACACCACGCTGGTAGCAACAATGCTGCACCGATGTTGAGCTTTCTGTCTTTTCCCTTGTCTTACAAACGTAGAGTAGATACTTTCTCTCTCATCTTCCCCTCTCTCTCTCTCTATCTGAATTCCTGCTTTTCTTTATGTAATCACTACTGTATTGTACACCCACTCGGTTGGTACACCGTAGACCATCAATCCTCTCATAACAGTTAGATTAGATGGATATATTGCATAGATTCCAAGTTTAACAATTGTTTTTTTTCAATTACAGGGCATGCATGTTGGTCATGATAAAAATAATACTGTGATGTATAGGTAAACATATACATGTATACTTGTATACCAACCACAATGCATGCATGCATGCATGTAGTACATGCATAGCTCCATCCCATGTGATTTATCTGCCTTTTCTTCTCTATTTTCTCTTGATGAGTCACCTTGGACCCATGCAGGCATATCATGGGTGCTCATAATTCAGAAATAGAAATCCCATCCTCTTGATGTCACGGGCCAGTATGTACATGGGTCATAAGAGCTGCCGCTTGCTTGCTTGCTTCTATGACCTACTGTAAAAAAAGAACTTCTATTGATATGATAAAGCGATGATAATAACACTGCATTTGTCATGAAAAATGTTATTTTTAATATAAAATGCATAATTTAACATGTGCTTGAAATTTGAAGATACATACTTGAGATCATCGTTAAATAGACGGTTGCGCGTCTTCGGCTTGCTCCAGTGCTGTTAGTCGTCGCTAGGTGATCCACGGACATGGTTGTAATATTTATTACATGTGTTGTTCTTTGTACTGTCATGATTAAAGATAAATAGATCGGAAGTTTCTCGCAAATAAAAAAAAGATACGATAATTTCAAATTAGCACATGAATAAAAAAAGAAACATTCAATAAGAGCAACACCAATGGGGCGACCCATTTCGTCCGCCGCCGTCCGTTTGGGCTGGCGCGGACACAAAAGGCGGCCCAACGCGCAGACCCAAACGGACGCGCGTCTGCTTGACGTCCGCATGCCGACCCATTCCCGGCCCAATTTTGAGCCGGGTTTGCTTCGGCGCGGACACGAGACGGACGCGCGTGCACCTACTTCTCTCCTCGGGCCCGCCAATCGGTGGCAGCCACCACCATTTCCCCCCATTTTCACCAAAAACCCTCCCGCCCGCGCGCTTCCGCCCCACACCCGTCATGGACGACTCCATCGACCTCGACGCCGCCGGCGGCCTCGCCTTGTCCGGTGCAGCCGCCCCCTCCGCGAAAGGCAAGCCTCGTGCCCCGCGCAAGAACGCCGTCGCGACCAAGCCAAAGAAGCCGCTAACGCCCGACCAGCGGGCAAGGGAGTCGGCCAAGAGGAAGGGCCGGAGGCACGCCGCGAACGCGAGGGGTGAGGCCGCCGCGCAGGCCGCCGTCGTCGCCGCCGCGCAGCAGGAGGTCACCAACGCACGCGTCGCGCATGCAACGAGGGCGGCGCTCTACATGCTAGGGTTAAACCCTGGCCAGCACTGCCTCATCCAAGCCGCCGTCGCCGCGGCCAGCACTGGCTCGTCGGCGTTTCCTCGGATGGTGTTGCCCGACTCGCCCCGCGCGTCGGCTTGCAACCCGGTGCCATGCTTCCACGTCTACCCGCAGACCTCCCGCCTCTCCGGTGAGTGCTCGCCCAACGTGAGCGTGGTCGCGCCTTCCACGCCCGCGCCCGTGCCCATCGACCTCAACGCCACCCTGGAGGTAGGTGGCTCGTCATCCGGCGGCGCCCGGAAACACGCGCGGCAGACGTCGCCCGGCGTGCTCCAGGACGCCTACAACCTGTTCGAGGGAATGCCGTCCGCCGGCGACGAGGACTACATGCAGAACCTCATCTTCCAGGGCGGTGCGCCGGCCGCTGGCTACGATCCCGACGAGATACAAAGCCATGACGGCCGCGGGGCGTTCACACTGGCCGACGCCTATGATCCCGATTAGGCGGCCTTCATGCGTGATCAGGTCGGCATCGACCTGAACGGCTTCCCACTCGACCACGACTTCCCGGACAACTACGGGCTAGAGGAAGAGGACGAGTGCGACATCGAAGTGGATCCCTTGTTCGAGGATGAGCTCGCCAACCAAGCCGCCGGCCCTAAGTCGAAGCGCGTGAACAAGCGCACGAAGGCATACACGACGGCCGAGGAAAAGCTTCTTTTCGAGTGTTGGCGAGACATTGGACAAGACCCCAAGACAGGCGCCGAGCAAAGGCATTCAACCTTTTGGAGTCATGTCCACTGAGAGTTTCACGAGCGCAAGAAGTTTCCGCCTTACCAATTTTTGAGCACGCGCGGGTGGGTGTCCATTTCCAAACGATGGAGGGTGATCCAACAAGAGTGTAACAAGTTTTGCGCCACTCTTGAGAGCGTCAAGGCCCGCCCCGTGAGCAGCATCGGCATGCAAGACATGGTATGCTAGCAAGCCGCCCTCTTTTGTGTCATCAAGTTCGTGCTTGCGTGTTCATTTGCATATCATTTGCTCATATGCTTGTATGGAAACATTTTGTAGGCATTTCAAGCTTTGGAGGCATTCAAGGTTCAACACAATGGTAAGTGCTTCAACCTCTCCCATTGCTTTCGGGTCATCAAGGATGAGGAGAAGTTCAAGGCGCAATATGCCTCACTCAAGTCACGTGGGGGAAAACAAGCCGTGGAGGATGTTGGGGAGGGCGAGCTGGCACGGCCGCGGGGGAAGACCAACTCCAAGAAGGAGGACAAGCGGGATGCGGCATCCGAAGCCTTGATCGCTAGTGTGGAGGGCGTGATGAACAAGAAGGACTCAAGGGAGGAGGAGCGCCGGAAGTTAAAGGCGGAGCAAATGGACGCTTTCATGGAGATCCAAAGGATGAGGCTTGAGATGGACGCGGAGAAGCAAGCCAAGATGTTCGAGTTGGAGGCGGAGAAGCAAGCCAAGATGCTACATATCGAGACTGCCAACGCGAAGACCAATGCGAAATAAGTGGCTCTCGCTAGCACGATGACAGGGATGGAGATCATGAAGGTGGATCTCAACACCGTGTCGTCAAGGAAGAGGCCGTGGTTCGAGAAGATGCAGGCCGACATGCTCAAGTTCGATAACGAGTGATCTATGGTGGCGAGCGTCATCTTTTTTGTATGCCGGCAGGTGTGCTGGCATGACCACGGGAGCCGCGATGGCCTGGTCGAACTCAAGTCCCACCCATTTTTTATGTGCTGGCATGTGTGCCGGCCGACTGGCGAGTGCGCCAGCATGAACTGTGCTGATATTTTTCTGAGGCCGACATTGTATGCCGGCACCGGCATGGTGCCGGCATGAGACATGGCCGCTGGCATGATCGGGCGCGGACTTTTTTTTCAAAAATTTGAGTGCGGACATGAGATGGGTCCACATGTTGGGCGCGCTGCTGACCCAAATGAAAAATTGGGCGGACGCCGGATGGGCAGCCGACCCAAACGGACAAAAAGCAGACAAATGCACCGTCCGTTTGGGTCGACCTGTTGGAGTTGCTCTAAAACCCGTTCTCTTTTCTTGAGGGAAAACCATGGTTTCATTACTTTTCTTAAGGGAAAGCCCCGGTTTCTGATCCTAAGATGCAGGGAAGTACCGTCACACAACCAATGGACTCTCCTAGGGTTCTGTGTGCTAGCACACGTGCATGTCAACCATAGCAGCAAGATTAAGGAGAACTTCAATGCACGCCCCAAACAAATGTTCGGTTCGTCTGTTTGAGGTAGGAAAACGGATACGCCCGTTCGTCTAAGGTCGTGCGGGCATTAGTGCGTCCAACCGGCATGGCTCGTCCCAAACCGTCTGAGTTTGTGGACTTTAATTTTTTGCAAAAATAAAACAAAAAAGACTTGTAAATAATACGAAAAACATAAATATATACATGAATGTTCACACATCCATAATACCCAAGTCACAGGTCTTAATTAAACTAAAACATAAAAAAGACATAAAAATTAGAAATAGGCCCGTCGTCGGTGTTAGCCGTCATCCTCAAGAGCCGCCATACTACTCGTAGCCGTCGCTGGTGAGGTCGACGTAGGGAGGTGGCTGCCAAAAGTGACCTGGCGGCCCCTGCCAGACAGAAGGCGCCGGCGGAGCCTGCACCACTCTTACCGTGGCTCCTGCTCCTGGTCTGGTGGCCGCGGTGGCGTGGCTGACCATGGGCCGACGCCCACCGAGTGAGCCATCTCTGGCGCCGTGCACGACCAGCTCCACCCTTGGCCCACGAGACGAGGGTTCCACACAGCGACGGGCGGCTCCTCCAAGACCTCCTCCTGGACCTCCTCCTTGACGTCGAGGTCCAGCTCCGGCATGGCCACGTCCCCGGCCGCAGAGAGGGGCGGTGCTGTTTGTGGGCCATCCCATTGTCGCTCGTCATGGGAGGCCATGGAGTCCTCCATGACCCGCCTAATGAGACGGGCCTCCTCCTCCTCGGTCATGGGCCGCGGCGGTGGAGGGGGCGGGGACGGAGAAGGCGTCGACATGATGATGTGCACACGCCTACGACCCCGCGTTTGGGGAGGGCTATCAACACGAGGAGGACACGGGCGACGCAGGCTCAGAGGACGACCGGCAAAAAAAGACTGCTGCCGCAGGTCGTGCTCGTTCCGGAGCCACGTATCCCTCTACAGCGAATCCATGTCGTACTTGGGGTCGTCGAGCAGATCCGGTGCATTGCAGATGGGATCAACGAGGAGACCTTCGTCGAGCCAGCCAGCCCTCAGCCTGATTCTTAAAAAAACTCGCTTAAATTAGCCTCGGAATGCCGAGTGGTTGATGTAACCATATACTCTGAAGGGCTTCGTGCTCGCTTTATTTTTGCTTGGAACATTCAAACGGATTGAACCCCTTGGTATGGGAACTTTCGAGCTTTTGTTTGCCTCTGCGTTTTGTTTCACCCAGGCGAAAGCTAGTTCACGGCTGAGCCCCCGAGTGTGGACCATGTCCTCACTTGGATTGTTTTTTAACTTAGGCGAAGGCTGGTTCGCGATTAAGCCCCCGAGTGTGGAGCACGTCCTCACTCGGGAAGGCTGGTCCGCGGCTAAGCCCCTGAGTGTGGAGCATGTCCTCACTCGGATTGTTTGTTAACTCACACGAGAGCTAGTTCGCGATTGAGCCCCTGAGTGTGGAGCATGTTCTCACTCAAATTGTTTTTTAACTTAGGTGAAAGCTAGTTCGCCGTTGAGCCCTCTCCTACACACACTGGGGATGTGTTAGTTTCCTAATGCATTTAGTAACCTGAGTGAAAACATGGCTGTAGGATGAACTAGATGATATACAGGAAAAGCAAGACTTTTATTCATCTAAGTCCATTCGTGAACACTATTACAAAGGAGAATTTTATTCTAAGTATAAAACTTGCGGAGCAGGTCCGCGTTCCAAGTTCTTTGCTATTCTATTTCTTTGGCGAAGTTGTAGAGTATGTAAGCTCCGTTAGGCAGGACCTTCAAAATGCCGAATGGCCCTTCCCAAGGGGGTGCTGAGGCCTCTGCTGATCCACTCGGAGGACCAGATCCCCTTCCTGAAAAGCACAATCTCTGACGTGTTTGTCATGGTAGCGGCGCAAGTCTTCTTGGTACAACGTCGACCTTATGAGCGTCAACTCGCATTCCTCCTCCAAGTGGTCAAGGCTGTCTTGCCTTGCATCTTCAGCTTCGGCTTCCGAGTACAGGTCCACTCGGGGAGAATTGTGAAGTAGATCACTCGGTAAAACTCCTTCCGACCCGTACACCATGAAGAATGGAATGCGATTAGTGGACCGGTTTAGGGTCGTTCACAGGCCCTAGAGGACTGATGGTAGCTCAGTTACACAGGCCCCTGCCGCGTGCATCAAGTCCGACATGAGGCGTGGTTGTAGCCCTTGGAGTATAAACCCGTTCTCTCGCTCTACCTGCTGATACGTCCATTTTGCATCATGTTTTCTTATTGTTATTTGTAATGTTTTTATGCATAATAATGCTCTATGGAGTAATTATAATGCATTTTCTCTCATAATATGTAAGGTCTACACAAAGAGGGAGAATACTGGCAGCTAGAATTTTGGACCTGAAAAAGCTACGCCAGGCCACCTATTCTACACAACTCTAAATGAGATGGAAATTTACGGAGAATTACTTTGGAATATATGATGAATAAGGGAGAAAATAAGTACCAGAGGGGGCCCACCAGGTAGGCACGGGTTGTGCCCTTCTCGGCCAACCTCCGGTGCCCCTCTTCTGGTATATAAGTCATTTTGTCCTAGAAAAATAATAAAGGGAGGTCTATCGGGACAGAGCGCCGCCGTCTCGAGATGGAACTTGGGGAGGAGCACTTTTGCCCTCCAGCGGAGTGATTCCGCTGAGGAAACTTCCCTCCCAGAGGGGGAAATCGTGTTGGGTAATGTTGCATCGAAAACCAAAAAAATTCTACGCACACGCAATGATCTATCCATGGAGGTGCATAGAAACGAGGGGCAGAGTGTGTCTACATACCCTCGTAGATCGTAAGCAGAAGCATTAGACAACGCGGTTGATGTAGTCGAACTTCTTCGCGATCCAACCAATCAAGAACGTACGACACCTCCGCGTTCAACACACGTTCAGCTCGGTGACGTCCTCGCCTTCTTGATCCAGCAAGACTGGGGAAATAGTAGATGAGTTCCGGTAGCACGACGGCGTGGTTAAGGTGATGGTGATGCAATCTGCGCAGGGCTTCGCCTATGCACTACGAAAATATGACCGCGGGAGAAAACTGTGGACGGGGGCGCCGCACACGGCTAAGACAATATTGTGTGTCCTTGTGTGGCACCCCCTGCCCACATATGTATATAGGTGGGAGGGGAGGTAGCCAGGCGAGTCCTAGGGCTTGGCCACCGTCCCCTAGGGTCCCTGCCTTGCCCAGCGCCCACCTTTCCTTGTATCAACAAGGGGGGAGAAAAGAGGGGGGAGAGGAAAGGAAGGGGAGTCCTACTCCACAGTTTCCTTTCCCGCCCCTCTTTCCTTCTTGTCCTCATAGGTCCGGCCTCTATAGGGGCACACCAGCCCCTTGTGGGCAGGTGTGTTCCCTCGCTTGGCCCATAAGGCCCATAGCATTGCCGGGGGTGCCCGAAACTCCTTCTGGTGACCCGATAAGTACCTGGTACCCTCCGAAACACTTTTGGTGTCCGAATATCATCGTCCTATATGTCAATCTTTACCTCTTGATCATTTCGAGACTCCTCATCATGTCCGTGATCTCATCTAGGAATCTGAACAACATTCGGTCACAAAATCACATAACTCATATAATACTATATCGTCATCGAACGTTAAGCGTGCGGACCCTACAGGTTCTAGAACTATGTAGACATGACCAAGACACCTCCCCGGTCAATAACTAATAGCGGAACCTGGATGCCTATATTGGTTCCTACATATTCTATGAAGATCTTTATCGGCGAACCGTTATGACAACATACGCAATTCCCTTTGTCTGTCTGTATGTAACTTGCCCGAGATTCGATCGTCGATATCTCTATACCTAGTTCAATATCATTACTCGCAAGTCTCTTTACTCATTCTGTAATACATAATCTCATAACTAACTCATTAGTCATTTGCTTGGAAGGCTTCTTATGATGTGTATTACCGAGAGGGCCCAGAGATACCTCTCTGATACTTGGAGTGACAAATCCCAACCTCGATCTATGCCAACTCAACAAACACCTTCGAAGATACATGTAGAGCATCTTTATGATCACCCAGTTACATTGTGACGTTTGATAGCCCACAAGGTCTTCCTCTGGTATCCGGGAGTTGCATGATGTCATGGTCTAAGGAACATGTATTTGACATACAAGAAAGTACTAGCAGTAAACTGTACGATCAAATGGTAAGCTAACGGATGGGTCTTGTCCATCACATCATTCTCCAAATGATGTGATCCTGTTATCAATTGATAACTCATGTCTATGGTTAGGATACCTTAACCATCTTTGATCAACGAGCTAGTCTAGTAGAGGCTCACTAGGGACACGGTATTTGTTTATGTGTTCACACATGTATTTAAGTCTCCAGTCAATAAAATTCTAGCATCAATAATAAACCTTAATCATGATTAAGGAAATATAATAATAACCATTTTATTATTTCCTCTAGGGCATATTTCCACCAGTCCCCCACTTGCACTAGAGTTAATAATCTAGTTCATATCGCCATGTGATTAACACCCATAGTTCACATCGCCATGTGATTAACACCCATAGTTCACATCGCCATGTGTTTAATACCCAAAGAGTTTACTAGAGTTAATAATTTAGTTCACATAGCCATGTGATTAACACCCATAGTTCGCATCGCCATGTAATTAATACCCAAAGAGTTTCTAGAGTCGATAATCTAGTTCACATCGCCATGTGATTAACACTCCAAGAGTTCTAAGGTATGATCATGTTTTGCTTGTGAGAGAGGTTTTAGTCAACGGGTCTGCAACATTCTGATCCTTGTGTACTTTTCAAATTTCTATGTCTATAATGCTCTTGCATTGTGTTACTCTAGCTAATTGCTCCTACGTTCAATACGCATCCAGATTGATACTCATAGTCATCTGGATTAGTGTCAAAGCTTGCATCGGCGTAGCCCTTTACGACGAACTCTTTATCACCTCCATAACCGAGAAACATTTCATTATTCCTTTAAGGATAATGTTGACCGATGTCGAGTGATCCACTCCTGGATCACTCTTGTACCCCCTTGCCAGACACGTGGCAAGGCACACATTAGGTCTGGTACACATCATGGCATGCTTTATAGAACCAATGGCTGAGGCATAGGGAATGACTTTCATTTTCCCTCTATTTTCTTGCCGTGGTCGGGCTTTGAGTATTTACTCAATTTCATACCTTACAACTCAGGCAAGAACTCCTTCTTTGACTGATCCATTTTAAACCCCTTCAAAATCTTATCAAGGTATGTATTCATCGTAAGTCTTATCAAGGTATGTGTCCATCGTAAGTCTTATCAAACGTCTTGATCTATCTCTATAGATCTTGATGCCATATATGCAAGCAGCTTCACCGAGGTCTTTCTTTGGAAAAATCTTATTCAAATATCCTTTTATGCTACCCAGAAATTTTACATCTTTTCCGATCAATACTATGTCATCCACATATAATATTAGAAATGCTACAGAGCTCCCACTCATTTTCTTGTAAATACAGGCTTCAACATAAGTCTTTATAAAAACTTATGCTTTGATCACCTCATTGATAAGTCTCCAACGTTGATACGTCTCCAACGTATCTATAATTTTTTTATTGTTCCATGATATTATTTGTGATGCTTTGGATGTTTAATGTGCTTTGTTATACACTTTTATATTATTTTTGGGACTAACCTATTAACCCAAAGGCCCAGTCCAGATTGCTGTTTTTTTGCCTATTTCAGGGTTTTATAGAAAAGGAATATCAAACGGAGTCCAAACGGAATGAAACTTCGGGAGAGATATTTTTGGAGCAAAATATGCACGGGAGACTTGAGAACCACGGAGTAGGGCTGACGTGGTGTCCACGAGGGTGGGGGGCGCCCCCCCCCTACAAGGCGCGCCCCCTGCCTCGTGGGCCCCACATCTGACCCCCGGTGCTCTCCTTCCTCCTATATATACCTACGTACCCCGAAACCATCAGAACAAAAGAGAAAACACTAGTTCCACCGCCGCAACCTTCTGCTCCCGTGAGATCCCATCTTGGGGCCTGTTCCGGAGCTCCGCCGGAGGGGGATCTACAACGGAGTGCTTCTACATCATCATCATCGCCTCACCATGAGTTGTGAGTAGTTTACCACAGACCTTCAGTTCCATAGTTAGTACCTACATGGCTTCTTCTCTCTCTTTGGATCTCAATACCAAGTTCTCCTTGGTCTTTGAGGAGATCTATTCGATGTAATCTCTTTTTGTGGTCTGTTTGTCGAGATCCGATGAATTGTGGGTTTATGATCAAGATTATCTAAGAGAAATATTTGGTTCTTTTCTAAACTCTTTTATGTATGATTATAATATCCTTGCAAGTCTCTTCAAATTATTGGTTTGGTTTGGCCTACTAGATCTATAGTTCTTGCAATGGGAGAAGTGCTTGGCTTTGGGTTCAATCTTGCGGTGTCCTTTCCAAGTGACAATAGGGGCAGCAAGGCACGTATTGTATTATTGCCATCGAGGATAAAAAGATGGGGTTTATATCATGTTATTTGAGTTTACCCCTCTACATCATGTCATCTTGCTTAAGGCGTTACTCTGTTCTTATGAACTTAGTACTCTAGATGCATGCTAGATAGCGGTCGATGTGTGGAGTAATAGTAGTAGATGCAGAATCGTTTCGGTCTACTTGTCTCGGACGTGATGCCTATATATAACGATCATGACTAGATAGTCTCATATTTATTCGCTTTTCTATCAATTGCATAACAGTAATTCGTTCACCCACCGTAGAATTATGCTATCATGAGAGAAGCCACTACAGAAACATATGCCCCCCGAGTCTATTCTCAACATATCAATCTACAATCTACTTTACTTTTCCGTTTTTACTTTCTGTTCTTATATCCAAAAATACCAAAAATATAAAACTATCATCTCTATCAGATCTCACTTTCGTAAGTGATCGTAAAGGGATTGACAACCCCTTATCGCGTTAGCTACAAAGTTCTTATTTGTTTGTGTAGGTGTGAGGGACTCGCGCGTGGTCTCCTACTGGATTGATACCTTGGTTCTCAAAAACTGAGGGAAATACTTATGCGACTGTGCTGCATCACCCTTTCCTCTTCGAGGGAATACAACGCAAGATCGAGAAGTAGCAAGAAGTTTCTGGCAACGTTGCCGGGGAGGCTTACGCAAAAGCATATAACAAGTACCTATCACAAACCCGTATCCTTCGCATTACATTTATTTACCTCTCGTTTTCCTCTCCCCCACTTCACCCTTACCGTTTTATTTGCCCTTCTTTTTGCCGTGTGTTTAGCGTTCGCTTGCTTCTTGTTTGCTTGTGTGTTGGATTGCTTGCTTGTCACTATAGCTCAGAACAATACTAAATTGTGTGATTTCTCCAATACCAACAATAATGATTTTATTAGCACTCCAATTGCTCCTATTACCGATGCTGAATCTTGTGAGATCAATGCTGCTCTGTTCAATCTTATCATGAAAGAACAATTTTCCGGCCTTCCTAGTGAAGATGCCGCTGCCCATCTAAACAACTTTATTGATTTGTGTGATATGCAAAAGAAGAGGGATACAGATAATGATATTGTTAAATTGAAGTTATTTCCATTTTCACTTAGAGATCGTGCTAAAACTTGGTTTTCCTCTTTGCCTAGAAATAGTATTAATTCGTGGAATAAGTTTAAATATGCTTTTATCTCTAAGTATTTCCCTCCTGCTAAGATCATCTCTGTCACATCCCTAGCTAGCACTTGCATTAGGACCTGACTAGAGTGTGCATCATGTCTACTTTCAAAGAAAATTGAAATGGGATTAACAGAAACCCCAGCACCCCTCCCCTAACAACTAGGGTTTGATAAAATATTTTCCAATGTACCCAAAATGCCCTTCAAAATGTTCATCATTTCTGCCTTGGTCCTAAACCTCTGCCAAAAATGGTGCACATTTTTCTAGGACAATCTAGGGCTTTGGATTAAATCATATGGTATTTGAATTTGGGCATTTAAATGCTACAAAATATTTTAAATGCTCAAATAATCATAAACTATAATGTTTCCTACTGTTCATAATATATACAGTAGGTATGACAAGTGTTATGAGTTACAAAAATGCTCTGGCATTTTATTTAAATGAACAAAGCTGCAAAAGAAATGAAACAGAAAAGAAAATAGAAAAAAAGGAAGAGAGAGAAGCTTACCTGGCGCCCCACCCGGCCCACCTGCCGGCCCAGCCCAGCTGCCGCTCCAGCGAGCTGCTTGGCTCGGCCAGGCAGGCAGGCAGGTGCTCGACGGCGACCGCACGGCGCGCCACGCAGCTGCCCGCCGCCCTGCTTCGTCCCCTCGCCGTCCTGGAGGGCTGGTTCGATCGTCCACGTCCTCCCCGACCCCGCAGACACCTCCACCTCCCCCCAGTTCCTCTCCTACGCTCTCCCCGCGCCATGGCCGACGCCGCCATGTTCGCACCATCGTAGAAGCCGCGTCCATCGTCGTCCCTGAGCTCCGCCTTGGTGTCCATCGTCTCCGTCGTCCTCGACTGCTTCGAACAGGCCGAGCCCCGAGCGCTCGCCCGCCCTGGAGACGCGCCCGACCTCTTCTTCCCCAACTCCAGCCGCGGAGATCCCCCTCGCCGTTCTGCTCAGCTCCGACCACCCCCGAGCTCGCTCCGGTGCTTGCTGCGACCCCTGTGAGCCTAGCTACCTCCTCCCCCTCTCCGTTGGCTCCCTTTTGCCCTGTAACGCACTGCACGAAGCTCGCCCGCACGCACCGCCGCCGTGCTCGCCGCCGGTGATGCTCCGGTGACCATTTGGTCACTGGCACCCGTCCAACTTACTCACCGCAGCACGTAGATGAGAACGGTGCTACGCACGCATCGCCTAGGCCCCTGCAGCCGTTTCTCCACACACGCCCGACGCCGGTCGCCGCCGTCGAGCTCGTTGCCGTCGTCTCCGGCCACCCCAGGTCCGGCGACCACCACCATCCGACGCGCAACAGCAAGGGCTATCCAACGCACCCAACCGCAGCTCGAGCCGTGCACCGTAGGCGTTTTCCGAAGCACGCCGCCATGTTTGGCCTCGCCGGCGGCTAAACGCCGGCGAGTTGGACCTGTTTTGACCACGGGTTTGACCCCCTGGGTCAATGACATGTGGGCCCTGCCCGCAAGTCAAACCTAGTTTAGGTGTTAATTTAATTTTAATTAGTTAATTGGTTTAGTCACTGACACGTGGGCCCTGGCCCCACTGACAGCTAATTAGTTTTAGTTTAACTCTAATTAACTCAGTTAATTAGCTGTGACACTGACATGAGGGACCCACTGGTCAGGTTTGACTTGGACTGGCCCTGTTGACTGGCTGACGTCAGCATGATGTCATGTTGACGCAGTAAAGGTTTTTCTAGGATTTTTAGATTTAAAAATAATTCAGGAAATTCCAGAAAATACCCAAAACTTCTAAAAATCATATAAAATCAACCATAGCTCAGATGGAAAAGATTTATATATGAAAAATGATCAGAAAAATCCAATCTTTCTAATGGCACTGGTTTCATGCATGTTTGAACAAGTTAACTAGCTGTATATATCAAAAACATGATAATGCACTTATTTAAATAATAGTTTGAACTTCAATTTGAATCCTTGATTCAAATAGGTTCAAACCCTTCTGGTTTTAGTTACATTAGCCAACACACATGCATCTTGCCATGTCATGAGCATGCATCATATTGTTGCATTTGTTTGTTAATGATTGTATCGTCGGTATTCCCTGTGTTAGGTCCTGCTCCCGAGGATACTGCTGCGTATCCAGTTGAAGAGCAGTACCTGACAACTACCTTGTCAGGCAAGCAATCATTGATCATTCCGATACAAACCCAATCTTCTCGCTCCTGCTCTCTTTTACTGCATTAAGGCAACAGCGTGTGAACTGCTACTTGCTGCGGTAGTTGAACCCTATCCCTTGCATGACCTGTCATTGCCACAGTAAATAGTTGAAACCCACTAGCATGTGTAGGAGTTGTTTGAGCCATGTGATGTGTGATCCACCATGCTATTTACTTATGTTGCCTGCTATGCTTAGAGTTGTGTCTGGTCTGGTTCATCTGGGAGATGGATCAGAGTGAAATGATCTTACCGATAAAGAGAAGGAAGTGTGGAATACGCTTGGTAAAGGTATCGATGAAAGGCCATGTAGGAGTACATGGTGGGTTGTTTCATTGGAATCGTCCATAGGACCCGAGATCTGTGTGTGTGATCCAAGTTACAGTTACTACCACACATTGGGCCCTGAAATATGACCCCGCTCGACTTATTGACTGCCCTTGTACTCTGTCCAAGAGTTGCAACTAGTTTCTGGTGTTTATTGTTTACTGGAGGTCGTGCGTAGCGCTGACCCTCGGGGTGGGCTGTGATGCGACAGGTACGTGGCACGGTGTACCGGTTGCCCGTTTGGTGACTCGGGAACCCTGTACACATCGTTTGGGGCCGTGAGCGACACCCCGGCCGGATCTCCCCACGGATGGAACCCAAATAGGCGATAAACCTGGACGAGAGACTTGAGTGGTTGGTTAGGTCGTGGTCTACACCCACGTCGGCTTTCGCTTGAAGTCTGCCGAGCACATGTCGCGTGCAGACGCTAAGTGGTGAAAACATGTGTGAAGAAGTACACCCCTGCAGGGTTATCAATCTATTCGAATAGCCGTTGTTCGCGGTACGAACTACTTGGTTGCTCTTACAGTTCATAGACAAGTTGATGGTTACTACTAAAAGCCTCAAGATAAGCGTGAGTGCCGTGGATGGCCCTTCCGTAGGATGACGGAAGAGGATCCTCGGTAGTGTATTGATGTGGTGAGTAGAGGACTCGTGTTCGTAATAACATCTTGCAATCCGTTGAGAGTTGTAGTATAGGTTAGCCAAGGTCAAAGCTGGCATTCTGCTATAAACTCCACTACCCCCTTTGATAATGTTGCATGTATGATAGGTTCTGTGGTAAGACTTGCTGAGTACCTTTGTACTCATGTTTGCTTAATAACTATTGCAGAGGAGAACCCTGCCCCTGCTGATGGGTTCTACATAGACGTTGACGTCGACGAGTAGCTTGACACCCAGTCGGTGATCTGGAGCTTGTGGAGGGCCTTGTAGATAGCCAGGCTACACCAAGCCTGTTTTATTTTCTAAGTTGTCTGTACTCAGACATGTAGCTTCCGCTTGTGCTTGTATGACTGTATGACTTGAGTGTTGGGTCATGTGACCCCTACCTGTATGAATATGTTATGTATGGCTCTTGGAGCCTTTTAAATAAAGTACTTTGAGTCATAGAGTTCTGTTGTGATGCAATGTTGTATTTGCACATATTGAGCATATTGCGTGTATGATTGAAATGCTTGGTATGTGTGGGATCCGACACCTAGTTGTTTTCCTTTGGTAGCCTATCTTATAGGGAAATGCCTCCTAGTGATTCCAATGAGCCTTGGTAGCTTGCTACTGCTCGGAACACGTAGGCTGGCCGGCATGTGTCCTTCTTCGTTCCTGTGTCTGTCCCTTAGGGGAAATGTCACGCGTTGTTCCTTTAAGTCCATGTAGCATGCTACGACTTGGGTTCATACATTGATGACCGACACGTTCGTTGCTGGGTCATGGATGCCTGTCTCTGTAATTTAGTGCCACTTTTGGTTTATAACTAGCCATGTCGGCCCGGGTTCTCTGTCATATGGATGCTAGCGACACTGTCATATACATGTGCCAAAATGCGCAAACGGTCCCGGGCCAGGTAAGGTGGCACCCGTGGGGTTACCGTGCGTGAGGCCGCAAAGTGATATGACGTGTTACAGCTAGATCGGTGTGACTTAGGATCGGGGTCCTGACAATCTCTCTTAGAAACGATATTATGAATTTTAAGCAACTAGATCATGAGCATGTTGCCCAAGCTTGGGAGAGAATGAAATTAATGATACGTAATTGCCCTACACATGGTTTGAACTTATGGATGATTATTCAAAACTTTTATGCTGGCTTGAATTTTGCTTCTAGGAATCTTTTAGATTCGGCCGCAGGAGGCACTTTCATGGAAACTACCTTAGGAGATGCTACCAAACTCCTAGATAATATTATGGTTAATTATTCTCAATGGCACACCGAAAGATCTACTAGTAAAAAGTGCATGCTATTGAAGAGATTAGTGTTTTGAGTGGAAAGATGGATGAACTTATGAAATTATTTGCTGCTAAGAGTGCTTCTTCAGATCCTAATGATATTCCCTTATCCACGTTGAATAATAATGAATCTTTGGATGTGAATTTTGCTGGTAGGAATAATTTTGGTAACAATGCTTATAGAGGAAATTATAATCCTAGGCCTTTTCCTAGTAATTCCTCTAATAATTATGGTAATTCCTACAATAACTCTTATGGAAATATGCCTTCTGAATTTGAAACTAGTGTTAATGAGTTTATGAATTCTCAAAAGAATTTCAATGCTTTGCTTGAAGAAAATTTGCTTAAGATTCATTAATTGGCTAGAAGTGTGGATAGCAATTACTCGTGATGTTGATTCTTTGAAATTTAGATCTATTCCACCTAAGCATGATATCAATGAGTCTCTCAAAACCATGAGAATTTCCATTGATGAATGCAAAGAAAGAACCGCTAGGATGCGTGCTAAAAAAGAGAGTTATATAAAAGCGTGTTCTTCTAGTTATCATGAAAATAAAGATGAAGATCTGAAAGTATTGATGTGTCTCCTATTAGATCCTTGTTTTGTAGTATGAATCTTGATAAAGATGGGATTGGAGAGGAGTCTACTTTAATTAAAATGTGTCCCAATGATTCGGAGTTTTTAGATCTTGATGCTAAAATTGTTAAAAGTGGGAGTGAAGAGATTAAAACATTGCATAGTGATGAACCCACTACTTTGGATTTCAAAGGATTCAATTATGATAATTGCTCTTTGATTGATTCTATTTCCTTGTTGCAATCCGTACTAAACTCTCCGCATGCTTATAGTCAAAATAAAGCTTTTACCAAACACATAGTTGATGCCTTGATGCAATCTTATGAAGAAAAACTTGAATTGGAAGTTTATATCCCTAGAAAGCTTTATGATGAGTGGGAACCTAATATTAAAATTAAAATTAAAGATCATGAATGCTTTGCTTTGTTGATTTGGGTGCAAGTGTCTCCACTATCCCAAAAACTTTGTGTGATTTGTTAGGTTTCCATGAGCTTGATGATTGTTCTTTAAATTTGCATCGTGCGGATTCCACTATTAAGAAATATATGGGAAGGATTAATGATGTTCTTGTTGCTTCCAATAGTAATTATGTGCCCGTAGATTTCATTGTTCTTGATATAGATTGCAATCCTTCATGTCCTATTATTCTCGGTAAACCTTTCCTTAGAACGATTGGTGCAATTATTGATATGAAGGAAGGAAATATTAGATTCCAATTTCCGTTAAGGAAAGGCATGGAACACTTTCCTAGAAATAAAATCAAATTACCTTATGAATCTATTATGAGAGCCACTTATGCATTGCCTTCCAAAGATGGCAATACGTAGATCTATCCATGTATCGTGCCTAGCTAGGGGCGTTAAACAATAGCGCTTGTTGGGAGGCAACCCAATTTTTTATTTTTTGTTTTTGCTTCTGTTTAGGAATAAATATTGCATCTACCTTCTGTTTAGATGTGGTTTTGTGTTTTAATTAGTGTTTGTGTCAAGTAGAACCTTTGGGAAGACTTGTGTGAAGTTTATATGATCTTGTTGTGAAAAACAGAATCGTTAGCGCTCGCTAGAATAGTCACTAGATTTTACTGGAGCGTTCTATTTAGTTGATTATTTTTGCAGATTATTAATAGAAAAATTCCTCACGCTTACCAATTTATTTTGATTTTTTTGGAGTTACAGAAGTATGCGAAAGTTACAGATTACTACAGACTATTCTGTTTTTGAGAGATTCTGTTTTTCGTGTGTTCTTTGCTTATTTTGATGAATCTATGAGTAGTATTGGACGATATGAATCATAGAGAAGTTGGAATACAGTAGGTTTAACACCACTATAAACAAATAATGAGTTCCTTACAGTACCTTTGACTGGTGGTTTGTTTTCTTATACTAACGGAGCTCACGAGATTTTTGTCTAAGTTTTGTGTTGTGAAGTTTTCAAGTTCTGAGTATTGCTTTGATCGACTATGGAACAAAGAGTGGCAAGAGCCTAAGCTTGGGGATGCCCAAGGCACCCCAAGGTAAAATTCAAGGACAACCAAAAGCCTAAGCTTGGGGATGCCCCAGGAAGGCATCCCCTCTTTCATCTTCATCTATCGGTAACTATACTCGGGACTATATTTTTATTCACCACATGATATGTGTTTTACTTGGAGCGTCATGTATCATTTTGAGTCTTTGCTTGTTAGTTTGCCACAATCATCCTTGTTGGACATAGCTTTTTGAGAGAGATAAATATGGCCTAGGAATTGTTAGAACAATCTATGTGCTTCACTTATATCTTTTGAGTTGAATAATTTTTGCTCTAGTGCTTCACTTATATCTTTTGGAGCACGGTGGTGATTTTATTTTGAAGAAATTATTGATCTCTCATGCTTCACTTATATCCTTTTGAGAGTCTATTAGAACCGCATGGTAATGTACTTTGGCTGTAAAATTAGCCTTCACGTGATAGGCATCCAAGACGAATGTAGTAAAAACTTTCATACTAAGTGCATTGAATATGATGAGAGTTGGATGCTTGATAATTATTTTGAGATATCAGGATAGTGATATTAGAGTCATGCTAGTGGAGTTATTATGAAATTGAGAAATAGTTGTGTTAAAGTTAGTGATTCTCGTAGCATGCATGTATGGTGAACCGCTATGTGACGAAGTTAGAGCATGAGGTATTTGTAGAGTGTCATCCTTTGTGTGGAGGTCGGGGGCGCGCGATGGTTAACTCCTACCAGCCTCCCCCCTAGGAGCATGCGTTGATTGCTTTGTTTTGACGACTCGTAAATTTTTGCAATAAGTATATGAGTTCTTATGACTAATGTTGAGTCCATGGATTATACGCACTCTCACCCTTCCACCATTGCTAGCCTCTCTTGTACCGTGCAACTTTCTCCGGTACCATACACCCACTATATACCTTCCTCAAAACAGCCACCATATATCTTCCTGAAAACAGCCACCATACCTACCTATCATGGCATTTCCATAGCCATTCCGAGATATATTGCCATGCAACTTTCCACCATTCCGTTCATATGACACGCTTCATATTGTCATATTGCCATGCATGATCATGTAGTTGACATCATATTTGTGGCAAAGCGAACATGCATAATTTTTCATACATGTCACTCTTGATTCATTGCACATCCCGGTACACCGCCGGAGGAATTCATATAGAGTCATACTTTGTTCTAGTATCGAGTTGTAATATCGAGTTGTAAATCAATAGAAGTGTGATCATCATCATTATAGAGCATTGTCCCATGCGAGGAAAGGCCAAACAAAAGGAAAGGCCCCTCCAAAAAAAGGGACAGTTGCTACTATCTTTTTTTTCACATGTGTGCTTCGAAGTAGCACCATGTTCTTCATGATAGAGAGTCTCATGTTTAGTCACTTTCATATACTAGTGGGAATTTTCATTATAGAACTTGGCTTGTATATTCCAACGATGGGCTTCCTCAAATGCCCTAGGTCTTCGTGAGCAAGCAAGTTGGATGCACACCCACTTAGTTTCTTTTGTTGAGCTTTCATACATATGTAGCTCTAGTGCATCCGTTGCATGGTAATCCCTACTCACTCACATTGATATCTATTGATGGGCATCTCCATGGCCCGTTGATATGCCTAGTCGATGTGAGACTATCTCCCTCCTTTTTGTCTTCTCCACAACCACCACTCTATTCCACATAGTGTTATATCCATGGCTCACGCTCATGTATTGCGTGAAAGTTGAAAGGTTTGAAAGAATAGAGTATGAAAACAAGTGCTTGGCTGAAACCGGGGTTGTGCATGATAAGAATATTTTGTGTGATGAAGAGGGAGCATAGCCAGACTATATGATTTTGTAAGGATAACTTTCTTAGCCATAGTATTTTGAGAAGACATGATTGCTTTGTTAGTATGCTTGAAGTATTATTATTTCTTATGTCAATATAGACTTTTGTCTTAAATCTTTCAGATCTGAACATTCATGCCAAAATAAACAGAACTACATTGAAAATTATGTTGGTTAGCAATCCACATCAAAAATTCTGTTTTTATCATTTACCTACTTGAGGGCGAGCAGAAATTAAGCTTGGGGATGCTTGATACGTCTCCAACGTATCTATAACTTTTGATTGTTCCATGCTATTATTTATGATGTTTTGATGTTTAATGGGCTCTGTTATACACTTTTATATTATTTTTGGGACTAACCTATTAACCCAAAGGCCTAGTCAAGATTGCAGTTTTTTTTGCCTATTTCACGGTTTTACAGAAAAGGAATATCAAACGAAGTCCAAACGGAATGAAACTTTGGGAGAGATATTTTTGGAGCAAAATATGCACAAGAGACTTGAGAACCACAGAGTAGGGCTGACGTAGCGTCCACGAGGGTGGGGGCGCCCCCCCCCCCTATAGGGCACGCCACCCTGCCTCATGGGCCCCACGTCTGGCCCCCGGTGCCCTCCATCCTCCTATATATACCTACGTACCCCGAAACCATCAGAACAACAGAGAAAACCCTAGTTCCACCGCCGCAACCTTCTGTTCCCGTGAGATCCCATCTTGGGGCCTGTTCCGAAGCTCCGCCGGAGGGGGGATCTACCAAGGAGTGCTTCTACATCATCATCATCGCCTCACCATGAGTTGTGAGTAGTTTACCATAGACCTTCGGGTCCATAGTTAGTACCTAGATGGCTTCTTCTCTCTCTTTGGATCTCAATACCAAGTTATCCTCGGTCTTCAAGGAGATCTATTCGATGTAATCTCTTTTTGCGGTGTGTTTGTCGAGATCCGATGAATTGTGGGTTTAGGATCAAGATTATCTATGTGAAATATTTGGTTCTTTTCTGAACTCTTTTATGTATGATTATAATATCCTTGCAAGTCTCTTCAAATTATTGGTTTGGTTTGGCCTACTAGATCTGTAGTTCTTGCAATGGGAGAAGTGCTTGGCTTTGGGTTCAATCTTGCGGTGTCCTTTCCTAGTGACACTAGGGGCAGAAAGGCACGTATTGTATTGTTGCCATGGAGGATAAAAAGATGGGGTTTATATCATGTTATTTGAGTTTATCCCTCTACAACATGTTATCTTGCTTAAGGCGTTACTCTGTTCTTATGAACTTAATACTCTAGATGCATGCTGGATAGCGGTCGATGTGTGGAGTAATAGTAGTAGATGCAGAATCGTTTCAGTCTACTTGTCTCGGGCGTGATGCCTATATATAATGATCATGCCTAGATAGTCTCATAATTATTCGCTTTTCTATCAATTGCTCGACAGTAATTCGTTCACCCACCGTAGAATTATGCTATTATGAGAGAAGCCACTACAGAAACCTATGCCCCCCGGGTCTATTCTCAACATATCAATCTACAATCTACTTTACTTTTCCGTTTTTACTTTCTGTTCTTATATCCAAAAATACCAAAAAATATCAAACTATCATCTCTATCAGATCTCACTTTTGTAAGTGTCCGTAAAGGGAATGAGAACCCCTTATCGCGTTGGCTGCGAAGTTCTTATTTGTTTGTGCAGGTGCGAGGGACTCGCGCGTGGTCTCCTACTAGATTGATACCTTGGTTCTCAAAAATTGAGGGAAATACTTACGCTACTGTGCTGCATCACCCTTTCCTCTTCGAGGGAATACAGCGCAAGCTCGAGAAGTAGCAAACGTATCTACAATTTTTGATTGTTCCATGATATTATATTATCTGTTTTGGATGTTTAATGGGCTTTATTATGCACGTTTATATTATTTTTCGGACTAACCTACTAACCCAAGGCCCAGTGCAAATTGCTGTTTTTTTGCCTATTTCAGTGTTTCGCAGAAAAGGAATATCAAACGGAGTCCAAATGGAATGAAACCTTCGCGAGGGTCGTTTTTGGAACAAACGCAACCCAGAAAACTTGGACTACACGTCTGGGAAGCAACGAGGTGGCCAAGAGGCGGGAGGGCGCACCCAGGGGAGTAGGCATGACCCCCACCCTCGTGGGCCCCTCGTAGCTCCACCGACGTACTTCTTCCTCCTATATATACTCATATACCCTGAAAACATCCGAGAGCACCACGAAAACCCTATTTCCACCGCCGCAACCTTCTATACCCGTGAGATCACATCTTAGGGCCTTTTTCGGAGCTCTGCCGAAGGGGGAATCGATCATGGAGGGCTTCTACATCAACACCATAGCCTCTCAGATGAGTTGTGAGTAGTTTAGCACAGACCTTCGGGTCCATAGTTATTAGCTATATGGCTTCTTCTCTCTCTTTGAATCTCAATACAAAGTTCTCCTCGATCTTCTTGGAGATCTATTCGATGTAATACTTTTTGCGGTGTGTTTGTCAAGATTCGATGAATTATGGGTTTATGATCAAGATTGTCTATGAACAATATTTGGTTCTTCTCTGAATTCTTATATGTATGATTTAATATCTTTGCAAGTCTCTTCGAATTATCAGTTTGGTTTGGCCTACTAGACTGATTTTTCTTGCAATGGGAGAAGTGCTTAGCTTTGGGTTCAATCTTGCGGTGTCCTTTACCAGTGACAGCAGGGGAAGCAAGGCACGTATTGTATTGTATTGTTGTCACCGAGGATAAAAAGATGGGGTTTATATCATATTGCATGAGTTTATCCCTCTACATCATGTCATCTTGCTTAAGGCGTTACTCTGTTCTTATGAACTTAATACTCTAGATGCATGTTGTATAGCGGTCGATGTGTGGAGTAATAGTAGTAGATGCGGAATCATTTCGGTCTACTTGTCGCGAACGTGGTGCCTATATACATGATCATGCCTATATATTCTCATAACTATGCGCTTTTCTATCAATTGCTCGACAGTAATTTGTTCACCCACCGTAGAATATGCTATCTTGAGAGAAGCCACTAGTGAAACCTATGGCCCCCAGGTCTATCCTCCATCATATTAATATTCCATCAACTAGCTATATTTACTGTTCTTTTTGCAATCTTTACTTTCCAATCTATACAACAAAAATACCAAAAATATTTATCTTATGATCTCTATCAGATCTCACTTTTGTATGTGTCCGAGAAGGGATTGACAACCCCTTTATCGCGTTGGTTGCGAGGTTCTTATTTGTTTGTGCAGGTACGGGGGATTTGCGTGTAGTCTCCTACTGGATTGATACCTTGGTTCTCAAAAATTGAGGGAAATACTTACGCTACTTTGCTGCATCACCCTTTCCTCTTCAAGGGAAAAACAACACATGCTCAAGAGGTAGCAAGAAGAATTTCTGGCGCCATTGCCGGGGAGATCTACGCACAAGTCAAGACATACCGAGTACCCATCACAAACTCTTATCCCTCGCATTACATTATTTGCCATTTGCCTCTCGTTTTCCTCTCCCCCACTTCACCTTTGCCGTTTTATTCGCCCTTTTTCCATTCGCTTGTATCTTTGTTTGTGTGTCCATGTGCCTTCTATTTGCTTGTATCTTTGCTTGCTAAAAATCTATTGATATTGATCCACTTAAAGTGTTCTACTTGGATCATCTTCGATCCTTATGCGCTCGTGCTGAAACCCCAGCTAGCCTAGTTGATGGGAAATCTTTAGATGAGCATGCTCATTTTGTGCGTCACCGTTTGTCTGAAAAAGGGAGACTCTTATGGGATCAAATATACATATTACTGTGTTATGCTTATGATTCTGATGATTTGATTGAAATATCCCTTGATGAACATGAAGCTTGCTATTCTTGTGGCCATGATGCCAATATTTATGAAGATGAATTTGCTATAGTTCCTTATGTTAAACATGAGATCGTTGCTATTGCACCCATACTCGATAGTTCCTTCGATGAAAAGCATGATTGCAATGATGTTATTATAAATTATATTAATGACAATTGTGTAAATGATATGCAAAACCCTAAGCTTGGAGATGCTTATTTTGCTATGCCCACTACTTGTTGCAATGATCATGATTGGGGTAATGCTTCTTACGATCTTAAAAATTTATTTAATCCCCATGATGAATGTAAGATTGATAATAATGTTTGCAATAATATTGAAAGTGGGTTTGGAAGATTGTCAACTTTAGATCCCACATATTTGGAGAATGTTCAATCTTATGATTTTTTTTATAAAAGTGGGTTTGGAGAGGTCATGACTTTAGTTAATGTTAATCCCACTATTGTGGAAGAGAGTCAACTTCGCATGCATGTGGATCGTGTTGAGAATATGTTATGTGATAGCTATACTATTGAATTTGCTTATGATCCTACATGCAATTATTATTAGAGAGGAAAATATGGTTGTAGAAATCTTCATGTTACTACATTACCTCTCTTCATGTTGAGATTTATCTTGTTTCTTTCTTCTTCCTTGCATATGTCAGATCGTGCTTGTCTTGCTAATTTGTTTTCCTATAAAATTCCTATTCATAGGAAGTATGTTAGACTTAGATGTGATTTTCACATGCTATATGATGCTCTTTTTGTGCTTCAATTCTTATCCTTCATGTGAGCATCATTGAATTCTCAAGCCTATCTTAATGGCTATAAAGAAAGAGCTTGTTGGGAGGCAACCCAATTTTATTTTCTTTGCTTTTACTTCTGTTTAGTAATAAATAATCCATCGAGCTTCTGGTTAGATGTGGTTTTGTGTTTTAATTAGTGTTTGTGCCAAGTAGAACCTTTGGGAAGACTTGGGTGAAGTCTTTGCGATCTTACTGTAAAAAACAGAAACTTTTGCGCTCACGAGATTAGCTGCCATTTTTTAACTAGAGAGTTCTTTTTAGTTGATTCTTTTTGCAGATGATTAATAGAAAAATTTCTCATGTCCACCAATTTATTTCAGAATTTTTAGAGTTACAGAAGTATTCTAAAGTTACAGATTCCTACACACTGTTCTGTTTTTGACAGATTCCATTTTTCGTGTGTTGTTTCCTTATTTCGATGAATCTATGAGTAGTATCGGGGGGTATGAACCACAGTGAAGTTGTAATACAGTAGGTTTAACACCTATTCAAATGAAGAATGAGTTAAATACAGTACCTTAAAGTGGTGGTTTGTTTTTTTATACTAACGGAGCTCACGAGATTTTCTGTTAAGTTTTGTGTTGTGAAGTTTTCAAATTTTTGGGTAAGGATTTGATGGACTATGGAACAAAGAGTGGCAAGAGCCTAAGTTTGGGATGCCCAAGGCATCCCAAGGTAAAATTCAAGGACAAACAAAAGCCTAATCTTGGGGATGCCCCGGGAAGGCATCCCCTCATTCGTCTTCGTCTATCGGTAACTTTACTTGAGACTATATTTTTATTCACCACATGATATGTGTTTTGCTTGGAGCGTCTTGTATGATTTGAGTCTTTGCTTTTTAGATCACCACAATCATCCTTTCTGTACACACCTTTTGGGAGAGACACACATGAATCGGAATTTATTAGAATACTCTATGTGCTTCACTTATATCTTTTGAGCTAGATAATTTTGCTCTAGTGCTTCATTTATATCTTTTTAGAGCAAGGTGGTGGTTTTATTTTATAGAAATTATTGATCTCTCATGCTTCACTTATATTATTTTGAGAGTACTTTAGAACAACATGGTAATTCGCTTTGGCAATAAAAATAGTCCTAATATGATAGGCATCCAAGATGGGTATCATATAAACTTTCATATAAAGTGCATTGAATATTATGAGAAGTTTGATACTTGATGATTGTTTTGAGATATGAGGATGGTGATATTAGAGTCATGCTAGTAGAGTGGTTGTGAATTTGAGAAATACTTGTATTGAGGTTTGCAAGTCCTGTAGCATGCACGTATGGTAACCGTTGTGTGACAAATTTGAAGCATCAGGTATTTCTTTGATTGTCATCCTTCGTGTGGAGGTCGGGATCGTGCGATGGTTAACTCCTACCATCCCCTAGGAGCATGCGTGTGGTACTTTGTTTTGATTACTTGTATATTTTGGCAATAAGTATGTGAGTTCTTTATGACTAATGTTGAGTCCATGGATTATACGCACTCTCACCCTTCCGCCATTGCTAGCCTCTCTTGTACCACGCAACTTTCGCCGGTACCATACATCGACCATATACCTTCCTCAAAATAGCCACCATACCTACCTGTCTTGGAATTTCCATAGCCATTCCGAGATATATTGCCATGCAACTTTCCACTGTTCCGTTTATTATGCCACGCTTCATCATTGTCATATTGCCATGCATGATCATGTAGTTGACATCGTATTTGTGGCACCATGCATAATTTTTCATACATGTCATTCTTGATTCATTGCACATCCCGGTACACCGCCGGAGGCATTCATATAGAGTCATATTTTGTTCTAGTATCCACTTGTAATCTTTGAGTTGTAAATAAATAGAAGTGTGATGATCTTCATTATTAGAGAATTGTCCCCAAAAAAAGGCAAAAAAAAGAGGCCAAAAAGGCCATATAAAAAAGGACGGCCCAAAAAAAGAAGGGGGCAATGCTACTATCTTTTTTCCCACACTTGTGCTTCAAAGTAGCACCATGATCTTCATGATAGGGAGTCTCTTGTTTAGTCACTTTCATATACTAGTGGGAATTTTCATTATAGAACTTGGCTTGTATATTCCAACGATGGGCTTCCTCAAATGCCCTAGGTCTTCATGAGCAAGCAAGTTGGATGCACACCCACTTAGTTTCTTTTGTTGAGCTTTCATACATTTATAGCTCTAGTGCATCCGTTGCATGGCAATCCCTACTCACTAACATTGATATCTATTGATGGGCATCTCCATAGCCCATTGATACGCCTAGTTGATGTGAGACCATCTTCCTCTTTTTGTCTTCTCCACAACCACCACTCTATTCCACCTATAGTGCTATATCCATGGCTCACGCTCATGTATGGCGTGAAAGTTGAAAAAGTTTGAAAAAATTGAAGTATGAAACAATTGCTTGGCTGAAACCGGGGTTGTGCATGATTTGGGTATTTTGTATGACGAAGATGGAGTATAACCAAACTATATGATTTTGTAGGGATGAACTTTCTTTGGCCGTGTTATTTTGAGAAGACATAACTGCTTTGTTAGTATGCCTGAAGTATTATTATTCTTATGCCAATATTAAACTTTTGTCTTGAATCTTTCGGATCTGAACATTCATGCCACAATAAATAAAATTACAATGAGAATTATGTTGGGTAGCATTCCACATCAAATATTCTGTTTTTATCATTTCCTACTCGAGGACGAGCTGGAATTAAGCTTGCGGATGCTTGATACGTCTCCAACGTATCTATAATTTTTGAGTGTTCCATCCTATTATATTATCTGTTTTGGATGTTTAATGGGCTTTATTATGCACTTTTATATTATTTTTGGGACTAAGCTACTAACCCAAGGCCGAGTGCAAATTGCTGTTTTTTTCCTATTTCGGTGTTTCACAGAAAAGGAATATCAAACAGAGTCCAAATGGAATGAAACATTCGCGAGGATCATCTTTGGAACAAACGCAACCTAGAAGACTTGGAGTACACGTCTGGGAAGCCACGAGGCAAGAGGGCGCGCCCAGGGGGGTAGGCGCGCCCCCACCCTCGTGGGCCCATCGTAGCTCCACCGACGTACTTCTTCCTCCTACATATACTCATATACCTTGAAAACATCCGAGAGCACCACGAAACCCTATTTCCACCGACGCAACCTTCTGTACCTGTGAGATCCCATCTTGGGGCCTTTTCTGGAGCTCCGCCGGAGGGGGAATCGATGATGGAGGGCTTCTACATCAACACCATAGCCTCTCCAATGAGTTGTGAGTAGTTTAGCACAGACCTTCGGGTCCATAGTTATTAGCTACGTGGCTTCTTCTCTCTCTTTGGATCTCAATACAAAGTTCTCCTCGATCTTCTTGGAGATCTATTCCATGTAATACTTTTTGCGGTGTGTTTGTTGATATCGGATGAATTGTGGGTTTATGATCAAGATTATCTATGAACAATATTTGGTTCTTCTCTGAATTCTTATATGTATGATTTAATATCTTTGCAAGTCTCTTCGAATTATCTGTTTGGTTTGGCCTACTCGATTGATTTTTCTTGCAATGGGCGAAGTGCTTAACTTTGGGTTCAATCTTGCGGTGTCCTTTCCTAGTGACAGCAGGGGTAGCAAGGCACGTATTGTATTGTTGCCATCGAGGATAAAAAGATGGGGTTTATATCATATTGCATGTGTTTATCCCTCTACATCATGTCATCTTGCTTAAGGCGTTACTCTGTTCTTATGAACTTAGTACTCTAGATGCATGCTGGATAGTGGTCGATGTGTGGAGTAATAGTAGTAGATGTAGAATCGTTTCGTCCTACTTGTCGCGGACATGATGCCTATATATATGATCATGCCTAGATATTCTCATAACTACGTGCTTTTCTCTCAATTGCTCGATAGTAATTTGGTAGGGGATCCCTTTAGTATCGGTTGGTAACACCAACTAGTACTAAATGGTTTAGGTGGTTTTGGGTTCATGATTTTGTTTTCCTTTAATTTTGTGTTTTCCATTTAATTCTTTTTCGCTTGCTGGTATTTTACGATGCTACATATTGTACACGTTTTGCATATATATAAATAGAATTTCTCGTAGAACCGATATCATATATATATATACACTTCCTGAGATACACGCCTGAACTTCCTCTGTAGGAACCTGACCTTCGGGCTATCTTCGCAACCTTGTCTCTCCCCGCGAATTTTTCTGGTTAGCCGTGTTCTATGTGATGTAAGTGTAATTTTCAAACGGTTTGTAGCAACTAAATACTCGTTTTAAATAGAAATCTCGCTCATGGGCGGATTTTGCTCTCGGATTGTGATGAACTCGTGTTTTTCGCAATTTTACTACCTGAGTTGCACACATGAACTTCCCCATGTGTTAGGTTGAACTTCCGCCGACATTGCCCAAACGGGGCTTGCGATATACCGTTGGAAAGCTATGGACACTAGTATTACAACCCAACTTAAATTTTTGTCAAGATGTAAGCGGTTTAAGAGCAGTTTTGAAAACCGTATTTTCTTCACACAAAAAACGTCAATCGTATTTTTGATCTCATTTCTAAACCTTGTATCGGAATGCGGCATATAATATGTCGTTGGAAAGCTGCTGCAAAACTGCTCCTTTCATATGTTGAAAGTTTTCTCTAATTCCCTATGGTTAAAACGTTATTTGGAAAAACGTAAAATTTCGCAAACCGAACAACCGAGTTTGTATTTTCGCTGTGATTTCTAAATGGCTAATCCAATTAAGGCGTATTATATGGCGTTAGAAAGCTTATGAAAATGCGCTACTTTTTCATGTTGACAGTATTTTCTAATTTTGAATGGTTTAAGAGTAATCTAGAAAACGGTGCAAGTCCTACCGAGTTCGTATTTTCGAGCTCATTTTTTAACTGTGCGTCCGAATGCAGCAAATGATATGACATTGGAAAGCTCGAACAAATGGGAAACTTTTTGGTATGTATTGTTTCTCCCAATTATTTACGGTTTTAAGTCACTTTGGAAAATGGTGGAAAACATATTTTCACTGTATTTTCTACAAACTTTGTCGGAATGGGGCAAGTAATATACCGTTGAAAAGCGACAGAAAATGCGAAAGTTTTCCATGTTGACGGTTTTCTCTGATTCCCAGCCGTTTTCAAGTAATTGCGTAAATGACGAGATCATTTTTCTGCCTTTATCGTGAAATAGATTCTTCGAAAATGCACCGCGTGAAGAACCTGAACTTCTGGGCACGTGTAGTTGAACTTCAC
The DNA here is from genome assembly GCA_902687465.1 of Secale cereale. Lineage (NCBI taxonomy): Eukaryota > Viridiplantae > Streptophyta > Magnoliopsida > Poales > Poaceae > Secale > Secale cereale. Next base: position 484,890,969 of record LR738711.1, read on the forward strand.
TCTGTTTTTCATGGGCTTTTTTACTCGCTGATCTTCATCGACTGCTGGTAGCTCTCCAGCCACTCACCGGAATTGAGCAAATTATATACCAACGGAAAGCTGCTGTAAATACGCAACTTTCCCGTGTTGATCATTTTTTCATACTCGCGATGATTTTAAAAGTTTTTCATCTGAAATTCATTCAGTGTAGTAGTTGAACTTCCTGCTGTTTTCACATTGAACTTCTGTGACGTATTTTTGTTCAACCTCTCTCACAAGAATTTTTGAACTTTCTTGGGCCGAGCATTTGAACTTCTAGCAACAAACTTTGGACTTCACATTTTTATTCTTTTTTTTCTTATACGAAACACACACCATGCAATACATGAACTTCTGGCTATTATCCATTTGACCTTCTCTCTATTTCGCTTAAGTAACAGAAAAAGTCTGAGTTTTTTATATACATGGAACTTCTCTAACTTTTTTATTTGAACTTCTTCATGTATTTTTTAGAAATGTGAAAATTAGAGTTTTCTTAGAAACATCGAACTTCATTATTTTCAATTGAACTTATTGGTAGATAAAACATCCAATTTCTATGTTAATTCAATTTGAACTTCTTCATTTAATTCTTATATTAACCGGAAAAATATATGAGTTTTTTTCGTAAAAGTTCAATAGTCCGACCTTCATGTTTTGTTGTTTTTGAACTTCATTTCTTAAAAAAAAATTGGTTAAATTATATATTTTCGATGAAGCTTTTGCTTCTCATTCGAACTTCACTGGTAAAATTTTCACTTTTGATGTTACTTGCCGATGATTTTTTTGGAAGTTTTGAGTGCTTTTGACCTTCCCATCTTTTTAGACATGAACTTCAACTTTTTTTGTAGTGTTTTGATTTTTCCAAACACCCCTATTTCACGTCTCCAAACACATGATCCCCTAAAACTGTATACACACACATAAAGCATCAACCTCCCTATATTCAAACTTTTGTCATTGATATTTCTGAACGTTTTGGGCATGCTCCCCGATTTTCAAACAGAATACACGGACTTCCATGCACGAACAGCCAACATCGGCCGTGGCAATGCCTCTTTCTTCGGCAAACCGAGCTTCACTCCTGTGTACAGAATACATGATTTAAGCCCTGAAAACCACAAAAGAATCTTGAAATATTTTTTCTACCTTGAGCACACACTCGAAAGCACGCACACCACGCCATGGTCGCTTTTAGGATGAAGCGAGTGAGGGTGAGAGCGGACCCGACCCTCAACAGCTCCCTGGACTGCTTGCAAGCAAAACTTGTTGTGTTGTGCCACCCATGTCGTGAGCACGCACTCCATCGGGTCAGTTTGTTTGCTGCCAAGTCACACCATGCGCGTGAGTTGACCAGCACCCCTACCAGCATCCCGCAAGATTAATATGGCGCAACCCTGAGCAACCATGTCTTGGCAATGATTATTCAGTTTGTTACTAAAAATCACATGCATGCCTAGCTTAGCTAGTCAAACGATTATAGAATAATGTCTCATGTGAGAAACCTTGTCATCTGGCTACATTCTTGTACAAAAATTGGCGGAATTGAAGGATTTGGGGAGTTGGAACAGAGTTCAGTTATCAGGCAGCGTTCAGAAAACAAGAGCTATCTCCGGAGTTGTGCATACAGATCATATATTCATGTCTTTTTCAGCATTAGTTACTGGTAAATCTTAACATGATTCATGGAACATGATACTATACTCTAATCCGCAACCAACTTTGCGCAGCAGCTTAGAAGTTAAGCACAAGATGGCTAGCTCATCAAGAGTAAACCAGCTCTGAGGGACAAACACACTTGTACCAAGTGCTCCAGAGTGCAAGAATGGAAATACATCCACCGAGGATGGCTCACTGTCACCATGATTGGAGCTGTTACATGGAAACTGAGCTTCTTTATCAGTAAAAATAGTTCCTCTATGTTACACGGAAATTGGCCTAGTGCACTTGTTTCCTAGACTGAGCTGTTACATGGAAACTGATGGCTCCTCCCATCTGTTTCTAGTTCCTAGATTGAGCTTCTATCAGACGTGAAGCTGAACTTCCTCGAATATGAAGAATTAGTAGAAGAAAGGCGGCACAAACCCAGCTGATCACTCCGTGCATCCTTGCATTGGAGGAAGCAACCAGCAGCACGCGCGGTAATAGACGCGAGCCACATAGGGGGTTCTACTGCTCCATGCTCTGCAGTTCAATCACCAGCGGGAGGAGGGATTGGGCGCCCAGGCATCGGACATCGGCGTCACTGCGCGAGGCCGTGCTTCAGGTCGTGCCCAACCCAAAGGAACAGACGAACGTTGAGCTCAACGTCCGAAGCAAGGAGAGGAATTGTCAGGGCTGACCGCTACATCAGACAGTGCTCCAGCGACATGATTGTGAGAATATAATAGAAGCAGTGGGGAAGGGCATGTGGCAGGGGAGTAGGAGAGCGAAGAGGGGCGCTGAAGTTGCAGTTGTGGTGGAGCAGGAGGCCGCCAGGCCCGAGTGGAGTGTCTGTAGCACTCGAGGCCAGAGTAGAGCGACGATAGCGCGGGAGGTTGGCGAAGATGGTCCCGGGGTGGAGCAGCGGTGGTGCGGGGACAGACAGCACACAATAAACATAATTTGTAGCGTCAACGTGGTTCCTTCCACTGCGAGATCCATCGAACTTCTACAAATTTTTCAGCGATCTGTGTTTTTCTTCAATACACACAATTGAACTAATGCATGCGGTAGGGTTGAACTGAACTAAAGTGATTGGAGGTGGCGGCAGGGGTGAGCGAGATGGCAGCAGGAGGAAGCGCACTGCGCTGAGTCGTCGGCCGACACTGCACAGGGGAGGTGCTCGGGAGAGGGGGACGATGGGCTGCGGTGGCGGAGGGCGCTGGTCGCGCGGCGGAGCTGGAGGAGGAAGCCATGATTGTGGCCTCGCTCCACGCTCCTCGTACCGAAGCCGTCCATGGACAGTAATCCAGAGGAAGCCATCCATGGGTAGCTCGCCGTGGCCAGGCGGTGGAAGCTGGAGGCCGAGCCAGAGGAATAAGAAGCCGGATGAGGAAGGGACCGTGGAAGACAGAGGTTAAGGGCGACGGCGACGATGCCGGTGGTAGTGGATCCGGGAGTCGGCGTTGTTGGGTCGGGCGCCGTCGCGGGAGTAGGATAGCTAGCCAGGCCACGACAGGAGGCCAGCAGAGGGGCCGTGGGAGGTGAAGGCGCGTCGGTAGCTAGATCCTGATGCGCGGTTGCAGGCGGCAGCGGCAGTTGGGTGGTCTTCGCCGGCGGGTGGGGGAGGTGGGTCGCCGGTGGGTGGTTTGGTGTTGCGGATCAAGGTGCGGGGAGGTAGGGATCGTGGTGCGGGTCTGCGGGAGGTGGGAGACAGGTTGGGTATATATATATATGGTGGGTCTATTCTCATAACACCCCTTAAGACCTTATTCTCATAACACCTATCCCTCTTCTGATAACACCCCCAGCCGACACCTCCACTCTTCCCACGTCTCGGCATCCCTCGTGCGCCCCCACATCCTCCCCACCTCATCCCCAAATCCATGGCGCGCAACGGAGCCGATCTCCTGCCCCGGCCCTGCCGCATCTCTCCCCGCGATGGATCCGGCTGTGCCGCCCCCCTCCTCCCTCCTCCGTCCCCGTGCTTGATCCCGTCGATCCTCGACCACCCCGCCTGTCGGGGCTTCATTAGCTTACGGGGCGCGCGCGGTGGCCCGACCACTGGCTACCGCCGGCTCGACCACTGGATACCGCCGGCGACCCATCCGAGTGAGCTCCCCTGCCTCCCCGGCACTCATCCTCTTCCCATCGGGGGGCGCCGCCCTTCGATCCCGACCAGCGTGAGGTGCTTTACCCGGTGCGGTGACCGCTAAGACTTCCCCTCCTGTGGATCCGGCAGCCATGGCCTCCGCTAACTCCTCTGCTGCTTTCCTCTATGCAGTTCGACAGAGCTCCGGTGGGTCTCCATCCATGGATTCGGCCGCCCCCCGACCATCGTACCACGAACGACGAGTTCCTCCGATGAGATCTCCTTAGACGGCCTGCACTCCGCAGCTGCTCCCGCGTGTGCAGTTTGCGAAGAGCGTGCGTTCAGTTCCTTTGGCGGCGCGGCGCCGCTCGCTTATTCGTCCCTAGCAGTTCCTCTCGCGCCCTACCTCTGACTACAGCATGCCGATGGTGGATGGGCATCCCCGCCGCCAGTACCTCCCTAGGCTGCCGTCCGATCTGGGTGCCTCCATGCGGCGACCTCCCTCCCCAAGCCCATCGTGACGCCCAACCCCCTGCCTCCTCCAACCTCCCCGATTTTGCTGGGAGGCTGAGGTCGAGCCATGTGCGCCAGCGAGCTGCATGCCCGCACCTGCAGAACTACATGCTGCAGGCTGGTGGACTGCACGTTAACTATGTCGTCTTCATCGTGTGTACAACAGATGAAAAAAAATCAGAAACAGTATGCTTGCCTCATCTCTCGCAAACTACTGCATCCCTTGCCAGCAGTTTGCTATGTTTCTCTCTTCAGTTCTTTGTGTATGAAAAATGGACTAACTTTTCTTTAGTAGTTTGACCTTTCTTGTTTCAGATTTTTGTTGTGCTCCCGGATGTGCAGTGCAGTGCACCCGGATCCCGTGAGCAGTGCGCCGCACTCCCTGGTGTAATTTATCCACGACAGCGTGCGGTGTCCATGTGCATTTTTGCAGTTTAGTGGATGGATGTTTCAGTGTGCTATTGAGGTTCATTTTACTCATTTTAGCAGGAAAAGATGAAGTGATGCAGTTCTATTGGATGGCCCATAACTTAATTTTGTTGTTGTTGAAAACTGCACTTCATTAGTTCATTGTAAAAACTACAGCCGTGCAACTCAAACAAGCCCGCAATGAAGTCTCGTGCTTCTGTTTGTGATATTCAATGAACACAAGTGCACTGCAACTCATGGATGGTGGACTACGGAAGGTGCAGTGCGGTTGATGGATTGTTGAAGTTTGCCTGGGTCGTCGCTGCAGTATGGCTAGGTGTCGAAAGCTGTTTTTTGTTGATTTTTCAGGTTTTCATAGACTGTAGTTCATTATAAAAAATGTGGCATCTAGTTCCCTTTGTAAAAACCAATTTGTATGGCACCCATTTACTCTACTAAAGTTTTTGTCTGATGCAGTTCGGAACATCAAAAAAATGTATAAAAATGCACTTCATTAGTCTCCTCTCGAAGTGAGTGAGAAAAAGACAAAAAGAAACATTCAAAAAACATTTTAAAAAACCCAAGGTAAAAAACATGCAGCCAACTCATCTCGTCCCCGTGGTTCACTTTTGATATTGTTGTGGCTCACTTGCTTCCCATCACGAAGTGCAGGAAATTGTTACAGAAACGAAAATAATAATAATGTGGTTCACTTGCGCCCCCGGTGTGAAGCATGGTTCAATTCCTTGTCTGAGAAAAATTACGCCCGACAAAAAGAAATCGTGAAGTCTGACAAAAGAAATCGTGAAGTTCAATTGACTGCCTGATGTAGTGCGGCTTTCAATTTGAAGCAGTGCGCTTTTTTGTCCGATGCAGTGCACACATCAATTTTGGTGTTGCGGAAAACAGAGTGTCCGCATTTCTACAAAATCAAAACTGCTCTTAAACCGTAAGGAATTAGAGAGTGTTCTACATGAAAAGCTGCGCCTCGTCGATATCTTTCCGATGGTGTACCATTTGAATCAATCCGACGAGCGGTTTGAAAAAAATTCACGAATAACGTCCGCTGCATATCATGGTCAGCCGCACGATTTTCAAAATTAACTAAAAACCGTAATAATCTCAAAAATATTTCAACAACTGAAAGTTGCGCCTCGTCGTTAGCTTTTTAACGGTATATTACACGCATCGTTTCAACAAACGGTTAAAAACTTAAGCTAAAACAGTACCGAAAATTGCAAAAATTTCGAAAAACGGAATTCGCGCGATTTACTAAATTTAAAACTGCTTTTAAACCGTTGCGAATTAGAGAAAATAATAGATATGAAAAAGATGCGCTTCGACGATATCTTTCTAACGGTGTATCATGCGTTTCATTCCGACGAGCGGTTTAGAAGAGAACGCGAAAAAACACTCGCTGTCAGTCGTTATGAGCCGCACGATTTTCGAAACTGCTCTTAAACTGTGATGAATTTTGAAAAGTGTTCAACATGGCGAAGTTGCGTCTACTCCATAACTTCTCAACGGTATATTACACGCATAATTCGGATAAACGATTAAATATATATACAGCCGGTCTATTCTCATAATATTATGAGAATAATATTCTCATAACACTTCCGCACTGCACGCACAACGCGAGGGCACTGCAACACAGCGACCAGTGAACTTCGTCTCGAAAAAACTTTACGTGTTGTTTTTTGTGTACCTTTTTTGCTCTAGTTTTTTAACCATTTATCGGAATTATGCGTGTAATATACCGTTGAAAAGCTATGGAGTAGACGCAACTTCGCCATGTTGAACACTTTTCAAAATTCATCATATTTTAAGAGCAATTTCGAAAATCGTGCGGCTCACAATGAATGACAGCGAGCATTTTTTCACGTTTTCTTCTAAACCGCTCGCCGGAATGAATCAAATGATATACCGTTGGATAGATATCGTCGAGGCGCATCTTTTTCATATGTATTGTTTTCTCTAATTTGTTACGGTCTAAGAACAGTTTTGAATTCAACAAATCGCGGAATTATGTTTTTTCGAATTTTTTGCAATTTTCGATACTGTTTTAGCTTCAGTTTTTAACCGTTTGTCGAAACGAGGCGTGTGATACGCCGTTGGAAAGCTACAAACGAGGCGGAACTTTCATATGTTGAAATGTTTTTGAGATTCCTTACGGTTTTTAGTTAATTTTGAAAATCGTGCGGCTGACTACGAGAGGCAGCGGTCGTTTTTCACGAAATTTTTACAAACCGCTGGTCGAAATGATCCAAACGATACACGGTTGGAAAGATATCACCGAGACGCTACTTTTTCATGTAGAACATTCCCTCTAATTCATTATGGTTTTAGAGCAGTTTTGAAATTACAAAAACGCGGACACTCTGTTTTTCGCGACACCAAAATCGACGAGTGAACCGCATCGGACAGAAAAGCGCACTGCTTCAAACTGAAAACCACACTGCATCATACAATCAATTGAACTTCATGATTTATTTTGTTGGACGTAGATTTTTCTCAGAGAAGTTTTGTTGTCTTTTTTCCAACGTTTTTTTCGAACGCAAGTGGACCGCAACACTCCCGAATGTGAAGCGGAACACTACCAAAAGTGAACCTCATGATTTGCTGTTGTCTTTTTTCGTACTAATTAATTTTTTACATGCATAGACCGGGCGAGTGGACCACATGGACTGAGAAAGCGAACCACATGCAATGAGAAGTGAGCTGCTTTCAGATCTGTTTTTGTTTCGGATCACCAAGTGAACCACGAAGGAGTTTTATGGAGAACTTCGTGAGAGAACAAAATGAGCTTCTTTGAGATGTTAACTACACTGCATAATGCACTCATCAACTAGAAAAACGACACTTGAGTACCCCACTAGTTAACTGCACCGCATAATGCGTAACCATTTTTCCAAAATGAATTCAAAATGAACTGCACCAAAACAGTACACCCATTTTGTATACTGTACAATGCACACTTCACTGCAAAACTGAAGATTCTATGGTTGCTAATGGTTGTAAACTTCTCATTTTTGCAGTTGTTTGACGATGGAGGGTAAACCCGTCGCCCTCTGAAAGTGCCTCCATACTTCATCGACGACCCAACTGAGCTACAACCAAGAGAACCTGCACTTGTGGCCATCAGGTGGAAACAAAACCCAACAAACACTAGGTGGAGGCGCAAGGTGAGGCATCTCGAAACCGAATTAGATGTAGCCAGGAGGAGAGGTGTTCTGTACTTCATGCAAAGCCGTACTGCACTGCAGACTCGGGGACGAACAACACATAAAAAGTTGAAAAATAACATGCATCAGGGGGGATGACGAACTACACATGCGCCACTGATGAGCTGCATCTCGTCGGCAGGCTGATAGCATCTCAACTGCATCGGGCGCTGAGGTCAACTGCACAGCCGCAGTTTTGTGGATTGTATAGCTGTGGTCGCTGGGGACGGACCAGAAGGATGAGGTCGGTCCTGACCCGCTGGATGCCACCATCGGCGCACGAGTAGGGGAGGAGAGGGCCATGGGGGGCTCACCGGATCTGGAAGGAGAGGGCCACGGTGACCTCGGCGCGGGGAAGGGGTGGTGCGGTCCCCAATGGTAGCATGTGGTCGGCCTTCAGAGAAAGGCGGGGCGGCCGAAGGAGAGAGGTGGGGTGGCCGGTGCGGTGGAGCACGCAGGGGTCAGCAACGTCCGCACCTCGATCTCGAATCCTGCAAGCGCGACAGGGACAGCTCTGCCCGGATCCATCGACAGGGAGATGTGCATCAGGACGAGGGGGTGGGGGAAGGGAAGCGGAGTTGGGCACCACGGCGGCGCTAGCTGAGGCCCGGCCTGGTGGGCGAGAGGAAGGTGGCTAGGGCGACGGGGTTGGATCTATCGCAGGGGAGGCGCCGGGGGGCAGGAGAGGGCGCATCGGGGCGGTGGAGGGAGGTGGGAGGAGGCAACGGTGGCGGGGTGCTTTGGCGAGAGGTAGGGAAAGACGGCGACGGCTGCGGCTCGGATTTGGAGGTGGATGTGGAGGTCGTGGTGGAGACCACGCTGGTCGGCTCGAGGGGGTGGGGGATCCCAGCGGAGAAGAAGGTGGGGGTGCAGCGCTAGTGGCTGCCGGCGACGGCGGTAGAAGGTGAGGAGGATTGGGGTTAGTCTGGTGAGATGGGAAAGGAGACATGGAGACAAAGGTGGGAGGAGGTGCCTCTCGTGGGCACGAGTGTGGGAGCCTGGGAGGAGTGGGGGTGGGTTTCGGGCTGGGGTTGTGGGCACGGGTTGTCGTGGGTTGGTCGTGGGTGTACAGAGTGTTATGAGAATAAGGTTAGGTGTTATGAGAATAAGGTCTTAAGGGGTGTTATGAGAATAGACCCACCCTATATATATACAACCACACCATTATTCACACCTACACATGTATATATATACAATTAGGTATATATACAGTTTCTCCTACATGTTTCCTTCGGAGCCAGTGGCATTTGCCTTGGTGCCTTCGGAGTACGATGACGATTGGGAGTGGTTCATGGGGGCGGTAGCGGGTAATGGTATTCTCCGTCAGGATTTATGACCCGGTCGAGCAAAAATCCCGCTATTAACTCTTGAATTGCTCGTATCCGATCCTCCGGTAGGAGCTGATCCCGCATCTCATTGAACTTCAAAAGAAAGAGATCAATATGCATGTGTTAGTTGTGTGATAGATATCGATAATGATGTAAAAATTGTGAGTAGTGTTCTGGCAAATGTACCCATAGCTGTCTATCAGATTTGCTCCTTTCTGACACCATCATGCAAATGTTCTCGCAAACATAGTATGCACATTGTTCAGTCCCCGACACCTGCTTCAGGGCCTTTACGAGAATGGAATTTAGTCAGATAATAAATAATCAAGCATGATAATTAATGGTATTGAAACAAGAATTAAAGAGATAGCTAGCTACTAGTACTTAATTACTTACCTTAGGTCGAAACCAATACAACTTTTGTCGCCATTTGCCTGGAGTCATGTTGATGAACTTTTCCCAAGCCCTGCCCGCCGGCAAAGAAAATGAATAAAGGGGTTATTAAATAGTTGATATCAGGAAATGATGAACTAAATAGGCCGAGATATAGTTAATCATGATTGAAATTACCTGTCGACTATCCCCTACATGATGGTGTAGTCACTTTGTTTTCTCCATAGTGAGTCCAGTACTTCAACTGTTCCTTCTTCAACTTTAATGATTAACAAGATCCAGTGGTAACTGCTTGCGCACACGTTTGCATGTCTTAATTAAGCGGGCATGTGCATAACACTCATCAACTACCCTAAACACTATACACTTAATTATTAACGTCTGGGTAGCTAGCTAGTAAGCAAAAACAGAATTTGTAGTACAAGACAGTGTCACTCACAGGAAGTTGTAAGGAAGTAGTATATCTTCATTGGTATTGAGGCGCTTCAAGAACTCTAGCATGTTTTTCTCTACATCTGTTTTATAATATTCCAAATTCCATGTGTGTTCATTAATGGTATTTGGGTCAATGAACCCAATGCCATAGCGTCCAGTTTTTGTCATTTCATACATCTTCATCTTGCATAATACCACATAAAAGAATATAGTGAGGATAATTAGGTAATGATCGATCAATGAGCACTACAGCTAGCCCGAGACTTCAATTACAGAAAGAAATCACTTACAGACAATAGCAACCGACGAGAGATTTGTTGAGTGCGTCTTGATTGAATAACTGAAATAGTTCTAAATACTAACGGTCAAAGCTAGCTTATGGAAGTAATGCTCTTCCTTGACGTTCACCATGAGGGACTCTCGATTGGAACTCTTGGTAATTTTCATGTACCAATCATGCAATTCATACATTCTCGTTGGGAGGTTCTGGACCTCCTCAGGCTCGACCAAAGGTTTGCCGCGGGCATATTTCCGTTTTATGTCCTCCTCTCTAAGCGGAGACATGGGCTCGATCTCGAGTAGTTGTCCAATAGTGATACCGAGCATTTCAGCCTGCCTTCTATGCTCGTCAGTTATTACCAGCTGACCGGGGCCGATACTCTCATGTGTTGGTACAGCAGGCAGGGGGGTTGATTGCACCGCCTGTTCTCCTAGCTGGGGAGCAGTATTCCTACATTTTTTCCCAGCTACTTGGCTCGAGCTCGAGCTCGACTCCTTCTGTAGTCGTGCTCGATGTGCCTTCCTGATTTGGCGCTCATAGTCTCAGTCAACAGGCTTGGGAGCTGGTTTTCTTGCCATATGAATAAAGTGGTCAACGGCTTTCACAGGCACTTTCTCCTATGGCGCCGGTGGTGGTTTTGGTCCAAAATGGGCGTCCACTTGGGCTTTCACTATGGTTGTGTTTTGCTCCTTGGTCATGTCGTAAGGCCTCCGAGGAAGAGGGGTGAGGCTTGGACCATATTGACATCGCTTGCCTCCGCCTGTACCTCCCGTACTACCTCAACTTGTTGTACCGCTACGCACCATAGCTGCGGTGGCTCTCTTCCGCGATTGCTGAGGCGGCGGAGACGGCTGACGTGGCTGAGTCGGAGCAGGAGGAGTGGCCTAACGATGTGCCGGACTTGAAGGAGCGGGAGTCTGCTGACGCGGTGACGAACTTCGAAGAGGAGTCAGCTGACGTTGTGCCGGACTTTGAGGAGGAGTCGGATGACGTGGTGGCGGACTTGGAGGATCGGGAGTCTGCTGACGCGGTGGCGGACTTCGAGGAGGAGTCGGCTGACGTGGTGTTGGTGGCCTTCGAAAGATGATGCAATCCTTTCTCCATAGGATGATACGATGTATGGCCTCTCCCAGTGTGTGCTCCTCGTCACCTCCAGGAATGTCAAGCTCTAGCCCTGAATATTGGTCAACCACCTCATAAACCTGGACACGAGTATAGCCGGCTAGAATCGGGTTGCAACGGAAGGTTGCTTCGGGGGGATTTGTGCAAGCAATGCCGTCTGCCACCTTCATGGATATGTTCTTCATTTTGAAGTGTAGCTCACAGTTAGTGTTCTCCATGATGTCATCCACAGAGTATCTATCCAGCAGTGCGTTGCTCGGGGCGGAACCCACGCTGCTTCTCGGCATGGATGGGACGGTGCTATCTAATGCTGGATCATCCGCTATCCGTTGCCGCTGTTGAGACCCCCTTTCCTGGCTAAGTGAGTCGATCTGCTGCCGCTGCTACTGTAATTTGAGTGCCAATTCCGTGTGCGCTGATTCTAGGCCTTGAAGGCATTCTGCTTCCTTCTTCCTCTGCTCCTCTTCCAGGTTCTTCTTTCTCACACGACTTCTGTAGTCGGCCCTCCAGTCCAAAAAGCCCTCATACAACGGAACAACGCACTTGCCTCCTGTTCTTCTCGGGTGTTCAGGATTTCCCAGGGCACCCGCAAGCTCGTCGTTCTCTCTGTTGGGCTTGAACACCCCATTTCGAGCTTCTTCTATTGTCACACCCTGCATTTTGTAACATGTCATTTGCATCAATGAAGCATGAAAATTTGGACCAGCAATTTTTTTTGGCATCGTTTGGCTTTTATTTGGAATTGAGTTTTTCTTCCTGTGTTTTTCTTGTGCTCATTAAAGTCAACTATTACCTCTTGTAGAATTCACCTCCTTACCCAAAACTTCTGCCCAATGATCATACCAAGTGTTTATAGCAGTATAGTATTTTCTTATAAAATTGATTTGGCCAAAATGTATTTTCAAAAATTAGTATTCCAAAAACCCCTGAATTGATGTTTGCACTGCAAGTGCTTGATTTAGGGTGAGAAAATTATTTCAAAAAGTATATTTGAGACCTAGTAGTCACAGGACTCCCAGAAACCACAAAAGTATAATTTTAAAAGTTATTTTCCTATTTTTATTTAAAAGCTTTTTCTTGAGGCCAGAAATGGTCTTTAATTGGGAAAAATTATTTAAGTATTTCAAAAATATTTGCCAAAATTCAGGGAGACTCATAGGACATATATTGTCCATATATAAGAGTTTCAACACTTGGTCATGTTCAAAATATTGGGCTAATCCCTCAGAAACCCTTTCTTGATATTTCAAGCTTTTGAAATATTTACTAAGGAAATATTCTCTAAAAATTCCAGGGAAATTCTATCATGTCATATATGCCATATTTGATGATCTTGCCAAGCCCCATGCCTTGGGAAGCAAGATAACATCATCAAAACCCTTCAAAACCATTCTGTCCATATCTGAAGTTTGAGCAACTTTACATTGCCAAACTTATCCAAATGCTCTCAAACTTGGTGCACATGCTAGAATGGTCTAATAAGGCATCTATACCAAATGGCACAGGCTTTGGAGATGGATAACTTGATCAGAAGACCCCAAAACCATTTATGTTCAAATTCAAATTTGAACAACTTTACATTACCAACTTTTTACCTGGGGCTTCAAACTTTGTGAGCATGATCATAACCCCAAATGATGACACTACACCAAGTGGTGCATCAAGGGGAGATGATTATCTTGACTTAAACATGGTCAAGCCATTTCTCTTGATTTCTAGGGTTCACCAAAGTTACATTGGCAAGTTTCTTCAAACAAGCCCAAATTTGGTGAAACACCCTATTTCCACATGCCATTTAACCCTGTTAAGTGTCATGGCCAGTGGAGATCATTTGCTTGCCCAAAACATGATCAAACACCTTCTGCCAATTTACCAAAACCATTGTTTTGACCCCTTTTACTAATTACCCTTGACTCAACTTCCTACCACAGCCTCACCTAGTTACTTTCTACCCCAGTAACTTCCCCAGGACTAGAGCTCCATGATTGAAGGAACCCCAAATTACCTTGCTGGACAGCCCAGTTCTTACCATCTACCAGCTTCCCTCCTCTCTCACTGGGCATCCAAGGCATCCAAGGCCATAGCTGGATTGTTTACTTCGTGCTGGACTCCCTAGACACGGCGGACGCGCCCAGCTAGCCAACGGCATGCCGTGGCATGCAGAAGACGCGCTCCAGAGCGCGCTACAGTGCGCACCCGCACTGTAGCCTCGCCCAATCCATCGCCCCGACCACCTCGTGCTTCCCCCTTGCGCCATTCGATGCGCCTCGGCGTCCGCAACTCCCCCCGACGCTGTCCCCCTCCTCCTTCTCCCTCTAGTGGACGTCCTCGCACGCGCGCCGGCCGCCAGCAAGCTCCAGTCGTCGGCTTCACACGCGCACGGCTCCAGAAGCATCCCCGCTCCCCCTCTTCCTCTCCTCTGCCCTGGAACTCGTCCAGCAACACCGCAGACGCCTCCCCAGCGCCTCCCGTGCACTGTGGCGACGAGCAGAGGCTCGTCGGCGCACAGGTCCACGGCACCTCGCCGTCCTCCTATAAATAGCCCTCCCGAGCCCCTCCTCTCTTCACCAGCAGCACTCTCCCCCTCTCAATATTCCCCCAGAGCCACTCGCCATTCTCCAGACCCGCCCGAGCTCGAGATCGAGCTCGAGCTCCGCCGCGGCGGCTCACCGTCGCCTGCTCGGTACAGGCCGCCCCAGCCTCTTCTAGCACTCGATCTGGCACCGCAGAAACACACTGACGCGTTTCCCCCTCTTTCCCCTCTCTACAGCTGCCGGAATCGACCGGAACTGCATCCACCCGAAGCTCCTCCGCCGCGTGTCCTCGCCGCCGGTGAGCCAGGCCCCTCCGGCGACCCGCACCACCACCACTAGAACGATGACATCCTGCTGAGTCCATTCCCACCCTCAGCTCGCCCCGCCGTGCCCAGAAACGCCGCCAGTGAGCTCGCCGGCTCTCTGCCGAAGGGTTAGGGATGACAGGCGGGCCCCGCCTGTCAGCCTCCCCTCACCCTCGCTCCTCTCTCCTCTCACTGACGCCGGGCCCCGCCCGTCAGGTTTAAAAAACCTTGGCACGCGCTGGCACCGTGCGGTGGGCTGTTTTCGCCCTGGGCCGTTGCACTATGACCGTTCTGGCCAAGTGGCATAGAGCCTTTTTCATTTTTCTTTTCTATGGGATTTCAAATAATTCCACAGAATTAAATACATATCCAAATGAAATAATTCCAGTTCCTAAAAACTTATAAAAATCCAACCTATTTAATGATGTCACTTTCACACATGTCGATGGACCTTTTCTGTTTTGTTCAAATTTAAATTCATATTTGAACATTAAAACTTCTGTTGAAATATTCATGTACCCCATTCTTCCACTCCAAAACTCAAACTAGGAGTTTTTGCCATCTTAGTTTTCCCTCTAGTATTTAACAAAAATAAGTTGACATTTTTCTGAGCACTTTGATTTTTCTGTTTTATTGAGGTCTTATTTTCCCGTTGTTATTTTGCGACGATTAGATACCGTATTTGATGAGGTTGCTTAAGAAGAAGGAGGGGAAGGATTTGAAGACTTTGAAGACCAAGCCAATCCAGGCAAGCAGCCCTTTGACCATGATAGACTTGTGTTCTTCGGAACCCATTTACTTCCGAATGCATGATGATAGGAATGACGGTGGTGACCTAGTTGAGAACCACCACATGATGCATGCTTTACTCATGATCTTGCTATGTTCTAGATGCAATGCAAATGATTAGTAGTGATGCTTAGTGATGCATGTGTGCCATGAAACCTTCGTGGTTGCATTCTTTTTAAGACCCCATCGGGTGCCACTTATGCCCGGGGAAAAAAGATGAGATGGGTAACAACTTGATGACGAAGTGGTGTACCAAAGACAAGTGAGTGTGATGTTTTTCAAACGGATTGGTTTAAGTTGCGACCGTTATTCCAACCAAACATGTGCAACCACTCTACCCCTTATGGGACGGGGCATTATTGATTACTTAGGCCGATACTAGCATGGTGCCCACATTACTAGTGACGGGAAGACTTGAGGTCTTTCCCGGGACGGGTTCGTGCTCGGATAGGCGACCATGACTATTTTCACAGGGCACCGGACACACCGTTGGTCCCTTCGTGTACGCGTGACACTGAAAATAGGGCAAGTCCCACGATCTATTGTTTGTACTCGAGGGCTGTGCACCAACGAATGGACCCTATGTTAGTGTTGTCTAAGGAAAGATAATGACCGGGTGCTTCCCCCGAGTACTTGAGGTACTGCAGGATCGTGGGTGACACGAAAGCTTCCCGGATCTTGTGGGTAAAGTGCGCAACCTCTGCAGAGTGTAAAACTATTCGAATAGCCGTGTCCACGGTCAAGGACAGTTGGGTAACCGCTCTTGGGCTACGTCCAATGTTTGCGAAACTGGGTGTGTGTGTGTTGAGTCAAGGTGGTGACTTGACTCGTTGAGTTGAATCCTACTCATGTTGATATCGGTAACCTGTCCTCGAGGTTACGCGAATTATTTGATGCATATACTTGATGGTAGAATATTTATTCTAGCTTGTAGCTAGATTGCTCATTGCTGTACAATTGCATTATTATCTTGATCCAAATCATGGGTTGCTTGCTAGTACATTCAAAGTACTCATTGGCTTGCCAGTAGTTATTTAATTGGCTAGGCATGGAGGAACATGAATATGAAGAAGAATTCTATGGAGACGAACATGCGAACTAGGACGCTATCCCAGTCAGAATGCCTGTAGGGTTAAGGCAGATGGCATGGGTTATACTTATCTTCGAAGACTTCCGCTATTCGAGTTATTTGCTATTCAGCCCTTGAGGCTTTATCTGTGTAAGACTTGGCCATAATGGCCATAATTTGTGTAAGACGGTATGTATGGATGTAAGACTCTTGTTATTCAGCTTCTGTGTGTTCAGTGAGCATTGATCTCTGGGATCACTGTACACGTGCATTCGGTGATCTCGACTCTTAAGTCGGGGTCCCCACAGAGCTGGTATCAGAGCCATCCTAACTGTAGGAAGCCGTAGTTAGCATGGGCGTTAGTTAGATGAGAACCCTTTTTAAAAAAAACCTTCCGAACCTCTCTTCTTTTCTAAACCTTACCAACCTAAGATATCATTAGCTTATTAACCTCTCCTATTCACCCTTTGTAGATGGCCGCTGTACCTGAAGAGCACCTGACCACTGGGTTTCCCTTGCTTCTCGAGGATAGCCTCCAGGAGTGCCAGTTCCACCGAGCGCCCATCCTCACCTACCTTGAGCATTGGGTTAGCGACACTGAGTTGGAGTACCATGTGGAAGTGATCGTGAAGGCAAACGATCCTCCCACAAGTTGGTTCTTCAAGGGACCCCAGATGGCAACACTACCTCTCGCTGTTGAGGCTGCTGCACTCAAGGCACTGACCCATCTCCGCAAGCTTCTTCCGGAGATGGCAGCCAAGATGACAACCCGCTTCTTGCCTTATCGGAAGGAAGGTGAAGATGAAAGCAGCGCACAAGCCCCTCCATTGAAGGAAGGACTCCCACTTCGATTCTGGACCTACTTCAGTCTATGTGCTGACAGCTCGGCACAAGATTTGGCCTCGGAATCGATGAAGCTCCGGGAAGAACTTCACAAGACCAAGGCACTTCTTCATCGAGCACAAGAGAAGACAAATAGGATCAAGAAGGAAGGAGCACCTCCCGGACAGTTTGCTATCACGTACCAAGGTGGAAGGCCCTCAGGAGATGTATCTTCCAAGGATGAAGAACCACCTCGGCGACGCCGTATGACGGCAAGGGAATATCGCAAGCCTTTCCCTGCACCATCGACGAAGCACCGTCGTATCCAACTCCTCCACTCCCCCACACCCTCAAGTGACAAGGGGGCCCAGACAGATGAAGACAAGGAGGAAGACCCAGAAGAGCCAGAATACGCGACCGAGCATTCCGCCGCTTAGGCATTATTCGCAACTCGGATATGCCAGTTCGTAACCTCTACGGTAGGATAGGTCATGTAATCCCCATGCGCAGTCGAGTCCTTGTATGGTTCATATGAAACCATCTAGTGTTGCTTTTGTTGTGTTTGGATGTATGTCGTATTCTTCCTTCGGGAATATGTAAACGACTACATCAACCATTTGAATTTTAATGAATGTGTTTGGCCCTTTCGGCCCTTGCATGATTTGATTAGTGTCACAACCACCCCCTTACTAGGCACCCATCTATATTGCTTTCCCTCTTCCAAGTCACGAGACCTTTTACCGCTCCAACAGGATGCCTGTTGTAACTCGTACTGGTACCTCTACCCAGCAGCCTGAAGCCGGAGCATCCGCTCAATCAGAGGCCGGCCACGACCAAACCAACGATCAAGCTCCACCACCACCACCTCCTCTGAACATGGACATGGCTCAGCTTCTCCAAGCTTTCCGAGAGGAACGCCAATCCAACACCGCAGCCCTTCAGTTGATTGCTCAAGCTGTCACCAACAACCGCCAGCCGACGGGGAATGGCAATGGATGTTCCACGTTGGCAGAATTCAAGAAGCATGAACCGCCAACTTTCATCGAGACTGCTGAACCCTTGGATGCAGACAACTGGGTCCGCACCATTGAGGACTTGCTGGAACTAGTCGGATGCACCAAAGACCGCGAGAAGGTGGCTTATGGAGCCCACTGCCTCGGGGGGACTGCTAGAGCTTGGTGGGATGGATTCAAGGTCATGCATGCTGGGCAAGACATCACTTGGGACAACTTCAAGGCAGAATTCCGCAAAGCCCACATTCCTTCCGGAATCATGGCTATCAAGAAGCGTGAATTCCGAGCCCTGAAGCAAGGAAGTGGCACTGTCAAAGAGTACATGCAGAAGTTTAGTGTTCTGTCAAGGTATGCCCCTGAAGATGTCAGCACTGATGCTGCAAAAAGGGAGCGCTTCATGGAAGGCCTCAATCAGACTCTATAGTACTCGCTTGTCGTGTGCGACTGCCCAACCTTCCCTGACCTGGTGAACAAAGCACTCATGCTTGAAGACAAGCAGCGTGCTCTGGAAGACACTCGCAAGCGCAAGATGGTCAGCAAGGGAAGTTCCAGCAACCAGACGCCTCGCCCGTGGCAGTCAGCCCTGGTCAAGCCAACCTACCAGCAACCAAGAGCTCCTGCACCCTGCACCAACTATCAGCCTCACCAGTATGCCAACCCAAGGCCAGCATTCAACCCCAATAACAGCGGTGGCAACAAGATCAATAATCCAAACCAAGTCACTTGCTTTGGATGTGGTCAGTCAGGACACATCTCAAGGGTGTGCCCCAACAAGAAGCCTGATGCCCCACGCCCCAATGCGCAGAACCCAGGACAAGGCCGCGGGATGCCACTAAGGAACCCAGCTCCTCGCAACCAACCTAACCATGGGAAGGGGCGTGTGAATCACGTCACTGCTGAAGAAGCCCAGGAAGACCCGGACGTCGTGCTGGGTACGTTCCTTGTCAACTCAGCACCTGCAACTATCTTGTTTGATTCTGGAGCCACGCATTCATTTGTCACTCAAAGATTTGCATTAAAAAGTGGCATGACCCCTACAGCCCTGAATAACCCCATGGTGGTACAAACCCCCGGACCAGAGATGAGAGCCAAGATAGACTGTAAAGGAGTCAGTATTACCATTAACGGTGTAGACTTCCTAGCAGACCTCATCATCCTAAGATCACAAGGCTTGGATGTGATCTTAGGGATGGATTGGCTCAGTAAGCACCAAGGCTTATTAGACTGTGCCAATCGGACTGTCACTGTGACCAATGACCAAGGAGTCGAAGTTAAGTTTACTCCCAACTCCTCTTCCGCTCAAGCCGTTCAAGTCAACTGTCTGTCTGATGTTGGGCTAGAGCAAGTACCGGTGGTATGTGAGTATCCCGATGTCTTTCCGGATGAGCTACCGGGAATGCCCCCTGACCGTGACATTGAGTTCATCATCGAGCTCGTGCCCGGGCAGGACCCATCTATAAGAAGCCTTATAGAATGGGGACAGAAGAATTAGCCGATTTGAAGAAGCAACTGGAAGAGCAGCCGAGGAAGGGATTTATCCGCCCAAGTGCCTCCCCTTGGGGATCACCTGTTCTGTTTGTGGCAAAAAGGGACGGTACCATCCGCTTATGCATTGACTACCGTTCCCTCAATGAAGTTACCATCAAGAACAAATATCCACTTCCCAAGATTGAAGACCTGTTTGATCAACTCAGCGGAGCCAAGGTGTTCTCCCAGATCGACCTCAGATCTGGATACTACCAGCTGAAGATCAGACCCCAAGATATTCCGAAGACGGCATTCGTAACCATATATGGCCTGTACGAGTGCACGGTCACGTCCTTTGGGTTAACCAATGCCCCAGCTTATTTCATGTATCTCATGAATAAAGTCTTCATGGAATATTTGGACAAGTTTGTTGTTGTCTTCATCGATGACATTCTCGTCTTCTCGAAGACGGATGAAGAACACGAGCAACATTTGAGGATGGTCCTAGACAAGCTTCGGGAGCACCAACTATACGCCAAATTCAGCAAGTGTGAGTTCTGGCTGCATAAAGTTCGATTGTTAGGTCATGTCTTGACAAAGGAAGGATTGTCAGTTGATCCTGCAAAGATTGAAGCTGTGACCCAATGGCAATCTCCAACGACCGTCAAGGAAGTCAGAAGCTTCCTCGGACTTGCGGGCTATTACCGCAAATTCGTGGAAGGATTCTCTAGCATTGCCCGGCCGATGACTCAGCTCCTCAAGAAGGACAAGAAGTTCGAGTGGACGCCAAAATGCGAAGAGAGCTTCCAACAGCTCAAGAAGAGGTTGACCACCGCCCCAGTTCTGGCAACACTTGATATTCACAAGGAGTTCATGATATATTGTGATGCCTCTCGAACCGGATTGGGAAGCGTTCTGATGCAAGAAGGCCGAGTCATAGCCTACCTCTCCAGGCAGCTACGACCTCATGAAGAGAACTACGCTACTCACGATCTTGAGTTAGCAGCAGTGGTTCATCCCTTGAAGACATGGCGGCATTACATCCTAGGGAAACGGTGTGAGATATACACAGACCACAAAAGTCTGAAGTACATTTTCACCCAAAAGGAATTGAACATGAGGCAACAAAGATGGTTGGAACTCATCAAAGACTATGACCTCAGTGTTCAATATCACCCCGGGAAGGCTAACATGGTGGCCGATGCCTTAAGCAGAAAGGCTTGCTCCTTGAATGCCATTATTCAAAAGAGGCAGCCCGCCCTATTTAAGGAACTCGAACAATTCAGTTTGGAATTGGTCACCCTGGATTTCTGGATCATTTGGATGTCAAACCAACCCTGACGGACGAAGTCAAGAAGGCACAAGGTGGGCACGCAAGCATTGAAGGCATCAAGAAGAAGATGAAGCTAGGCAAGGCCCTAGAATTCTCCGAGGACGAGCACGGGATTGTTTGGTACAAAGGTCGCATCTGCGTACCAAATAAGATGGAGCTGAAGAACCTGATACTGCAAGAAGCCCACGACACTCCGTATTCCATCCACCCTGGAGGAACCAAGATGCATCAAGACTTGAAGGAAAGATTCTGGTGGCACGGGATGAAAAGAGAGATTGCAACCTATGTTGCAAAGTGTGATGTGTGCCAAAGGGTCAAGGCTGAATATCAGCGACCTGCTGGATTGCTCCAACCACTCAAGGTTCCTGAGTGGAAGTGAGATAAAGTCGGAATGGACTTCATCACTGGATTACTGAGGTCGAATAGAGGACATGACTCCATCTGGGTCATAGTCGACCATTTGACCAAGGTGGCCCATTTCATTCCTGTCAAGACTACCTATACAGGCAACCAGTTGGCAGCTCTCTATATCAACCGAATCGTGAGCCTCCATGGTGTTCCACAAGAAATTGTGTCAGATCGAGGCACCCAGTTTACTTCAAGGTTCTGGAAAAGATTCCAAGAAGCCTTGGGAACCAGGTTGTCTTTCGGCACAGCTTTCCACCCACAGACCGGAGGTCAGACAGAGCGAGTAAATCAAATTCTCGAAGACATGCTCCGAGCCTGTGTCTTGGCATATGGAGCCAAGTGGGAAGATTGCCTCCCTTTTGCTGAGTTCTCCTATAACAACAGTTATCAGTCGAGCCTTCAGATGGCACCATTTGAGGTATTGTACGGACGCAGATGTCGCACACCCCTCGACTGGTCAGAGACTGGAGAAGGGCTAGTCTTTGGACCAGATATTCTCCATGAAGCAGAAGAGCAAGTCCAACTAGTTAGAGAACGTTTGAAGGCCGCCAAGTCAAGGCAGAAGAGTTATGCTGACACTCGTCGCCGAGACATGAGTTTCCGTGTCGGAGACCATGTGTACCTGCGTGTAACTCCTCTGAAGGGAACCAAGCATTTCCACGTCAAGGGGAAACTTGCACCAAGATTTATTGGCCCTTTCAAGATCACCCACTGACGAGGAGAAGTGGCTTACCAGTTGGAACTACCACCTGAGCTGTCTGATGTGCACAACGTATTCCACGTGTCACAACTCCGGAAGTGTCTCCATGTTCCGAACAAGCCTGATCTCTACAAGGATGTTGATCACCAAGCCATTGATCTCCAGCCTGATTTGACCTACCGCGAGAAGCCCATTCGCATTCTGGATGAAGCAGAACGACGGACGCGAAGCCGCACCATCAAGTACTTCAAGGTCCAGTGGAGCAACCACACGGAAGCAGAAGCAACCTGGGAACGAGAAGACTATCTTAGATCCGAGTATCCCGATCTCTTTTAAGACCTAGTTTAGGAATCTCGGGGACGAGATTCTTGTAAGGGGGGTAGGTCTGTCACACCCTGCATTTTGTAACATGTCATTTGCATCAATGATGCATGAAAATTTGGACCAGCAATTTTGTTTGGCATCATTTGGCTTTTCTTTGGAATTGAGTTTTTCTTCCTGTGTTTTTCTTGTGCTCATTAAAGTCAACTATTACCTCTTGTAGAATTCACCTCCTTACCCAAAACTTCTGCCCAATGATCATACCAAGTGTTTATAGCAGTATAGTATTTTCTTATAAAAGTAATTTGGCCAAAAATGTATTTTCAAAAATTAGTATTCCAGAAACCCCTGAATTGAGGTTTGCACTGCAAGTGCTTGATTTAGGGTGAGAAAATTATTTCAAAAAGTATATTTGAGACCTAGTAGTCACAGGACTACCAGAAACCACAAAAGTATAATTTTAAAAGTTATTTTCCTATTTTTATTTAAAAGCTTTTTCTTAAGGCCAGAAATGGTCTTTAATAGGGAAAATTATTTAAGTATTTCAAAAATATTTGCCAAAATTCACGGAGACTCATAGGACATATATTGTCCATATATAAGAGTTTCAACACTTGGTCATGTTCAAAATATTGGGCTAATCCCTTAGAAACCCTTTCTGGATATTTCAAGCTTTTGAAATATTTACTAAGGAAATATTCTCTAAAACTTCCAGGGAAATTCTATCATGTCATATATGCCATATTTGATGATCTTGCCAAGCCCCATGCCTTGGGAAGCAAGATAACATCATCAAAATCCTTCAAAACCATTCTGTCCATATCTGAAGTTTGAGCAACTTTACATTGCCAAAATTATCCAAATGTTCTCAAACTTGGTGCACATGCTAGAATGGTCTAATAAGGCATCTAGACCAAATGGCACAAGCTATGGAGATGGATAACTTGATCAGAAGACCCCAAAACCATTTTTGTTCAAATGCAAATTTGAACAACTTTACATTACCAACTTTTTACCTGGGGCTTCAAACTTTGTTGGCATAATCATAACCCCAAATGATGACACTACACCAACTGGTGCATCAAGGGGAGATGATTAGCTTGACTTAAACATGGTGAAGCCATTTATGTTGATTTTTAGGGTTCACCAAAGTTACATTGGCAAGTTTCTTCAAACAAGCCCAAATTTGGTGAAACACCCTATTTCCACATGCCATTTAGCCCTGTTAAGTGTCATGGCCAGTGGAGATCATTTTCTTGCCCAAAACATGATCAAGCACCTTCTGCCAATTTACCAAAACCATTGTTTTGACCCTTTTTACTAATTACCCTTGACTCAACTTCCTACCACAGCCTCACCTAGTTACCTTCTACCCCAGTAAATTCCCCAGGACCAGAGCTCCATGATTGAAGGGTGAAAACCCCAAATTACCTTGCTGGATAGCCCAGTTCTTACCATCTACCAGCTTCCCTCCTCTCTCACTGGGCATCCAAGGCATCCAAGGCCACAGCTGGATTGTTTACTTCATGCTGGACCCCCCAGACACGGCGGACACGCCCAGCTAGCCAATGGCATGCCGTGGCATGCAGAAGACGCGCTCCATAGCGTGCTACAGTGCGCACCCGCACTGTAGCCTCGCCTAATCCATCGCCCCGACCACCTCGTGCTTCCCCCTCGCGCCATTCGATGCGCCTCGGCGTCCGCAACTCCCCCCGGCGCTGTCCCCCTCCTCCTTCTCCCTCCATTGGACGTCCTCGCACGCGCGCCGGCCGCCCGCGAGTTCCAGTCGTCGGCTTCACACGCGCACGTCTCCAGAAGCATCCCCCGCTCCCCCTCTTCCTCTCCTCTGCCCTGGAACTCGTCCAGCAACACCGCAGACGCCTCCCCAGCGCCTCCCGTGCACTTTTGCGACGAGCAGAGGCTCGCCGGCACACAGGTCGACGGCACCTCGCCGTCCTCCTATAAATAGGGCCCCCGATCCCCTCCTCTCTTCACCAGAAGCACTCTCCCCCTCTCAATCTTCCCCTAGAGCCACTCGCCACTCTCCAGACCCACCCGAGCTCGAGATCGAGCTCGAGCTCCGCCGCGGCGGCTCACCGTCGCCTGCTCGGTATAGGCCGCCCCAGCCTCTTCTAGCACTCGATCTGGCACCGCAGAACCACACTGACGCATTTCCCCCTCTTTCCCCTCTGTGTAGCTGCCGGAATCGACCGGAACTACATCCACCCGAAGCTCCTCCGCCGCGTGTCCTCGCCGCCGGCGAACCAGGCCCCTCCGGCGACCCACACCACCACCACTAGAACAGTTACATCCTGCTGAGTCCATTCCTGCCCTCAGCTCGCCCCGCCGTGCCCGGAAACGCCGCCGGTGAGCTCGCCGGCTCTCTGCCGGAGGGTTAGGGATGACAGGCGGGCCCCGCTTGTCAGCCTCCCATCCCCTCGCTCCTCTCTCCTCTCACTGAGGCCGGGCCCCACGCGTCAGGTTTAAAAAACCCTGGCGCACGCTGGCGCCGTGCGGTGGGCTGTTTTCGCCCTGGGTCGTTGCACTGTGACCGTTCTGGCCCAGTGGCATAGAGCCTTTTTCATTTTTCTTTTCTGTGGGATTTCAAATAATTCCACAGAATTAAATATATATCCAAATGAAATAATTCCAGTTCCTAAAAACTTGTAAAAATCCAACCTATTTAATGATGTCACTTTCACACATGTCCATCGACCTTTTCTGTTCTGTTCAAATTTAAATTCATATTTGAACATTAAAACTTCTGTTCAAATATTCATGTACCCCATTCTGCCACTCCAAAACTCAAACTAAGAATTTTTGCCATCTTATTTTTCCTTTTTAGTATTTAAAAAAAATAAGTTGACATTTTTCTGAGCACTTTGATTTTTCTGTTTTATTGAGGTCTTATTTTCCCGTTGTTATTTTGCGACGATTAGATACCATATTTGACGAGGTTGCTGAAGAAGAAGGAGGGGAAGGATTTGAAGACTTTGAAAACCAAGCCAATCCAGGCAAGCAACCCTTTGACCATGATACACTTGTGTTCTTCGGAACCCATTTACTTTCGAATGCATGATGATAGGAATGACGATGGTGACCTAGTTAAGAACCACCACATGATGTATGCTTTACTCATGATCTTGCTATGTGCTAGATGCAATGCAAATGATTAGTAGTGATGCTTAGTGATGCATGTGTGCCATGAAACCTTCGTGGTTGCATTCTTTTTAAGACCCCACCGGGTGCCACTTATGCCCGGGGAAAAAGATGAGATGGGTAACCACTTGATGAAGAAGTGGTGTACCAAAGGCAAGTGAGTGTGATGTTTTTCAAACGGATTGGTTTAAGTTGCGACCGTTATTCCAACCAAACATGTGCAACCACTCTACCACTTATGGGACGGTGCATTATTGATTACTTAGGCCGATACTAGCATGGTGCCACATTACTAGTGACGGGAAGACTTGAGGTCTTTCCCGGGACGGGGTCGTGCTCGGATAGGCGACCATGAGTGTTTTCACAGGGCACCGGACACACCGTTGGTCCCTTCGAGTACGCGTGACATTGAAAATAGGGCAAGTCCCACGATCTATTGTTTGTACTCGAGGGCTGTGCACCAACGAGTGGACCCTATGTTAGTGTCGTCTAAGGAAAGATAATGACCTGGTGCTTCCCCCGAGTACTTGAGGTACTGCGGGATCGTGGGTGACACGAAAGCTTCCCGGATCTTGTGGGTAAAGTGCGCAACCTCTGCAGAGTGTAAAACTATTCGAATAGCCGTGTCCACGGTCAAGGACAGTTGGGTAACCGCTCTTGGGCTACGTCCAATGTTTGCGAAACCTGGTGTGTGTGTGTTGAGTCAAGGTGGTGACTTTACTCGTTGAGTTGAATCCTACTCATGTTGATATCGGTAACCTATCCTCGAGGTTACGTGAATTATTTGATGCATATACTTGATGGTAGAATATTTATTCTAGCTTGTAGCTAGATTGCTCATTGCTGTACAATTGCATTATTATCTTGATCCAAATCATGGGTTGCTTGCGAGTACATTCAAAGTACTCATTTGCTTGCCAGTGGTTATTTAATTGGCCAGGCATGGAGGAACAGGAATATGAAGAAGAATTATATGGAGACGAACATGCGAACTAGGACGCTATCCCTGTCAGAATGCCTGTAGGGTTAAGGCAGATGGCATGGGTTCTACTTATCTTCGAAGACTTCCGCTATTCGAGTTATTTGCTATTCTTCCCTTGAGGCTTTATCTGTGTAAGACTTGGCCATAATGGCCATAATTTGTGTAAGACGGTATGTATGGATGTAAGACTCTTGTTATTCAGCTTCTGTGTGTTCAGTGAGGCATTGCCACCATGTAGCCACCTGGCCCCAGCCTATGGAACTGCTCCTTTCTTGCGGCATTGGCCTTGTTTTTTCTCGATCGTTCCTTAGATAATTCTGATTCCTTGAATTTCATGAAAGCGGGCTAGTGTTCTCTTTGCTTCTTGAGTGTTCCCTTGAATTCTCGAGTCTTCTTTCCTCGTTTGACGTAATTGGCCCATAGAGTTTTCTTGTGGTTGTTGAATGCAATTGCCATTTTCCTAAGAGCAGCTTCCTTGACTTTCTTCTTGTCACCCACTGTGAAATGATCTGGTAGGGTGAAATGTTCCATGAGTTTTTCCCAAAGCAGAGACTTTGCTCTGTCGTCGATAAAAGTAAGATCTGGACGTTTCTTTGTTGGCTCTTTCCATTCTTGAATGGAGATCGGGAGTTGGTCCTTCACAATAACTCCACACTGATGAACGAACTTGTTCGCAACTGTCTTAGGCGCTACTGTTTTGCCATCGGCTTTGATGGCATCGATGTTTTACTTCACGCCCTCCTTCAACTTTTTGGCTGGGCCTCGCACTATCCTGCTGCTTGTAGATTTGCTCGATCCGGACGACTGAAAGAAGAAAGATATCGATTCGTTAATATATCTTCAAATAATTAAAAACATGTGATGATCACTAGATGCCTGCTTATATAAATATACTTCGCCGGTCTCTGTTATTTCAAGATCAACATTTTCCGTGTCATCATCGATATCATAGTTCATAACTTCATCAATTTGGTTGTCGCGATTGAATATCATGTCACCCTCCCCGGTATTGCTCAGATATTGGGAGCCGTCATCTTCCTCATTCTGATCATCTGGCCCTCAAGGGGAGCGTATGATCTCGAACATGGTCGGTTCTCCCTCTCTGCCGGTACTGTCCACCATAGCTTTTATTTAACTAATCCAGAAGAAATATAAAACAAATTATTATTCAAATTACAATGCATGCATGCAACCATTAAGGAAAACTGAATCATAGTACATAATATGCATCGTATCGAATAATATAGAATCTCGAATACATCGTCTCGAATAATATATAATCTCGGATATATCGTCTCGAATAATACATATAATCTCGAATACATCGTCTCGAATAATATATATATAATCCCGAATACATGGTCTCGAATAATATATATAATCTCAGATACATCGATCGTCTCAAATATTATATATCGAATACATCACTAGCTAGCTAGCTAATAAAGATCGAATACTATAGAATAATCTAGTTCACTCACAACCGAGGCGCGGGTGGTGGACACCCAAAGAGAAGGAAACATCACAGGATCATAGCTCCGGTCATCTCCCCGAAGAACCTGCCAGGTATTGGGGAACTTGAACTCCATACCAGCCATGTAGCGACGGACGTTCTCGTCCTCCTCCCTGACACAGCGACGCACCACATCCGACGGTGCCGGCTCTCTCCGCACCGAAAGTGGCCCACGCGAATGCCACCAAAGGAGCTCAGGGTCGACGACGGGACCCAGGGCCGCGTTCCTCACCAAGCGGCGAGCCCCTGAAGGTAGCACCTCCCAGTGTCAGCCCGGCGGAGCCCAGTCCCGGACATGGGTCCTCTGAAGTAGGACGTCGTCGCAAACGGGTCGACGGCGAGGATGCGGGCCTGGCATCATCGAGAACAAATACTATATGCCGCAAAATGATATCGTTGCATATGTGAAAATTCTATATGCAAATTCTTAATTTCTATAACTAAAATTATAAGAAACTAAAAAAACATCGATCATCGTCTAAGAATTTGAAATTATTCATCTAGCTAAAACTAACATTTTTAAAATTTCTAACATTTCTATATAACTAACATTTCTATTACTAAAAAACAGAAAAATTTCTAACATTTCTATAACCATTTCTATAATTAAAAAACATAAAAAATACTAACATTTTTGTAAGTAACGATGTGTGTGTGTGTGTGTGTGTGTGTGTGTGTGTGTGTGTGGCCATGGCGGGGCAGGAGCTCACCGGCGAGGGGAGGCGCGACGGGGGCGGCGACGGGGACGACAACGGGCGACGACGACGGGGATGGTGACGGGGGGCGACAGGGACGGCGACAGGGACGGCGCG
>LR738711.1:484919698-484968039 GCA_902687465.1 Secale cereale
GGGGGGGGCGGCGATGGGGCAGAGGAGAAGAAGCAGGGGAAGAAATGAAGTGCTATATATATAGAAGGGGCTTTTAGTACCGGTTGGAGCCACCAACCGGTACTAAAGGTTAAATTTGGCCAGGCAAAGCGGCGGGAAGGGTAAGCCTTCAGTACCGGTTGCAGCCACGACCCGGTACTAAAGGGTGTGCGCTGCCAGCCCGCGGTGCACAAAGTTTAGTCCCACCTCGCTAGTCGAGGAGCCCCAGGACCTGTTTATAAGCCCCAGCGCGGGCACTGCACTGAGCTCCTCTCTAATGCAGGCCTCTGGGCCTAATACTTCTGCTCTGCCCTGTGGGGCCTACTGGCGTAGAGGGCCTGCATCCTAGCCCAACTGCAGGTTGGGTTTCTAGTCGTATGCAGGCCATTGTGGCCCAGTAGGTGGGCTTTTTTTATTTAAGTTTTTCTATTGTGTGCTTTATTTAAAACTTTTACTTATTTCTAGGTTGTTTTTTGCTGTATTTAGGGTTTCTTTGTGAATATTTTTGCTTTAGGTATGAAAAATTACAAACTTTCTGTTAGTGCCAGTAGTTTTCAAATTTAAATAGTTTTAATTTGAATTATTTGAAATTTGTGTGAATAACTAGTTTGTGAATAACTTAACTTTAAAAATAGATTTTTCAGTGATTCTTTTTCTTATGTTTAATATTAGTGTGTTCTATCATTATATTCAATTTGGTAATACTTAGGTTATTTAAAAAATGAAATGTCTTTGTAACAAATGACTTTTCGTCCGAAACCCTGATATTTCGAAAGAGATTGTCCATTTTGTACACGAAGTTCATCCAGTTTTTGCCGTAACCCTCTCTACTTTTTTGCACATGCTATGTGAGTGAAATTATGATACCATGCCAACTTTCAACCTTTTCAGAGTTCATTTGAAGTGTTTTTCAATTTGAGGGTCATTTAGCTGAAAAATTCTATAAATGGATGAAAAATTGGTTTGGACATAAAATTTCTTCGCGTTTCAAATGCCAAAACACATAAGTACCCTAACTATTACAAAGATTCCCTCCGGTTTGTTCGAAGCGTGACTTTCCAGACATATAAGTCCGGAAACTCACTAGAGAAGAAAGTGATGACACTGAAGCCGATCACATCCCAGAATGGGATCTTTGGGTGTGAAACTTTTTCTTCGCGTGTGTCCCTTTGCGCTGTAACCATGGACAATCTTCGTCATTTAACTGGATGCTCGGGTCAATATTCATTGTGAATGGAGCAATTTCATCAAACTTTTCATAATCTTCTGACATGTTTGTCTTGTCATCCACTCCCACGATGTTTCTTTTCCCAAAAAGAACTATGTGGCGCTTTGGCTCATCGTATGATGCATTCGCTTCCTTATCTTTTCTTTTTCTCGGCTTGGTAGACATGTCCTTCACATAGA
Source organism: Secale cereale (assembly GCA_902687465.1). NCBI lineage: Eukaryota > Viridiplantae > Streptophyta > Magnoliopsida > Poales > Poaceae > Secale > Secale cereale. The sequence continues at coordinate 484,921,124 of LR738711.1, forward strand.
AAACCTATGCTACATCATTGGCTAGGACGAATGGTTCGTATGGATATGCAAGCTTGTTGAGATCCACTATTGTCATTCCGTACTCCGGGTCTTCAGTTACCCCGCCTTATTTCATATTGACCCATTTGCACCGAAACAAAGGGACCTTCAAACCACGTCCATAATCAAGTTCCCATATATTCTCTATGTAACCATAATATGTTTCCTTTCCCGTCTTGGTTGCTACATCAAAGCGAACACCACTGTTTTGGTTGGTGCTCTCCTTATCTTGGGGGATCCTGTAAAATGTATTCCCATTTATCTCGTACCCTTTGAAAGTCATTATATTCGAAGATGGTAACTGGGACAACAAGTACATGTCATCTTCAATAGCGGCGTCATGCATGGCACGTGTCTGCAAACAGCTGGCGAAAGTGCTCATTTGTTCACGTGTAATCAAGTCGTCAAACTGCTCCGGGTGTTTGGAGCGTAGAAAATTCTTGTGTTCATCCATATACGGAGCCACCAAGGTGGAATTCTGTAGAACTGTGAAGTGTGCTTGAGTGAGAGAATGCCCGTCCATACATATTATTTGATCCCCTCCTAGCATGCCTTTTCCATCCATTCTGCCCTTATGCCGCGATTCAGGAACACCAATCGGCTTAAGGTCAGGAATAAAGTCAATACAAAACTCAATGACCTCCTCATTTTCATGGCCCTTGGAGATGCTTCCTTCCGGCCTAGCACAGTTATGAACATACTCCCTCCGTTCCTAAATATAAGGTGTATTAGTTTTTCAAAAAGTCAAGCGTAACCTATGTTTGACCAACTTTATAGCAAAATGTATAAAGATTAACAACACTAAATATATAAAATATAAAAATATACTTCATGGACAATCTAGTGATAATGGTTTGGTAGTCTAGACATTGATATTTTTGTCTATAAACTTGGTCAAAGTTAGACAAGTTTGACATTTGGAAAAAATAATACACCTTATATTGAGGAACGGAGGGAGTATTTCTTTAAGACTCCCATGAACCTCTCTAAGGGGAACATATTGTGTAGAAATACAGGACCTAAAACATTAATCTCTTCGCATAGGTGAACTAGGACGTGCGTCATGATGTTGAAGAAGGATGGTGGGAACACCACCTCGAAACTGACAAAACATTGCACCAAATCATTATGTAACGTTGGTATGATTTCTGGATCGGTTACCTTCTCAGAGATTGCATTGAGGAATGCACATAGCTTCACAATGGCTAATCGAACGTTTTCAGGTATAAGCCCCCTCAATGCAATCGGAAGCAGTTGCGTCATAATCACATGGCAGTCATGAGATTTTAGGTTCTGGAACTTTTTCTCTGCCATATTTATTATCCCCTTTATATTCAACGAGAAGCCAGACGATACGTTAATACTGAGCAGACATTCAAATAAGATTTCCTTCTCTTCTTTGGTAAGAGTGTAGCTGGCATGACCCTGATGTATGTCGTCTTTTCCGTGCATACGTTGCTGGTCCTCCCGTGCCTCCGGTGTATCTTTTGTCTTCCCATACATGCCCAAGAAGCCAAGCAAGGTCACACAAAGATTCTTCGTCACGTGCATCATGTCGATTGCGGATCGTACCTCTAGGTCTTTCCAATAGGGCAGGTCCCAAAATATAGATTTCTTCTTCCACATGGGTGTGCGTCCGTTAGCGTCATTCGGAACAGGTTGTCGGCATGACCCTTTCCAAAGACTACCTTCTAATCCTTGACCATATCATGTACATCAGCACCAGTTCGGTGGCGATGCTTCGTCCGGTGATCCGCCTCACCTTTGAAATGCTTGCCTTTCTTTCTTACGGGATGCTTGCTCGGAAGAAATCGACAATGTCTGAGGTACACATTCTTCCTACAATTATCCAAATATATACTGTCGGTATCATCCAAACAATGCGTGCATGCGCGGTATCCCTTGTTTGTTTGTCCTGAAAGGTTACTGAGAGCAGGCCAATCATTGATGGTAACGAACAACAACGCATTTAAATTAAATTCTTCTTGTCTGTGCTCATCCCACCGCGTGTTTGAACACTCATCGGACCGCATACATTGGTGTGTATTATTTCCAATAAGTCACTAGCTCGCTCCATTGATCCGGAGAACAGAGTTTTATTCATCTTTCTCATGAAGCTTGGTTCACAAGTATCAAATGATTTATAATCAAGTGATTCCAAAAGTCCATCAACATGGAGTTTCTTCATGCGCTTTATACCAATATGACCCAAACAAAAGTGACAGAAGTATGTTGCACTATCATGATCAACTTTGCATCTTTTGGCATCAATATTATGAATATGTGTATTACTACGATCGGGATTCAATAAATCGTTCACATTGGGTGTATCACCATAGAAGGTATTATTCATGTAAACAGAACAACAATTATTTTCTAACTTAAATGAATAACCGTATTGTAATAAACACAATCCAATCTTGTTCATGCTCAATCCAGACACCAAATAGCATTTTTATTTAGGTTCAACACTAATCCCGAAAGTATAGGGAGTGTGCGATGATGATCATATCAATCTAGGAACCACTTCAAACACACAGCGTCACCTCGCCCTTAACTCGTCTCTGTTTATTCTACAACACCTGTTTCGAGTTAGTAATCTTAGGAACTGAACCTGTATCAAATACCCAGGGGCTAGTACGAATACTAGTAAGGTACACATCAATAACATTTATATCAAATATACCTTTGTTCGCTTTGCCATCCTTCTTATCCGCCAAGTATTTTGGGCAGTTCCGTTTCTAGTGACCATTCTCTTTGCAGTAGAAGCACTTAGTTTTAGTCTTAGGTCCAGCTTTGGGCTTCTTCATGGGAGTGACAACTTGCTTGCCATTCCTTTTGAAGTTCCCTTTCTTTCCCTTGCTGATAACCCACAAGTATAGGGGATCGCAACAGTTTTCGAGGGTAGAGTATTCAACCCAAATCTATAGATTCGACACAAGGGGAGCCAAAGAATATTTGCAAGTATTAGCAGCTGAGTTGTCAATTCAACCACACCTGAAGATTAATTATCTGCAGCAAAGTGATCAGTAGCACAGTAATATGATTGTTTTGATAGTAGTGGCAGCAGCAATAGTAACAGTAACAACGACATCAATAGTTTTGTAGCAAGTGCAGCAGTAACAATAGTAGTAGTACCTTAGCAAGATCAATATAAGATAAATTCATAGGCATTGGATCGCTGATTTGTTGGATGATATTCATCATGTGAGAGTCATAACCTAGGGCGATACGACACTAGCTCCAGTTCATAAATATAATGTAGGCATGTATTCCGTAAATAGTCATACAAGCTTATGGAAAGAACTTGCATGGCATCTTTTGTCCTACCCCCCGTGGCAGCGGGGTCCATATTGGAAACTAAGGGATATAAAGGCCTCCTTTTAATACAGAACCGGAACAAAGCATTAACACACGGTGAATACATGAACTCCTCAAACTACGTTCATCATCGGGAGTGGTTTTGGTTATTGTCACTCTAGGGTTGCTGGGTCATAACACGTAGTAGGTGACTATAACTTGCAAGATCGGATCTAGAACATGGATATAATGATGATAACATAAACGGTTCAGATTTGAATTCATGGCACCCGAGCCCAAAGTGTCAAGCATTAAGCATGGCAAAGTCATAGAAACATCAATCTCAAAACATAATGGATACTAGGGATCGGCCCTAAGAAAACTAACTAGATTACATGACGAATCTCATCCAAATCCTCACCGACCAGCGAGCCTACGAAGGTATTACTCACTCCCGGTGGGGAGAATCATAGAATTGCCGATGAAGAAGTGTTGGTGATGACGAAGAACGAAGATCCCCCTCTCCGGAGCCCCAAACGGACTCCATATCTGGCCTCCCGAGGAAGAACAGGAGGTGGCGGCGTCTCCGTCTCGTAGATCGCAATAATTCTTTCTCCCTGATTTTTTATGGACGAATATGAATTTATAGTATCAGGGTTGGCATTTGTGGGGCCACCAGGTGGGGACAACCCACCTGGACGCGCCAGGAGGGGGGGCGCCCTGGTGGGTTATGCCCACCTAGGTGCCCCCTCCGATGGTTCTTGGCTCCAGTATTTTTCTTTTATTATATAAAAAATGCTCGCAAAGTTTCGTTCCATTCCGAGAACTTTTATTTCTGCACAAAAACAGCACCATGGTATTTCTGCTGAATACAACGTCAGTCAGGAGTTAGTTCATTCAAATCATGCAAATTAGAGTCCAAAACAAGAGGAAAAGCGTTAGGAAAAGTTGATACGTTGGAGACGTATCAACTCCCCCAAGCTTAAACCTTTTCTTGTCCTCAAGCAATTCAGTTGATAAACTAAAAGTGAGAAAGAAAAACTTTTACGAACTCTTTTACTCTTGTTTGCATAAGTAGGCTTAAAAAGCACCTAGGTTTCCAACCAGCATTATAACTAACCATGTCGACAATAAGTCTTAAAGATTATAACGACTCATATCTATTACATAATCAGCTAGTGAGCAATAATAAGATATCTCAAACAACAACACATTATAAAAACAACCATGATATAATATGACAATAGTGGTATCTCGCTAGCCCTTTCTGAGACCGCAAAACATAAATGCAGAGCACCTCCAAAGTCCAACCAGTGACTAAACATTGTAATTCATGGTAGAAAGGATCCAGTCATGATAACACCCAACATTCACTACACACAGTCCATAGGCATGGCAACAGTGCTCTCAGATCTGGTGCTTATTAGAGAAGGTGATGACACACCATAAAAGTAAATATATAGTCCCTTCACAGAGGGAAGCAGCGATTTGCAGAGGTGCCAGAGCTCAAGTTTTTAAAACAGAGGTAAATGAAATTTTGAGAGGTGCACCCTTCTCATTCACTTCACGACCATCAGCTATCGGTATCTCCCATTCTAAATGAGCTAGTGGCGGTTCCCAAGCAGAAAAGTAAATGTTTGAACTCCATTGGGAGTTTTTGTTTGTTTATTTGTAAGCTTTTTCTTTTTGCAATTTGGGACTGGGAATCCCTATTACTGCCCTTTTCTCGTGCAATGGCGAGTGAATAAACATTCAACCTGAGAAGAACCCTCTTAGCATAGAAAATACCAACCACCTCATGTTGTTCCATGAACGATCCAGACACAGAAAAAGGATGTTTATTTGAAGTTTTTAGAGGTGGCACATGCAAATTTACTTAGGACGGTAGGGTAGTACCGCATATAGGTAGGTACGATGGACTCATCTGGAATAACTTTGAGTTTTAGAATTTGACACACAAGCAGTATTCCCACTTAGTACATGTGAAGGCTAGCAAATAGATTGGGAAGCGGTCAGCTAGAGAGCAACAATGGTTCTGGACATGCATCACGCATAAGAAATATTGGACACCCGCATGAGTAGGATATGGACACCATGAACATAAATATCATAGAGGCTATGTTGGTTTTGATTCAACTACATGCACAAACATGTGCGAAGTCAAGCCACCCGAAAATTCAGAGGATGATACCATATCATCATACTAGATCACAATCATTTTAATGCAATGTTGATATCCAAGACAAATCATTATTAACTCTTTGCTACTTATGCATGGCTTGTGAAACTATAATCTCTAATGGTCATTTCAAAAATGTTTAATCATAATGAGCTGAATCATGGACACTAGGTTAAACATATTTACATAAACAAAAATAAGTTTAGTTCATACCAGTTTCTCTCTGCCACGACCAGTTCATCGAATATCGTCATTATTGCCTTTCACTTGCACGACCAAATGATGTAAAATAATAAAGGTGCAAGAGTGAGGTGGACTAAGATGGAATCTGCAAACATTTTATTCAACAGGAGAAGACAAGGTAAAATGGGCTCTTCTTATACTAACAGTTATGCATATGAGAGCCACTCAACATTTTCATCGTGGTCTTCTCCTTGGTACGACCCAATAAACAGAAAAGAAATTCAGAGGAACACACTAAAATATTTTTGGAGTTTTTGGTTTCTAGAACAAGCAAATAAAGAGGGAAAGCGAAAATGAGAAAAACTATTTACACGGGAAAGCTCCCAACAAGCAAAAGAAGAATATGAAAATCTTTTTGGGCTCTCTTTTTAATATTACAACTAGACGAGCATAGAAAGCATACTAACTACAGCTAGACATTTTTTTTGTTTTTCCAAGGTTTTTCAAACTCACAAGAAGAAGGCGAGAAAATAAATTAAGCATGGATAACACAATGAAAAAGTGTGAATGCCGACGACTGAGACGTGTGAACATAAATGTAAAGTCGGTGAGAAACACGTACTCCCCCAAGCTTAGGCTTTTGGCCTAACTTGGTATGTAGTCAGTAGCCTGGATAGTCGTTGGGATACTAAGGAGCAGGCATCCACTCATCCCACTGTTGAGGCTGTCCTCTCCTGCAGCCTGGGCGTTCCAATAGGCAATGATATCCACAGACATAATCCTGTATCCACCCCTGGCAATAGGATCAAACAAAGCAGGTGCAGACAGTGGAATGATATCACGAGTAGTCACGCTAAAAACTAGGTTGTAAGGAATATGAATGTTAGGATAATCAGCAGCAGTAAACTGATGGTGATCCAGAGCAACACGATCTAGGTAAACCTTGGGTAAAGAAAAATCATGGAGGCGTATCTGAACATTAAAGCGAGTTGCCAACCAAGTGGCATAACTCCATGTATTTTACCCTTAGACCTATTAATGTGGAGGCGGTGTCCCACTACAGCTCCCAAGCTATAAGTGTTGTCGCCCTCTAGTGCACGACGCAAAATGGCAAGGTCTGGTGAACTGAGTGCACCCACCTTCTCTCTAGGTAGCACGTATTTTGTAATGAAAGGAGCAAAATAACGAACAATAGGAAAATGCAAGCCAGCAGCAGTGATAACCGATACCCCTCTCTCACTACTCGCTATCAGAGTACGCTAAAAGCTTTCAAACTCTGTGGGTCTAGGCTCCGCCAAACTACAATTTGTAGGAAGCAAGCATATTTCGCAAAATTCAGTAAGCGGTATCTGATGGGTTTCAGCATATAATTTAAGCTGCCCTTTAGGAGGATTATTCCTAGTAAGAAAGGAAATTTTTTGCACAAAGGAATTTGTGAGGAGATGATATTTTTTGCATTCAACCGTAATAAAGTCGGTGAGGCTGGCACTAGCAGCATATTGTGCTAACTCTTGAAGGATTCCAGCATCTTCCATGAACGGGGTATGCGGCCATTCGCACGGTGGTAGTTCAGCCCTTCTTCGAAAGTGGAGATCACTATCAGATGACTCCCAATCACACCCTTGGAGTTCTTCTTGGAAGCAAACTTCCTAAAGAAATTGATGGTTTTCCTATGAACAAAATTATGAAATTTTTAGTGCACGGAAATTTCCTCAACAAAACTTTATAAAATTGATAGCAACTACTCATAGGGATATATAGAGGCCATAGCAAGAATTCAAACTACTTAGAACTCTAAGAATTCAACATGCAAGCTCATCTACAGTAGCACCAAGAGTAGCTAATTATTCAAAATATAAACCACTAAAACAAAAACTAATTGGACAAGTGGTGGAGTCACATACCAAGCAACAATCCCCCGAAACAGTTTCGGAAACGGAGCTTCAAGCAAAGAGATCGAAATCCGCGGGTTTGAGCTCAAGAGCATGGGAGAGAGAACAATGGAGATTTTTTCTGGAGGTAAGAGATGATGTAGGCTAAAGAGGTAAGTGAGAGGCCCACGTGGGGACCACAACCCACCAGGCTGCGCCCAGGTGGTTTGTGCCCACCTGGTGCACCTCCCTTTGGTATTATTTGCACCAGAAATTCAGAAATATTCAGAAAAAATTATATTAAATTTTAGGGCATTCTGAAAACTTTTATTTTCGGGTCATTTTTTATTGCACGGGAAATTCAGAAAACAGACAAAGCATGGCATTTTAATTTATTTTACTAATAAAAACAGAAAATGAAAGGTAGGGACAGAAGGTAGTGCTTACTAAATTCATCAACTTCATGCTGCTAAAAACGATTCATTAATAAGGTTGATCAGGTCTTATTAACAACCACTTTCGATTAGCATGAAACCAAAGAAATTTCGTAATTCACTAAGTTACCTTAATGGGGATATGAATGTCCCCAACAATAAGCATTTCATATTTCTTTTTATAGGATGCAGAGGTATTTGAAAACTTCCAATAGTGATTGTCGGAGATTTTTCAATAACATTGATACCATTCACTTGGAACTGTTTCTTCAGAAAGTGCACCGCATGCTCGTTACCATTAATATGAAAACTGAGCTTCATTTTGTTACAATCAATAACAGCCCCTGCCAAGGTTGTCAGAATCGCGATTCTGTTATACGATTCTACGACTTTACGATCCAAACTAACCCCTATGATTCTACGATTTTAGTTCATAGAATCTACGTTTCTATGATCCTGATAGTGAAGATTCTATGATTTACGATCCTACCATCTGAGGTCCGATCCGATTCAAAATCACGATTCTGACATGTTGTCGTCCTCGGGCATTATTCAAGAAGGGTTTACCGAGGATAATCGACATGTTGTCGTCCTTGGGCATCTCAAGTATAACAAAGTCAGTCAAAATAGTAACATTAGCAACAACAATGGGCACATCCTCACAGATACCGATAGGTATGGTAGTTCATTTGTCAGCCATTTGCAAAGATATTTCAATAGGTGTGAGTTTATTCAAAGCATGTCTTTTATATAAAGAGAAAGGCATAACACTAACACCAGCTACTAAATCACACAAAGCAGTTCTCACATAATTCTTTTTTATAGAGCAAGGTATAGTTGGTATACCCGGATTTCCAAGTTTTTAGGTACTCCATCTTTAAAAGTGTAATTAGAAAGCATAGTGGAGATCTCAGCTTCCGGTATTTTTCTCTTATTTGTTATGATGTCTTTCATATACTTTGCATAAGCAGGCATTTTCAAGATATCAGTCAAGCGAGTATGCAAAAAGACTGGCCACAGCATTTTAGCAAAGCGTTCAAATTCTTCATCATCTTTCTTTTTAGTTGACTGGGGTGGAAAAGGCATAGGTTTTTGAACCCATGGTTCTCTTTCTTTATCGTGTTTTCTAGCAATGAAGTCTCTTTTATCGTACCTTTTATTCTTAGGTTGTGGGTTATCAAGATCAACAGGTGGTTCTATCTCAACATCATTGTCTGGTTCTTTATCATTGCTTGGTTGAGAGTCTTCATGAACCTCATCATTATCTTTTTCATTATCACTAGGTGAGTGTTCATTACCAGATTGAGTTTCAGCATTAGAGATAGAAGTTTCATTATCATTATCAGGAGGTTTTTCTATTTCAGGTTCACTAGAAGTATGCAAAGTCCTATCATTTTTCTTTTACTTTTACCTCTTATAAGGATTAGGTGCGCTGGTGTTATTTCTTTGTGAATCATGTTCAATTCTTTTTGGGTGTCCCTCGGGATAAAGTGGTTCCTGAGTCACTTTACCTCGAACAACAAAGTCATGCATATTGTGATTCATTTCATCAAGCAATTCTCTTTGAGATTTAGCAACTTGTTCTAATTGAGTTTGAACCATAGAAGCATGTTTTCCAACACCTCTAACATCATTTGAAATTCTAAATAACAAGTCACTCAAGTGAGCAATCATATCAGAATTGTATTTCAATTGTTTCATAACATTAGCATTGAAGTGATCTTGCTTTCTAATATAGTTTTCATACTCATAAAGGCATTGTCTAGGATGCATATTGTGAGGATTATCATTATCATTAAACTTCATTGGAGAATTTACCTCTACCACCTTAGGCAGTGGTGGTGCATTAAGCCCATGTATTTCTTCAATTGGAGGTAAATTTTTAACATCCTCAGCTTTAATACCTTTTTCCTTCATAGATTTCTTTGCTTCTTGCATATCTTCATACCGTTAATAATGATTCATTAATAAGGTTGATCAAGTCTTATTAACAACCACTTTCAATTAGCATGAAACCGGAGAACTTTTGTAAATCACTAAGTTATCTCAACGGGGATATGAAAGTCCCCAACAATAAGCATCTCATATTTCTTCTTGACAGTAGGTAAAGGTATTTGAAAACTTCCTATAGTGATTGTCGGAGATTTTTCAATAACATTAACACCATTCAATTGGAATTGTTTCTTCGGAAAATGCACCGTATGCTCATTACCATTAATATGAAAGTGACATTGCTTTTATTACAATCAATAACAGCCCCTGCAGTATTCAAGAAGGGTCTACCAAGAATAATAGACATATTATCGTCCTCGGGCATCTCAAGTATAACAAAGTCAGTCAAAATAGTAACATTAGCAACAACAACGGGCACATCCTCAGAGATACCGATAGGTATGGCAGTTGATTTGTCAGCGATTTGCAAAGATATTTCGGTAGGTGTAGGTTTATTCAAATCAAGTCTTTTATATAAAGAGAAAGGCATAACACTAACACCAACTCCTAAATCACATAAAGCAGTTTTCACATATTTCTTTTTGATGGAGCAAGGTATAGTTGGTATTCTTGGGTCTCCAAGTTTTTTAGGTACTCCATCCTTAAAAGTATAATTAGCAAGCATGGTGGAGATTTCAGCTTCTGGTATTTTTCTCTTATTAGTGATGATGTCTTTCATGTACTTTGCATAAGGAGGCATTTTTAAGATATCAGTTAAACGAGTACGCCAAAAGACTGGCCTCAGCATTTCAGCAAAGCGTTGAAATTCTTCATCATCTTTCTTTTTAGTTGACTTGGGTGGAAAAGGCATAGGTTTTTGAACCCATGGTTACCTTTCTTAGCTGTATTTCCTAGCCACAAAGTCTCTTTTATCATATCTTTTATTCTTAGGTTGTGGGTTATCAAGATCAACTAGTGGTTCTATTTCAACATCATTATCTGGTTCCTTTTCATTGTTTGGTTGAGTGTCTCCATGAACATCAGCATTATATTTTTCATTATCACTAGGTGAATGTTCATTACCAGATTGAGTTTCAGCATCAGAGATAGAAACATCATTATCATTGTCAGGAGGTTTTTCTATTTCAGGTTCACTAGTAGCATGGAAAGTCCTATCATTTTTCTTTTTCTTTTTTTAGGGGGACTAGATGCAGTGGTGTTGTTTCTTTGTGAATCCATTTTCAATTCTTTTTGGGTGTCCCTCGGGATAAAGTGGTTCCGGAGTCATTTTTCCTCTAGTTGCAACTCTAATAGCAAAGTCGTGTATATTGCTATTCATTTCATCAAGTAATTCTCTTTGAAATTTAGCAACTTAATCGAAATGAGTGTGAACCATAGAAGCATGTTTCCCCACACCTCTAACATCATTTGAAATTCTAAATAACAAGTCAGTCAAGCAAGCAATCATGTCAGAATTATATTTCAATTGTTTCATAACATTTGCATTGAAGTGATCTTGTTTCCTAACATATTTTTCAAACTCATGAAGGCATTGGCTAGGGTGCATATTGTGAGGATTATCATTGTAACTAAATTTCATTAGAGAATTTACCTCTACCACATTAGGAAGTGGTGGTGCATCAAGCCCATGTATTTCTTCAATAGGAGGTGAATTTTTAACATCCTTAGCTTTAATACCTTTTTCCTTCATGGATTTGTTTGCCTCTTGCATATCTTCAGGACTGAGATATAATATACACCTCTTCTTCGGAGTAGGTTTAGGAGGTGGTTCAGGAAGAGTCCAATCATCATAATTTTTCAATATGTTATTTAATAATTCTTCAGCCTGTTCAATAGTTCGTTCCGTGAAAACAGAACCAGCACAACTATCTAGGAAGTCCTTAGAAGCATCGTTTAGTCCATTATAGAAGATATCCAATATTTCATCTTTCTTAAGAGGATGATCAGGCAAAGCGCTAAGTAACTATCAAAGCCTCCTGCAAGCTTGTGGGAGACTCTCTTCCTTAGTTTGCACAAAGTTAAATATTTCCTGTAAGGCAGCTTGTTTCTTATGAGCACGAAAATATTTTTCACAGAAGTAATAAATCATATCTTGGGGACTGTGCACACAACTAGGAGTAAGAGTATTCTACCAAGCTTTAGCATCACCCTTTAATGAAAACGGAAATAATTTGAGAATATAGTAGTAACGGGTTTTCTCATCCTGAGTAAAAAGGGTGGCTATGTCATTTGACTTAGTGAGATGTGCCACAACAGTTTCAGTTTCATAGCCATCGAAAGGATCATATTCAACCAAAGTGATTAACTCTGGGTCGACAGAGAACTCATACTCCTTATCATCAATAAAGATAGGTGAGGTAGCAAACTTAGGATCATGTTTCATTCTAGCATTCTGAGATTTTTCCTTTATACTTGCATACTAATTTTTCTAGATCATCTCTATCATTACAAGTAAGAATGTCTCTAGTTGTTTCCTCACTCATAACATAACCTTCAGGTACCTTAGGTAATTCATATCTAAGAAGGCTAGTTCTAGCAGGTGTTTCAAAATTTTCATTTTCAAGCTCATCATCAGATTCAACAACATCATGTTGTCTTACTCTAGCAATTTTTTCATCAAGAAAGTCACCATGTGGCACATCATCATCATGCAAGGTACTAGCATCATCATAAGTATCATTCATAGCAGAAGTAGCATCATCAATAATTTGCGACATATCAGGAGTAATAACATGTTGTGGCGTTGCAAGTTTGCTTATAACAGAAGGTGAATCTAAAGCAGAACTGGATGGCAGTTCCTTACCTCCCCTCGTCTTAGAGGGATAAATCTTAGTCTTAGCATCCTTTAGATTCTTCATAGTGATAGATTGACAATAATCCGAAGTGACTCAACAAATATAGCTATGCTCCCCGACAACAGCGCTATAAAAAGGTCTTGATAGCCCACAAGTATAGGGGATCGCAACAGTTTTCGAGGGTAAAGTATTCAACCCAAATTTATAGATTCGACACAAGGGGAGCCAAAGAATATTTGCAAGTATTTGCAGCTGATTTGTCAATTCAACCACACCAAGAGATTAATTATCTGCAACAAAGTGATCAGTAGCACAATAATATGATAGTTTTGATAGTAGTGGCAGCAGCAATAGTAACAACAACATCGACAACAATAGTTTTGTAGCAAGTGCATCAGTAACGATAGTAGTAGTAACTTAGTAAGATCAATATAAGATAAATTCGTAGGCATTGGATCGCTGATTTGTTGGATGATGTTCATCATGTGACAGTGATAACCTAGGGCGATACGACACTAGCTCCAGTTCATAAATATAATACAGGCATGTATTCCGTAAATAGTCATACATGCTTATGGAAAGAACTTGCATGACATCTTTTGTCCTACCCTCCCGTGGCAGCGGGGTCCATACTGAAAACTAAGGGATATCAAGGCATCCTTTTAATAGAGAACCGGAACAAAGCATTAACACATGGTGAATACATGAACACCTCAAACTACGGTCATCACTGGGAGTGGTTCCGGTTATTGTCACTCTGGGGTTGCCGGATCATAACACGTAGTAGGTGACTATAACTTGCAAGATCGGATCTAGAACATGGATATAATGATGGTAACATAAACGGTTCAGATTTGAATTAATGGCACGCGGGCCCAAAGTTTCAAGCATTAAGCATGGCAAAGTCATAGCAACATCAATCTCAGAACATAATGGATACTTGTGATCGGCCCTAACAAAACTAACTAGATTAAATGATGAATATCATCCAACGCCTCACCGACCAACGGGCCTACGAAGGAATTACATGATGAAGAACGAAGATCCCCCTCTTCGGAACCCCAAGCGGACTCTAGATCTGGCCTCCCGAGGAAGAACCTCCCGAGGAAGAACAGGAGGTGGCGGCGACTCCGTCTCGTAGATTGCGATAATTCTTTCACGTTGATTTTTTCTGGGCGAATATGAATTTATAGTATCAGGGTTGGCGTCTGCGCGGCCACCAGGTGGGGACAACCCACCTGGGCGCGCCAGGAGAGGGGCGCGCCCAGGAGGGTTGTGCCCACCTAGGTGCTCCACTCCGGTGGTTCTTGGCTCCAGTATTTTTCTTTTATTATATAAAAATCCTCGCAAAGTTTCGTTCCATTCTGAGAACTTTTATTTGCGCATAAAACAACACCATGGTGATAACCCACAAGTGTAGGGGATCGCAACAGTTTTCGAGGGTAAAGTATTCAACCCAAATTTGTTGATTCGACACAAGGGGAGACAAAGAATACTCTTAAGTATTAGTAGCTGAGTTGTCAATTCAACCACACCTGGAAACTTAGTATCTGCAGCAAGATAGTTTAGTAGCAAAGTAATATGATAGTGGCGGTAGCGGCAATACAACTAACGATATTGTTTTTGTAGTTTTTGTAATAGTAGCAATAGAAACGTAAATAAGCAACAAGAAATATAGGAAAAGCTCGTAGGCATTGGATCAGTGATGGGAAATTATGTTGGATGCAATTCATCATGTAGAAGTTATAACCTAGGGTGACACAGAACTAGCTCCAGTTCATCAATGCAATGTAGGCATGTATTCCGAATATAGTCATACGTGCTTATGGAAAAGAACTTGCATGACATCTTTTGTCCTACTCTCCCGTGGCAGCGGGGTCCTATTGGAAACTAAGGGATATTAAGGCCTCCTTTTAATAGAGTACCTAACCAAAGCATTAACACATAGTGAATACATGAACACCTCAAACTATGGTCATCACCGGGAGTGGTCCCGATTATTGTCACTTCGGGGTTGCCGGATCATAACACATAATAGGTGACGATAGACTTGCAAGATAGGATCAAGAACACACATATATTCATGAAAACATAATAGGTTCAGATCTGAAATCATGGCACTCGGGCCCTAGTGACAAGCATTAAGCATAGCAAAGTCATAGCAACATCAGTCTTAGAACATAGTGGATACTAGGGATCAAACCCTAACAAAACTAACTCGGTTACGTGATAGATCCCATCCAACCCATCACCGTCCAGCAAGCCTACGATGGAATTACTCATGCACGGCGGTGAGCATCATGGAATTGGTGATGGAGGAAGGTTGATAATGACGATGGCGGCGATCTCCACTCTCCAGAGCCCCGAACGGACTCCAAATCAGCCCTCCCAAGAGAGTTTAGGGCTTGGCGGCCGCTCCGCCTCGTGAAACGCGATAATTCTTTCTCCTTCATTTTTTTCTCCCCGAAAGTGAATATATAGGATCTGGGGATACGTCGGTGGAGCACCAGGGGGCCCACGAGACAGGGGGGCGCGCCCTGGGCAGGGGGGCACGCCCCCACCCTCGTGGACAGGGTGTGGGCCCCCTGGTATGGATCTTCTTGCAGATATTTTTTATATTTTCCAAAATAAATCTCCGTGGAGTTTCAGGTCATTCCGAGAACTTTTTATTTCTGCACAGAAACAACACCATGGCAATTCTGCTGAAAACATCGTCATTCTGGGTTAGTTCCATTCAAATCATCCAAGTTAGAGTTCATAACAAGGGCAAAAGGGTTTGGAAAAGTAGATGCGTTGGAGACGTATCAACTCCCCCAAGCTTAAACCTTTGCTTGTCCTCAAGCAATTCAGTTGATAAACTGAAAGTGATAAAGAAAAACTTTGACAAACTCTGTTTGCTCTTGTTGAGTAAATATGTAAGCCATCATTCAAGTTTTCAACAAGATCATGAACTAACCACTTTCACAATAACTTTTAGGTCTCAAGACTACTCACATTAATGGCATAATCAACTAGCGAGCAATAATAATAAACCTCGCATGACAAGACTTTCTCAAAACAATCATGATATGATATAACAAGATGGTATCTCGCTAGCCCTTTCTGAGACTACAAAACATAAATGCAGAGCACCTTTAAAGATCAAGGACTGACTAGACATTGTAATTCCTGGTAAAAGAGATCCAATCATGATCATACTCAATGCAAATTAATAGTAATACATGCAACGACATAGGTGCTTTCCTACTGGTGCTCTTTGATAAGAGGATGATGACTCTACATAAAAGTAAATGGATAGGCCCTTCGCAAAGGGAATCAGGGATTTGTAGAGGTGCCAAAGCTCGATTTTTTAAATAGAGATGAATAACATTTTGAGCGGTATACTTTCATTGTCAACATAACAACCAAGAATCTTGATATCTCCCATGATACGCACATTATAGGCGGTTCCCAAACAGAATGGTAAAGTTTATACTCCCCCAACCACCAACAAGCACACTCCACGGCTAGCCTGAAACAACGGGTACTGTCCAAACCAGCAACAGCCCTGGGGGAGTTATGTTTAATTATTATGATTTTGAGCATGGGACTGGGCATCCCGGTTACCAGCCATTTTCTCATGAATGATGAGCGGAGTCCACTCATCGTGAGAATAACCCACCTAGCATGGAAGATATAGACAACCCTAGTTGATACATGAGCTGTTCGAGCATACAAAACAGAATTTCATTTGAAGGTTTAGAGTTTGGCACATACAAATTTACTTGGAATGGCAGGTAAATACCGCATATAGGAAGGTATGGTGGACTCATATGGAATAACTTTGGGGTTTATGGTAGTGGATGCACAAGCAGTATTCCCACTTAGTACAGGTGAAGGCTACAAAGAGACTAGGAAGCGACCCGCTAGAGAGCAACAACGGTCATGAACATGCATTAAAATTAATCAACAATGAATGCAAGCATGAGTAGGATATAAATCACCATGAACATAAAAATCGTGGAGCCTATGTTGATTTGTTTCAACTACATGCGTGAACATGTGCCAAGTCAGATCACTTAAATCGTTCAAAGGAGGATACCACCCCATCATACCACATCACAACCATTTTAATATCATGTTGGCAGGCAAGATAGACCATTATAAACTCTCAGCTAATTAAGCATGGCATAAGCAGCTATGATCTCTAATTGTCATTGCAAGCATGTTTCATTCATAACAAGATGAATCAGGAACAATGAACTATCATATTTACAAAAACAAGAGAGGTCGAGTTCATACCAGCTTTTCTCATCTCAATTAGTTCATCATATATCATCCTTATTGCCTTTCACTCGCACGACCGAACGGTGTGGATAATAATAATAGTGCACATGCATTGGACTAAGCTGGAATTCCCCCAAGCTTAGGCTTTTATCCTAAGTTGGTCTATGGCCAGTATTGGCCTGACGGATATCCAAAGTTGTAGTTGGGGTTGTACTGGGATCCAGCAACCACCGCATGTTGAGCTATAGCTCGAAGGCGGGCTGCCTCCGTCATGTTATATAAGCATTTGCCTCCTCCATAGTTATAGTGTATCTCCCTTTTTCCTGAAAGTTAAACAAAGTGGGGGCAGGAAGAACAATAGGGATGGCATGCTGCCTATTAAAGATTAGTCGATATTTGAGGGTTTGATCATCCCACTCTATAAACCAGTGACTAGTCATAGCATGGCAATATAAATAAGCAGTAGGTAAAGGTTCATCATTCTCGTGCACAGGCACACCAAGACGACGAGCTATGCGAGTGGCATAAATCCCATCAAATAAATCTCCATGCAAACCATTATGATGTAGCCTACGTGCAACAATGGCTCCCAAGTTATATTGTCTATCACCTAGTACAACACTCCTGAGAACACTAAGATCAGGGACACACATGTGGCAAGCCTCATCCTTACCGTTTATGCATCTACCGAGAAAGAGAGCAAAGTAATGAATAGCAGGAAAATGAATGCTCCCTATGGTAGCCTGTGTGATTTCTCTAGATTCCCCCATAGTGATACCAGTATGGAATTCTCTTAATTCAGATTTGCGAGGATCACCCATACTGCCCCACTGAGGGAGCTTACAAGCATCAATAAAATCCTCTAAGTCCATGGTGTAGGATTTATCATAAAGGTCAAACAGGACAGTGTGAGAATTACGTGAAGATGAAAATTTAAACCTTCTCACAAAGCTATCAGTTAAGCCACGGTATTGAGGGCACTTATCTTGTATGAAGCCCTCGAGGTCAGCGTTGCACGTGTATGCGTAAAATTCATCCTTGATGCTAGCCTGATCCATAAAGTCATCTGATGGCCATTCACAAGGCCGTACGTTAGCATCCCTCGGTAGTTCATCGTCCGGCTCACGGAACGCGAACCTCGGTTCTTGCTTCCTTGAAGAACCACCATGAAAGTTTTTCCTACGCATTTTTCAGAAATTTTCTGAAATTTTGTAGTAACTCACAATAAAAGTTAACCAAACTCAACAAGATTGATAGCAACAACTCCTATAAGTGCCTAGAGACTATATCATGCATTAGAAGTACTTGGGACCAAGAAAATTTGACATGCAAGCTCAAAAACAAGGTCACCACAGCAGCATAAATTTGCAATAAATAAAGCACTAGAAAAAACTAATTGGACCAATGGAGGAGTCACATACCAAGGAACAATCTCCCCAAACAGTTTGGCGAATGGTGCTTTGAGCAAGGAGATCGACAATGGCAGCAAGATGAGCTAGAACTCGGGTTTGAGCTGGTTGGTGATTTTTTTGGGAGGAAGAAGAAGAGCATGGGTGCAGGAATAAGTGGAGGGGGGCCACGTGGGGCCCACGAGGCAGGGGGCGCGCCCTGGACCCTCGTGGACAGGTGCTGGCTCCCCGTGCTGTGTGTTCTGTGCCATATTTTCTCAAATATTCTAGAAAAAACATATTTCATTTTCATGGCATTTGGAGAACTTTTATTTTTGGGATATTTTTTTATTGCATGAATAAGTCTGGAAACAGACAGAAAATACTATTTTTGCTTTATTTATCCTAATTAACATAAAGTAAAAAGAGGGTACAAAAGGTTTGTGCTATCTAGATTCACCTATCGCATGCTCATCAAAAGGAATCCATTAACAAGGTTAATCAGGTCTTGTTAATAAACTCTTTTCGAGTAACATGAAACTGGAGAATTTTGGAATAACACTAGGTTACCTCAATGGGGATATGTATGTCCCCAACAATAAGGATGTCATATGTCTTCTTGATAGTAGGAAGAGGAAATTCAAAACCTCCAATAGTAATAGTTGAAATTTTTCCAATATAATTGATATCGTGGACCTAAGGTTGTTTCCTCGGAAAGTGAACAGTATGCTCATTACCATTGACATGAAAAGTGACATTGCCTTTGTTGCAATCAATAACAGCTCCTGCAGTATTCAAAAAGGGTCTTCCGAGAATAATAGACATACTATCGTCCTCGGGAATATCAAGTATAACAAAGTCCGTTAGAATAGTAACATTTGCAACTACAACATGAACATCCTCACAAATACTGACAGGTATAGCAGTTGATTTATCAGCCATTTGCAAAGATATTTCAGCAGGTGTCAACTTACTCAAGTCAAGTCTACAAATTAAAGAGAGAGGCATAACACTAACACTGGCTCCAAGATCACACAAAGCAGTTTTACAAATAGTTTTTCTTAATGGAGCAAGGTATAGTAGGTACTCCTGGATCTCCTAATTTCTTAGGCATTCCACCTTTAAAAGTGTAATTGGCAAGCATGGTGGAAATTTCTACTTCAGGTATCTTTGTTTTGTTGGTAATAATATCTTTCATATACTTAGCATAAGGGTTTGTTTTAAGCACATCAATCAAACGCATACACAAAAGATAGGTCTAATAGTGTCAGCGAAGCGCTCAAAATCCTCATCATCCTTTTTCTTGGATGGTCTCACAGGAAAAGGCATGGGTTTCTGAACCCATGGTTCTCTTTCCTTACCGTGCTTCCTAGCAACAAAGTCTCTCTTATCATAACGTTGATTCTTTGATTGTGGGTTATCAAGATCAACAGCAAGTTCAATTTCTATATCATTATCATTGCTATGTTGAGCATCATCATGGACATCATCATTAATATTATCACTAGGTTCATGTTCATTACCAGATTGTGTCTCAGCATCAGAAACAGACATGTCATTAGGATTCTCAGGTGTGTCAGCTACATGTTCACTAGAAGCATGTAAAGTCCTATCAATTTTCTTTTTCTTCTTCTTAGAAGAACAAGGTGCATCTAAATTATCTCTCTAATAATCTTGCTCAATTCTCTTAGGGTGGCCTTCAGGGTACAGAGGTTCCTGAGTCATTTTACCACCTCTAGTAGCAACTCTAACAACATAGTCATTATTCTTACTATTTAATTCATTGAGCAAATCATTCTGAGCCTTAAGTAGTTGTTCTACTTGAGTGGTGACCATAGAAGCATGTATACTAATGAGTTTCAGTTCACGTTTAGCTCTAGACAGATAATCACTCAAGCGTTCAATCATATAAGCATTGTGTTGTAATTCTCTACCAACATAAGCATTGAAGTTTTCTTGTTTCACAATAAAATTGTCAAACTCATCTAAGCATTGGCTAGCAGACTTATAACGAGGAATATCACCTTCATCAAATTTATAAAGAGAATTTACCTTTACTACCTGTGTCGGGTTATAAAGACCATGTATTTCTTCAATAAGTGGTAAATTCTTAACATCTTCAGCTTTAATACCTTTTTCTTTCATAGATTTCTTTGCCTCTTGCATATCTTCAGGACTGAGAAATAGAACACCTCTTTTCTTCGGAGTTGACTTAGGGGCTGGTTCAGGAAGTGTCCAATTATTTTCATTGGCCAGCATATTATTCAATAGTAGTTCAGCTTGTTCAACTGTTCTTTCATTGAAAACACAACCAGCACAACTATCCAGGTGGTCTCTGGAAGCATCGGTTAGTCCATTATAAAAGACATCAAGTATACCATGCATCTCAAGAGGATGATCAGGCAAAGCATTAAGTAATTGGAGAAGCCTCCCCCAAGCTTGTGGGGGACTCTCTTCTTCAATTTGCACAAACTCATATATTTCCCGTAAGGCAGCTTGTTTCTTATGAGCGGGAAAATATTTAGCAGAGAAGTAATACATAATATCATGGGGATTACACACACAACCAGGATCAAGGGAATTAAACCAGGTGTTAGCATCACCCATTAACGAGAAAGGAAACAACTTAAGGATATAGTAGTAATGTATCTTTTCATCATTGGTAAACAAGGTGGCTATATCATTCACCTTAGTAAGATGTGCCACAACAGTTTCAGACTCATAGCCATGGAAAGGATCAGATTCAACCAAAGTAATTAACTCAGGATCAATAGAGAATTCATAATCCTTATCATTAACGTAGATAGGTGAAGTAGCAAAAGCAGGGTCATGTTTCATTCTAGCATTCAAGGACTTTTCTTTTAGCTTAGCTAATAATTTCTTAAGATCACATCTATCATTGCAAGCAAGAAAGCCTCTAGCAGTTTCTTCATCCATAACATAACCCTCAGGCACAACAGGCAATTCATATCTATTGGGAGTAGCTTCATCATCACTTTCATAAATATAATCAGTTTCAATATTTGCATTCTCCCTAACCTTAGTAATTTGTTCATCTAGAAATTCACCTAGTGGCGCAGTATTATCAGGCATAGAAGTAGTTTCATCATACATAGCAGAAGTAGCATCATCTAGAACATACGACATATCAGATTCAATAGCAGGAGTAGGTGTCGCAAGTTTACTCATAACAGAAGGAGAATCAAGTGCAGAGCTAGATGGCAGTTCCTTACCTCCCCTCGTAGTTGAGGGTAAGATCTTGATTTTTGAGTCCTTCAAATTCTTCATAGTGATCAACAGACATAAATCCCAAGTGACTTAAAGAATAGAGCTATGCTCCCCGGCAAAGGCGCCAGAAAATAGTCTTGATAACCCACAAGTGTAGGGGATCGCAACAGTTTTCGAGGGTAAAGTATTCAACCCAAATTTGTTGATTTGACACAAGGGGAGCCAAAGAATACTCTTAAGTATTAGCAGCTAAGTTGTCAATTCAACCACACCTGGAAACTTAGTATCTGCAGCAAGATAGTTTAGTAGCAAAGTATTATGATAGTGGTGGTAGCGGCAATAAAAGTAGCGATAGTGTTTTTGTAGTTTTTGTAATAGTAGCAACGGAAAAGTAAATAATCAACAATCAATATAGGAAAAGCTCGTAGGCATTGGATCGGTGATGGGAAATTATGTTGGATGCAATTCATCATGTAGAAGTTATAACCTAGGGTGGCACAAAATTAGCTCCAGTTCATCAATGCAATGTAGGCATGTATTCTGAATATAGTCATACGTGCTTATGGAAAAGAACTTGCATGACATCTTTTGTCCTACTCTCCCGTGGCAGCGGGGTCCTATTGGAAACTAAGGGATATTAAGGCCTCCTTTTAATAGAGTACCGGACGAAAGCATTAACACATAGTGAATACATGAACTCCTCAAACTATGGTCATCACCGGGAGTGGTCCCGATTATTGTCACTTCGGGGTTGCCGGATCATAACACATAGTAGATGACTATAGACTTGCAAGATAGGATCAAGAACACACATATATTCATGAAAACATAATAGATTCAGATCTGAAATCATGGCACTTGGGCCCTATTGACAAGCACTAAGAATAGCAAAGTCATAGCAACATCAATCTCAGAACATAGTGGATACTAGGGATCAAACCCTAACAAAACTAACTCGGTTACATGATAGATCCCATCCAACCCATCACTGTCTAGCAAGCCTATGATGGAATTACTCACGCACGAAGGCAAGCATCATGGAATTGGTGATGGAGGAAGTTTGATGATGACGATGGCGACGATCTCCACTTCCGGAGCACCGAACGGACTCCAGATCAGCCCTCCCGAGATAGATTAGGGCTTGGCGGCGGCTCCGTCTCGTTAAACGCGATAATTCTTTCTCCTTCATTTTTTTCTCCCTGAAAGTGAATATATAGGATCCGGGGATACGTTGGTGGAGCAACAGGGGGCCCACGAGGCAGGTGGGCGCGCCCCCACCCTCGTGGACAGGGTGTGGGTCCCCTGGTATAGACTTTCTTGCAGATATTTTTTATATTTTCCAAAATAAATCTCTGTGGAGTTTCAGGTCATTCCGAGAAATTTTTATTTCTGCACAAAAACAACACCATGGCAATTCTGCTGAAAACAGTGTCAGTCCGGGTTAGTTCCATTCAAATCATGCAAGTTAGAGTCCATAACAAGGGCAACAGGGTTTGGAAAAGTAGATACGTTGGAGACGTATCACATGGTAGTTCTGCTGAAAACATCGTTAGTCTGGGGTTAGTTTCATTCAAATCATGCAAATTAGAGTCTAAAACAAGAGGAAAAGCGTTAGGAAAAGTAGATACGTTGGAGACGTATCAGTTGCCCCTTTTCTTGAAACTACTGGTCTTGTTAACCATCAACCCTTGATGCTCTTTCTTGATTTCTACCTTCGCCAATTTCAGCATCGTTAAGAGCTCGGGAATCGTTTTCGTCATCCCTTGCATATTATAGTTTATCACGAAGTTCTAGTAGCTTGGTGATAGTGACTAGAGAACTCTGTCAATCACTGTATTATCTGGAAGATTAACTCTCACTTGATTCAAGTGATTGTAGTACCCAGACATTCTGAGCACATGCTCACTAGCTGAGCTATTCTCCTCCATCTTGTAGGCAAAGTACTTGTCAAAGGTCTCATGCCTCTTGACATGGGCATGAGTTTGAAATACCAATTTCAGCTCTTGGAACATCTCATATGCTCCGCGCCATTCAAAAAAGTTTTCGAAGTCCCGGTTCTAAGCCGTAAAGCATGGCGCACTAAACTATTAAGTAGTCATCATACTGAGCTTGCCAAATGTTCATAATATATGCGTCTGCTCCTGCAATAGGTCTGTCACCTAGCGGTGCATCAAGGACATAATACTTATGTGGAGCAATGAGGATAATCCTCACATCTCGGACCTAGTCCGCATTATTGCTACCATCATCTTTCAGCTTAGTTTTCTCTAGGACCGTATCAAAAACAGGGATCTAAATCACGAGCTATTGATCTACAACATAGATATGAAAAAAACATATTGACTAAGTTCATGATAAATTTAAGTTCAATTAATCAAATTACTAATGAACTCCCACTTAAATTTAAGTGATACATGATCCAAATCAACTAACCCATGTCTTATCATCACGAGAGATGGGGTAGTCATCAATGGCGAACATCTCTATGTTGATCATATCTACTATATGACTCATGTTCGACCTTTCGGTCTCCAGTGTTCCGAGGACATGTATGTACATGCTAGGCTCGTCAAGTTTAACCCAAGTATTCCGCATGTGTAAATCTGGCTTACACCTGTTGTATGTGAAAATAGGGTCTATCACACCCCATGATCACGTGGTGTCTAGAAATGACAAACTGTAGCAACGATGCATACTCGGGGAGAATACTTTTATCTTGAAATTTAGTGAAGGGATCATCTTATAATTCTATCGCCGTTCAAAGCAAAATAAGATTCATAAAGGATAAACATCACATGCAATCAAACTATGTGACATGATATGGTCATCATCATCTTGTGCTTTTGATCTCCATCTCCAAAGCATCGTCACCGACTTGACACCTTGATCTCCATCGTTGCGTCGTGGTCGTCTCGCCAACTATTGCTTCTACGACTATTGCTAACTCATAGCGATAAAGTAAAGCAATTACATGGCGCTTGCATTTCATACAATAATTAAGAGACAACCATAAGGCTCCTACTGGTTGTCGATATTACAAAACATGATCATCTCATACAATAACATATAATTCATCATGTCTTGACCATATCACATCACAACATGCCCTGCAAAAACAAGTTAGACATCCTCTACTTTGTTGTTGCAAGTTTTACGTGGCCGCTACGGGCTTCTAGCAAGAACCGTTCTGAGCTACGACACAAAACCACAACGGTGATTTATCAAGTTTGTTGTTTTAACATTCTCCAAGGACCATCCGCAGTCAAATTTGATTCAATTAAAGTCAAAGAAATAGACACCTTCCAGCCACCTTTATGCAAAATACGTTGCATGTCTGTCGGCGGAACTGGTCTCATGTACGTGGACATGTATGGCTGGTCCGGGCCGCTTCATCTTACAATACCATCGACTGAAAATAAGACGTTGGTGGTAAGAAGTATGACCATCACCTCCCACAACTCTTTGTGTTCTAATCGTGCATATCATCTACGCATAGACCTGGCTCATGATGCCACTATTGGGAAACATTGCATGGAAAACAATTTTTTTCTACATACACGCAATGATTTATCCATCGAGATGCATAGCAAAGAGGGGGAGAGTGTTTCTGCGTACCCTTGTAGACCGTAAGAGGAAGCGTTAGACAACACAGTTGATGTAGTCCAACTTCTTCGCGGTCCAACCGATCAAGTACCAAGTGTACGACACCTCTCCGTTCAGCACATGTTCAACTCGGTGACGTCCTCGCCTTCTTGATCCAGCAAGACGGGCAAACTAGTAGATGAGTTCCAGCAGCACGACGGCGTGGTGGTGGTTATGGTGATGCAATATCCACGTGGCTTCGCGTAAGCACTACAAAAATATGACCGCGGGAGTAAATGGTGGATGGGGACGCGGCACACGGCTAAGACAATCTTGTGTGTCCTTGTGTGGTGTCGCCTCCCCACATATATATAGGTGGGAGGGGAGGTAGCCAAGTGAGCCCTAGGGCTTGGCCACCTCCCCCTAGGGCCCCTGCCTTGCCCTACGCCCCCTTTCCTTGTATCAACAAGGGGGAAGGAAACAGGGCGGAGAGGAAAGGAAGGGGGAGTCTTACTCCACACTTTCCATTCCCTCCCCTCTTTCCTTCTCCTCCTATAGGTCCGGCCTCTATAGGGGCGCACCAGCCCCTTTGTGGGCTGGTGTGTTCCCACACTTGGCCCATAGCATTGTCGGGGGTGCCCGAAACTCCTTCCGGTGAATCGATAAGTACCTGGTACCCTCCGAAACACTTCTGGTGTCCGAATATCATCGTCCGATATATCAATCTTTACATCTCGACCATTTCGAGACTCCTCATCATGTTCGTGATCTCATCTAGGAATCCAAACAACATTCTGTCACAAAATCACATAACTCATATAATAATATATTGTCATCGAACGTTAAGCGTGCGGACCCTACGGGTTCGTGAACTATGTACACATGACCGAGTAACCTCTCCGGTCAATAACCAATAGCGGAGCCTGGATGCCCATATTGGTTCCTACATATTCTACGAAGATCTTTATCGGCGAACTGTTTTGATAACATATGCAATTCCCTTTGTCTGTCAGTATGTTACTTTCTCGAGATTCGATCGTCGGTATCTTTATACCTAGTTCAATATCATTAACGGCAAGTCTCTTTGCTCGTTCTGTAATACATCATCTCATAACTAACTCATTAGTCATTTGCTTGCAAGGCTTCTGATGATGTGTATTACCGAGAGGGCCCGAAGATACCTCTCCGATACTCGGAGTGACAAATCCCTATCTCGATCTATGCCAACTCAACATACACCTTCAGAGATACCTGTAGAGCATATTTATGATCACCGAGTTATGTTGTGACGTTTGATAGAACCCAAGGTATTCCTCCGGTATCCCGGAATTGCGTGATCTCATGGTCTAAGGAACATGTATTTGATATACAAGAAAGTAGTAGCAATAAACTGTACAATCAAATGCTAAGCTAACGGATGGGTCTTGTCCATCACATCATCTCCTAATGATGTGATCCCGTTATCAAATGACAACTCATGTCCATGGTTAGGAAACCTTAACCATCTTTGATCAACGAGCTAGTCTAGTAGAGGCTCACTAGGGACATGGTATTTGTTTATGTATTCACACATGTATTTAAGTTTTCGGTCAATACAGTTCTAGCATGAATAATAAATCTTTATCATGATTAAGGAAATATAATAATAACCATTTTATTATTGCCTCTAGGGCATATTTCATCAAATCGAAGCCATCGTCATCACCAACAACCATGTTATCTTTGGGAGGACAATCTTCATCAACATCTTCAACATCACAATCTCCTATCAAACCCTAGTTCATCTCTTGTGTTCAATCTTCGTACCGGAACCTCACATTGGTACATGTGGGTGACTAGTAATGTTGATTACATCTTGTAGTTGATTACTATATGGTTTATTTGGTGGAAGATTATATGTTCAGAACCATTATGCTATTTAATCATTATTGTATTTAATACCCTCCGATCTTGAGCATGTTTATCACTTGCGAGTTGTTACTTTTGTTCTTGAGGCCACGGGAGAAATCTAGTTGCAAGTAATCATGTGAACTTCATATGTGTTCAATATTTTGATGATATGCATGTTGTGATTCCCTTAGTGGTGTCATGTGAACGTCGACTACATGACACTTCACCATATTTGGGCCTAAGGGAATCCACTGTGGAGTAGTTATTATATGATGGGTTTCTAGATTGACAGATGCTTAAACCCTAATTTATGCGCTACTTCGTAAGGGACCGATTTGGATACAAATGTTTAATGATATGGTTAGAATTTTATCTTAATACTTTCCTCGTAGTTGCGGATGCTTGCGAGGGGGTTAATCATAATTAGGAGGTTTTTTTTAAGTAAGAACATCACCTAAGCACAGATCCACCCACATATCAAATTATCAAAGTAGCGAACACAAATCAAACCAACATGATGAAAGTGATTGGATGAAATTCCCGTGTCTCCTAAGAACATTTTGCTTACTATAAGAAACTGTTTTGGCATGTTCTATCCCACAAAAGGATTGGGATACCTTGATGGATACTATTTACCGTTATCGTTACTTGCTCGTTACAAATCATCTTGCTATCAAATTATCTGTTACCGACAATTTCAGTGCTTGCAGACATTACCTTGCTGAAAACCACTTGTCATTTCCTTCTGCTCCTCGTTGGGTTTGAAACTCTTACTTATCGAAAGGACTACGATTTACCCCCTATACTTGTGGGTCATCAACACTCTTTTCTGGCACAGTTGCCGGGGAGTGAAGCGCTATTGGTAAGTGGAAGTTGGTAAGGAAAAAATATTACTAGGTGCTGAAATTTATTGTCACTTTTTACTATGGAGAGCAATCCTTTGAGAGGTTTGTTCGGGGTATCTTCACCTCGACCGGAAGCAAACTTAGTTGCCCCTCAACCTACTGTACCTACTGAAAATATTGGTTATGAAATTCCTTCAGGTATGATAGAACAACAACTAGTTAATCCTTATGCATGAGATGGAACCGAACATCCTGATATGCACTTGATATATGTGGATGAAATTTGTGGATTATTTAAGGTTGCAGGTTTACCCGTAGATGAAGTTATGAAGAAGGTTTTCCCTTTATCTTTGAAGGGAAATGCATTGACATTGTATAGGCTATGCGATGATATTGGATCTTGGAACTGGAATCGTCTGAAATTGGAATTTCACCAAAACAATTATCCTATGCATCTAGTTCATCGTGGTCGGAATTACATATATAATTTTTGTCCTCGTGAAGGAGAAAGTTTCTCTTTAGCTTGGGGAGGCTTAAGTCAATGTTATATTCATGCCCCAATAATGATCTCTTGAGATAAATTATTATTCAGAACTTTTATGCTCGGCTTCCTCATAATGATCAATCCATGCTCGATACTTCTTGTACTGGTTCTTTTATGAAGAAGACTACTTGAGGTGGGATCTCTTAGAAATAATTAAACCCAACTCTGAAGATTGGGAACTCAGCGAAGGTAAAGAGTCAGGTATTAAGCTTGAGTTTGATTGTGTTAAATCTTTTATGAATACCGATGCTTTTCAAAGTTTAGCACTAAATATGGACTTGACTCTGAGATAGTAGCCTCCATTTGTGAATCATTTTCTACTCATGTTGATATCCCTAAGGAGAAGTGGTTTAAATATCATCCCCCTATTAAAGAACAAATTAGAGAATCGGTAATATCTAAAGAGGAAACTGTCATTTACAATGTTGATGCCATTGTGCCTACTGCTTATATTGAAAAACCTCCTTTCCCTGTTAGGATAAAGGAACATGCTAAGGTTTTAACAGTGATTCACAAAAGTAATGTTAGAACACTATGATGTCCCCGATTTGACCGTACACTAATCATGCACACAAATGTGTATGACCAAGATCAAGGACCCACTGGAAGATATCACAACACAACTCTAGACACAAACAAAATAATACAAGCTTTATATTACAAGCCAGGGTCCTCAAGGGCTCGAATACATAAGCTCGACAACACAAGAGTCAGTGGAAGCCAAAATATCTGAGTACAGACATAAGCTAAACAAGGTGCCATAAGCTGGCTAGCACAAAAGTAGCAACGATCAAAAAGGCAAGGCCTCCTGCCTGGGACCTCCTAACTACTGTTCGAAGCCGAACTCCACGTAGAAACAACCTTGGGATCCTCTGGCTCATGGACTCCAACGATCTGGTTGCATCATCCGAGAAGAGAGGAAAAAAGAGAGGAAAAGGGGAGCAGAGCAACCTTGAGTACTCATCCAAAGTACTCACAAGCAAGGATCTACACTACATATGCAATGGTATCTGTGTAAAGGGGTAATATCCATGGGCTAAACTGCAGAATGCCAGAATAAGAGGGGGATAGCTAGTCCAATCGAAGACTACGCTTCTGGCAGCTTCCATGTTGCAGTAGTAGAAGAGAGTAGATGGAATGTAACAAGTATCAATGCTTCTGGCAGCCTCCGTCTTGCAGCAGTAGAATATAATAGATGGTAAGTTCACCAAGTAACAACGTATAGCATAATCCTACCCGGCGATCCTCCCCTCGTCGCCCTGTGGGAAAGCGATCACCGGGTTGTATTTGGCACTGGAAAGGGTGTATTTTATTAAGTATCCGGTTCTAGTTGTCATGAGGTCGGAGTACAACTCCGAGTCGTCCTTTTATCGAGGGACACGGCTATTCGAATAGATTAACTTCCTTGCAGGGGTGCACCACATAACCCAACACACACGATCTGATTTGGCCGGACACACTTTCCTGGGTCATGCTCGGCCTCGAAAGATAAACACGTCGCAGCCCTACCTAAGCACATCAGAGAGGTCAGCATGCCGGTGTAAGTCCTAAGCGCACATGGGTCTGGGCCCATCGCCCATTGCACACGTGCACATTGCAAGGGCGGCCAGAAACAGACCTAGCCGCCCCTAATACTAGAGCGGCGTTCCAGTCCAATCCGGCGCGCGCCACTTAGTCGCTGACGTCAAGAAGGCTTCGGCTGATACCACGATGTCGAGTGCCCATAACTGTTCCCACATAGCTGGTTAGTGTGTATAGGCCAATGGCCAGACTCAGATCAAATGCCAAGATCTCGTTAAGCGTGTTATTATGAAATAACCGCGGACAACGACCAGGGATAGGCCCACCTGTCTCCTAGGTGGTCGTGACATGCCCTGTCGCTCCGCCACAAAGTTACCATCAAGGGGCTGTCAGGAACCCATGCCCACCACTACTTGTGTGGAACCACCTGCCCCTTCAGCAACCATCTTCGAATCATCATCATGAGTATGTAATAGTATAGTATATACCCGTGATCACCTCCCGAAGTGATCACGGGCCGATAGTATAGCATGGCAGACGGACAAGAATGTAAGGCCACTAATGGAATACTAGCATCCTATACTAAGCATTAGGATAGCAGGTAAAGGTATCAACAGTTGTAGCGATAATAACAGGCTATGCAACAAAATAGGAGCTATCGAATCAACAACAGTAGAAAACCTAATGCAAGAATAAGAGAGAGGAGAATGGGCGATATCTGGTGATCAAGGGGGGTCTTGCCTTGAAGCTCTGTTGCACAGGAAGCAGGGTCGTCGGTGATGTAGTCGTACACAGTGGCATCAGCGACGATCTTGGGGTCGACCGGAGAAGAAGTTGAGGGAAGAAACTGTAAATACGGAGCAAACAAAGCATCACAAAATATAACAAGGCAAAACGTGGTGCTACGTGTGATCTAACGTATGTCTACACGATATAGGTGAATGGGGAATTCAACCGGGAATGTTCTCCCGGTTCCAGACCTGTGTTAGACAGATGACTGGAGGAGGAATGTTCCATGTTTAGATAGTTAGAGTCATGTGGTGGACGAACTGACCGTGTATTCAGATTCGTCTCGTCATTCTGAGCAACGTTCATATATAAATTATTTGCATCTGATTTACGGTTTATTTTATATTAATTTTCAAAGTTTTAAATGATTTTCTGCATTTCCGAAATAAATATTAATTCGAAAAATAAAAGTGTAAATACTTTTGTCACCTAGTCATACTCTAGCCTATGAGGATGCAAGTGTGGCCAATGTGGTGGGTTGTCCTAGTCAAAGATTGAATAGTCAAAGGATGAATAGTGTAGGCGGGTCCCATATGTCATTGTCTATGGTTAAATTAGACTTTAATTAAATTAGATTAACTAGTAGTGGGGCCACTGTCATTGGCTAGCAGTTAACCTAACTAGCAATTAGCACCTAAGGTAATTGCGCAGCCGGTTGTTGGTGGCTTTGCGCACACACGCACACACCATGTACTAGGCCATGGCCACGACCATTAGTAGCGGCTGAACCAGCAGTAGGTAGCGGTCAGGAGTAGCTAGAGTAACAGCGGCGACTGGGCAGTAGAGTATTGCGGGAGCAGCAAGCTATACCAGCACAGGAGCAGCGGCAAGCTATATCAGCGTAGGAGCAGCGGCAGTAGCAACCAGCGCTTAGCAGTAGCAAAGAAGCAGCAGTCAAAGCGGCGCAGCAGCAGAAGCAACGGCAGCAACCGGCGGCAGGAGGTGCGGCAGGGGACGGGGCGGCGTCGAGCAAAGTGGGAGGAGCGGCGCGGTCGCGTCACGTGGCCAGGGCGCAGTGCAAGGCACGAGGGCGCGCGACAGCGAGGCATGCGGGGTGCGGCCGAATGTGCACAAGTGTGCCCGGGAGCAAGGCTTCGGGCACGACGATGGTGAGCTTGGGGCGGCAACGAGTGCGGCGGGCACGACCCCGAGGTGAGGCAAGGCGTGGCCCGGGCGGCTGCGTGCGTGAGGGCTCGACCTCGGGCGGCTAGAGGTGTGCGGGGTCGCAGGCAGCGACGCGGTGAGCGCGAGCTTCGACGGCATCGGTCACGGCGGTAACAGCGGTCTACAACGGTGATTCGAGGGGGAAATAGGGGGTTTTGTAGGAGGGGCTCACTACGAGTCAGAAGAGGTGCTCGAGGATGGCCGAGGTGGACTGGAGAGACACTGGTGACGGCGACACGGCTGTGGCCGAATGAAGGAGACGAAGACGGTGTCCGCTCGAGGGCGTCTTGTCTTGATCTGGTCCCTGGGATAGACGAAGCTGGATGCAAGGGACCTCCTGGACGTGCTGCCGCACACCGGAGACGCCTGTGGCTGCGACAACAACGGAGAGGCAGAGGTCACCGCAAGATCCATGAACTCGGAGTCAAACCAGAGAAGAAGGGAGAAGATGGGGATCGAGAGGGGAATGGGAGAGGCGGGGGTTAGCGTTTCGATGGACATAGATATAGGTCTTGGGGGACGACGTGGATGACATCCATGGCCATGGTGCCCTGGATGTGCGCCACACACACGTGCTCTGTCCTGTACGCCTGGGTGAAGGAGGCCAGAGGTGGCCTGGGCTTTACTTTGTAGCCTTGGGCCATAACTGAACAGTGTTCTTTTCTATCCCTTTTTCTTTTCTGCTTTACAATTTTTCTAGTGTTTTGCATTTAAGATTCATACCAAATAAATTTAGTTGACTATGAAACTTGTCATATACATATTATTCATTATTTTGGAGAGGCCCACAATGTTTCAAGTCGAAGGAAAATACATAAACACTTGTTTATTTTCAAAAGGTTTTTGTTGTTGTTTTTGGACCACTTTATATTTTACTATGGATTAATTGGTGAGTCAAATGATATTGTTTCAACATGTTAAATGACCAGGGGAATTTATAACAAAATTTTAACATTTTAGTTTTATAGTTCAAAGAAATAAACATTTGATTTGCAATTTAAATTTGAGCTTGACTTTGATTTTGAACAAGTGGCCATTTGCATAGTAATCATGATGACATGGCCACCATTAGGGGGAGATTACTGTAGCATGATTCTCGGGGTGTTACAAATCTCCTCCACTACAAGAAATCTCGTCCCGAGATTTAAGAGGTGGAGTAAAGGGGAAAGGTTCTGGTTACAAATTTCTAGCGAGTGTTCTCGGTCTTGGTTGCTCTTCTCGAAGAAGTTGATCCATAGTGTTGATGTCTTCATTCCTTTGCTTTAGGTCATCGTGATGAAGTCGTCATGCTGTCTTCGGAAATTCCATCGTACTTACTAATAGGAAAGGGAAAGGTCGACAACGATAGAATGCTATAAGGGGTAATCATCGGGGGTTACCCACGAATGAACACATGAGTATCTCTCCAGTTGAACGAATAAAACACGTCGAGAGCAAAGTAATAAGGTATAGTAAGAAGTTTCAAACGGATATACAATCATTCGATGTCTGAAACAAGGTGTGAAGGGGTCCAGAGCAACGAGAATTAAGTATTTCATCTGATACCAGAACTGATGATCGTTCAGAAGGTGGTTCGTGAAGTACTTACGAAGATACGCATGAAGAATAACTTTGGAAATAGTGGTGTACAAGAGAGTTAGGTTCCGATCATGTGGAACTGTGGGTTATGGGCCCGCCATGTGGGTTAAAGTAGGAAGGGCGCTAACATCTTACATGGTCTCACATTACCCATAAAACAGTGTTGGGATAATTGATAAGGGAAATTTAGCATTGTGCTTAAAATGTTTATATTGAAAATCAGAGTACCACAAACATGCATTGGGATAGCCTTGACATGGTCTTCAAGCAAAGGTCAGAGTTTGGATACCTGAAGGATCCATCAGGAACTACTTCTAAAATAAGTCATACAATTACATTAAGGGAAGATGAGCATGTGGCCGACGGGCTCAGCAACAATTCCTCAAGATTTCCTTAGACACGAATTTTCACAATTAAGTGAACAATGCGATAGCTTTGGACACACCAGGGTATATAATGAAGTATGTTCATGGAGAACATTCACAATTAAGCACTGAATGAAATGCACCTGGAAATATGGACAAAGTAGCATGATCGATGTTAGAATTGAGATTCAATAACGAGAAGGGTTGGAATGAAACTATCTACCATTCACTTCAAAGAAATATGGTTGTCAGAAGTTTAGGAATTCGCACATCACAGTTCAATGGTCGGTATTCCAGACATAAGCAACACGGGGACCAAGATATGAACAGGGATGGTGAGAAGTATCACTATATTAAGAATTATGAAGAGGCGGTGAAATTTTCACAACATTCTTGACATAAAATATTGTAATACTCCAAGGTAGAACATAACATAAGTTGGATAGCAAGTTGCATCCATAACATGAACATATTTGTGGTGAAGGGAAGGTAAGGATTTTGTCGATGATAACACCAATCATCGAGGGGCGAGGACGGTATTTCTAATCATGAGTTCAATTGATATGCTGGGAGAGCTCAGAATGTTGATTATGATCAACACATTTGTCGAGATGTTTCATGAAGATGCAATCGATCATCGACGACATTAATTAAAAGGACGGTGAAGCGAAACGTTATTGGAACCACAATTAAGATGCAGGGTCAGAATCTATCTAGTTGTTCAAGGTGAAATGGTATGACAACGAAGATCGATGTAAGCTTAGCTCACAGCCGAAAGTTGTGTTCCAGGAAGAAGGACCAGGTGGTACAGTTAAAATTTAGCACAATAATGATATAGTCAATCAGGCCAGGAATGACTTGAAGGATTATTAAACTCGTAAGCAACGAAAGTTACTTTGAGTTATTGAATCGGAGTGTGGAATCGATTCATTTATCAGTGTTCTCGAGTGACTAATAACTCAGAACCCGGGGGGAAATTGGTATCGACGAGAATAATATTTGATGAAGAATTCATAAGAAGTTATGTAGTTCCGTGATATTCTCGAGATACCAAAGGGTATACTCAAAGGTAGAGCAGAATAGAGGTTGCATAGGTGTACTAATCTACAGAAGACAAGTACTTTAACTAGTCAGAGAAACAAATTCAAAGAAAATCAATATGGTCGGAACCACGATTGCATAGACCAAATCCCGGATATAAGACGAACTTATCTAAGGGGATAATTAATATTACCAGAAGCTTTCATGATAAGTTCCACATCGGGTCCATGGGCATGAACACAAGTTCAAGGTCGACTCCCATTTCTCCAGTACACAACTTTTCATTCACTTCTTGATTTCGAAGAATTTTTAGTGTTGAAATTTTATCTGACGAAACGCTAGTAGAGTATAACCTGCATAACCTTCAGGTTCACATAGGTTTGAGAAGGCATAGGTTCAACCAATTGGGGCATCTTAGGAACATACACCATAATCTTCAAGAGTAAATAACACAAGCTCGAAGGTAGAGCAGGGTTGTCAAGAGAAAAGGATACAAATTGCCAAAGGCATTATGTATCATGGGAATAATTAGTAAAGGGTTCGGATTTACGAAGGAACTATCGGGTCATAACACACCAAAGGATCAGGTGGTCAACAAAGGATCTAAGGGGAGTATCGGTACTCCACTAGAGGAAGAAATAATGCAAAGTCATCGGATTATCAAAACATCTGAGCAATTTGACGCTTAAATTCACAAGAATTATGATTTTCATATCAAAGGATCAAAGGCAGATGCTCTGATCAAAAGAGGAGAACATAGAATCAAATTAGATGGGAAATCAATCAAGTTTAGATTTACCAGGAATCAGCTTATGTTTGGAAAGATGTCTGAGCCAAAGGGAAGAATTCTAGTTGCGACCGATCATTGCAAGCATTCTCGAACACATCGAATCAAATGCTCAATATGACGATGACAAAGGATGCCAACGAAGATTACTAGACATAAGGAACTAACCATAATGCATGAAGGTAAGAACTTCTAGAGCAATAGGCTGCTGAGGATTTCCAGATTACCAAATAGTATTTCGAAGACTATTGTGAAACACATGAACAACTGGGGATGAATGGATCACCGGTATGTGGGAGGAATTATTCATAGGTGTATTCATGTGAAAAGGAGCTGAAAGGCTATGGCACAACGGATATTCGGAATATTCAGAATATCAGAGAGTACTTTAGGTTATCTTGGAATAACGAGAGCAACTATGGGTGAATGTATGAACGACAAGTGTAATTAATTATCCATAAGGATATATCCGTGGCAGGGAATTGCAAAGTCGGTGGGCACAAAGTCTTGAGAGAACATCAGCGAGCATCTTTGGAATCTTCTGGTGCACGAAGCGATCATCTGGACTGAGGGGGCTCTCTGGCAGGAAGCGCTAATGAGAACCTAGAGTTATAATTCGTAAAATCATTTAACCCGAATAGAAGAGAGATCAGAATTCCAGAGTATTAACGAGGAATAAAAGATCCTAATACCACCAAATGGCGACATGGGCCCGTAAGCCACACAGCCATGTGAGTAAAAGTTTTGAATGACTAGACTCAACTTCGGCCAAGGAGTTGGAAAGGGGATCCCTACACACAGCTGGCTCTGATACCAACTTGTGACACCCCCGATTTGACCATACACTAATCATGCACGCAAATGTGTACGATCAAGATCAGGGACCCACTGGAATATATCACAACACAACTCTAGACACAAATTAAAAATACAAGCTTTATATTAGAAGCTAGGGGCCTCGAGGGCTCGAATACATAAGCTCGACAACACAAGAGTCAGCGGAAGCAAAAACATCCGAGTACACACATAAGTGAAACAAGGTGCCATAAGCTGGCTAGCACAAAAGTAGCAACGATCGAAAAGGCAAGGCCTCCTGCCTGGGACCTCCTAACTACTCCTCGAAGCTGAACTCCACGTAGAAACATCCTCGGGATCCTCTGCCTCCTGGACTCCACCGATCTTGTTGCATCATCCGACAAGCGACGAAAAAGGAGGAAAAGGGGAGCAAAGCAACCGTGAGTACTCATCCAAAGTACTCGCAAGCAAAGATCTACTCTACATATGCAATGGTATCTGTGTACAGGGGTAATATCTGTGGGCTAAACAACAGAATGCCAGAATAAGAGGGGGATAGCTAGTCCAATCGAAGACTATGGTTCTGGCAGCCTCCATCTTGCAGCAGTAGAAGATAATAGATGGAATGTAACAAGTATCAATGGTTCTGGCAGACTTCGTCTTGCAACAGTAGAATAGAATAGGTGGTAAGTTCACCAAGTAACATCGTATAGCATAATCCTACCCGGCAATCCTCCCCTCGTCGCCCTGTGGGAAAGCGATCGCCGGGTTGTATCTGGCACTGGTAAGCGTGTGTTTTATTAAGTATCCGGTTCTAGTTGTCATGAGGTCAGAGTACAACTCTGGGTCGTCCTTTTTTCCGAGGGACACGGCTATTCGAATAGATTAACTTCCCTACAAGGGTGCACCACATAACCCAACACGCTCAATCCCACTTGGCCGGACACAGTTTACTGGGTCATGCCCGGCCTCGGAAGATAAACACGTCGCATCCTTACCTAAGCACATCAGAGAGGTCAGCATGCCGGTCTAAGTCCTAAGAGCACGCAGGGGTCTGGGCCCATCGTCCATTTCACACCTGCACGTTGCGAGGGCGGCTAGAAACAGGCTTAGCCACTCCTAATACCAGAGCGGCATTCCAGTCCAATCCGGCGCGCGCCACTCAATCGTTGACATCAAGAAGGCTTCGGCTGATACCACGACGTCGAGTGCCCATAACTATTCCCACGTAGCTGGTTAGTGCTTATAGGCCAATGGCCAGACTCAGATCAAATACCAGGATCTCGTTAAGCATCTTATTATGAAATAACAGCGGACAACAACCAGGGCCAGGCACACCTGTCTCCTAGGTGGTCGTGACCTGCCCCGTTGCTCCTCCATAGAGTAACCATCAAGGGGCTGTCGGGAACCCAAGCCCACGACTACCTGTGTGGAACCACCTGCCCCTTCAGCCCCATCTTCGAATCATCATCATGAGTATGTAATAGTCTAGTATATACCCGTGATCACCTCCCGAAGTGACCACGGCCCAATAGTATAGCATGGCGGACGGACAAGAATGTAGGGCCACTGATGGAATACTAGCATCCCATACTAACTATTAGGATAGCAGGTAAAGGTATCAACAGTTGTAGCAACAATGACAGGCTATGCAACAGAACAGGAGCTATCGAATCAACAACAGAAGTAAACCTAATGCAAGAATAAGAGAGAGGAGAATGGGCGATATCTGGTGATCAAGGGGGGGGGCTTGCCATGAAGCTCTGTTGCACATGAAGAAGGGTCATCGGTGATGTAGTCGTACACAGTGGCATCAGCGCCGGTCTCGGGGTCTACCAGAGAAGAAGAGGGGGGAAGAAATAGTAAATACGGAGCAAACAAATCATCACAAAATATAACAATGCGAAACACGGTGCTACGTGTGATCTAACGTATGTCTACACAATATTGGTGAAGGGGGAATTCAACCGGGAATGTTATCCCGGTTCCAGACCTGTGTTAGACAGATGACTGGAGGGGGAATGTTCCATGTTCAGTTAGTTAGAGGCATGTGGTGGACGAATGGATCATGTATTCAGATTCGTCTCGTCGTTCTGAGCAACTTTCATATATAAATTATTTGCATCTGATTTACAATTTATTTCATTTTAATTTTTAAAGTTTTAAATGATTTTGTGCATTTCCGAAATAAATATTAATTCAAAAAATAAAACTGTAAATACTTTTGTCACCTAGTGTTACTCTAGCCTACGAGGATCCAAGTGGGGCCAATGGGGTGGCTTTGTCCACACACGCACACACCATGTGCTAGGCCATGGCCACGACCATTAGTAGTGGCTGGAGCAGCAGTAGGTAGCGGCCAGGAGTAGCTAGAGCAACAGAGGCGCCTGGGCAGTAGAGTATTGTAGGAGCAGCAAGCTATAGCAGCGGCAAGCTATAGCAGCGTAGGAGCAGCGGCAGTAGCAACCAGCGCTCAGTAGTAGCAGAGAAGCAACAGTTAAAGCGGCACAACAACAGAAGCAAGTGCAGCAACCGGCGGCAGGAGGTGCAGCAGGGGACAGGGCGGCGTCGGGCAAAGCAGGAGGAGCGGCGCAGTCACGTCATGCGGCCAGGGCGCAGCCCAAGGCACGAGGGCGCGCGACAACAAGGCACGCGGGGTGCGGCCGAAGGTGCACAAGCGTGCTGGAGAAAGGCTCCGGGCGCCACGATGACGAGCTTGGGGCGGCAACGAGCACGGCGAGCATGACCCCGAGGTGAGGCAAGGCATGGCCCGGGTGGCTGCATGCGTAAGGGCTCGACCTCAGGCGGGGGTCGCAGGCAGCGGCGCAGTGAGCGCGAGCTCCGGCGGCATTGGTCATGGTGGTAACATCGGCCTACAACAGTGATTCGAGGGGGAAATAGGGGGGTTTGGAGGAGGGGCTCACAGCAAGTCAGAAGAGGTGCTCGAGGAAGGCCGAGGTGGACCGAAGAGGCACTGGTGACGGCGAGACGGCTGTGGCCGAATGAAGGAGACGAAGACGGCGTCGACACAAGGGTGTCTTGTCTTGATCTGGTCCCCGAGACGGACGAAGCTGGATGCGGGGGACCTCCTGGATGTGCTCCCGCACACGGGAGACGTCGGTGGCCGCGACAACAATGGCGAGGCAGAGGTCACCGCAAGATCCATAAACTCGGAATCAAACCAGAAAAGAGGGGAGAAGATGGGGATCGAGAGGGGAATGGGAAAGATGGGGGTTAGGGTTTCGGTGGACATAGATATTGGTCTTGATGGACGACATGGATGACATCCATGGCCATGGCGCCCTGGATGTGCGCCATGCACAGGTGCTCTGTCCTGTACGCCTGGGTGAAGGAGGCTAGAGGTGGCCTAGGCTTTACTGTGTAGCCTTGGGCCCTAAGTGAACAATGTTCTTTTCGATCCCTTTTTCTTTTCCGCTTTACAATTTTTCTAGTGTTTTGCATTTAAGATTCATACCAAATAAATTTAGTTGACTATGAAACTTGTCATATAAATATTAGTCATTATTTTTGAGAGGCACACAATGTTTCAAGTCAAAGGAAAATACATAAACACTTGTTTATTTTGCAATGGTTGTTGTTGTTGTTTTTGGACCACTTTATATTTTACTATGGATTAATTGGTGAGTCAAATGGTATTGGTTCAACATGTTAAATGACCAGGGGAATTTATAAGAAAATTTGAACATTTTAGTTTTATAGTTTGAAGAAAGAAATATTTGATTTGCAATTTAAATTTGAGCTTGACTTTGATTTTGGACAAGTGGCCATTTGCATAGTAATCATGATGACATGGCCACCATTAGGGGTAGATTACTGTAGCATGATTCTCGGGGTGTTACAAACACCTACACCCCTTGAACAAATTAAGGTTGAGCCTAATGTGGTTGTGGTTAAGGATCTCTTGGTCGATAATATTAATGGGCATGTTATTTACTTCATTGGTGACGCTGCTAGAATTGACAAACCTGATGGGAAAGATAAACATAGACCTGTTGTTGGCATGCCTGTTGTGTCAGGTAAAATTGAAGATCATTGTTACCATGGTTTGTGTGATATGGGTGCTAGTGTGAGTGCTATTCCATTTACTCTCTATCAAGAAATTTGAATGATATTGCACCTGCTGAGATAG
Organism: Secale cereale; assembly: GCA_902687465.1. NCBI lineage: Eukaryota > Viridiplantae > Streptophyta > Magnoliopsida > Poales > Poaceae > Secale > Secale cereale. Next base: position 484,961,811 of record LR738711.1, read on the forward strand.
AAGACATGGATGTTACTATTAAACTTGCTAATAGAGATACCATCACACCACTTGGGATTGTTAGAGATGTTGAAGTCTTGTATGGGGAAACTAAATATCTTACTGATTTTCTAGTTCTTGGTTCCCCACAAGATGAATTTTGTCCCATTATCTTTGGTAGACCTTTCTTGAACATTGTCAATGCTACTATAGATTGTCATAAACAAACTGTCAGTGTTAGCTTTGGTGATGATTCTCATGAATTTAAATTTTCCAAGTTTAATAGAAAACTTCATAAGAAATAATTGCCTAGTAAATATGAAATAATTGGTCTTGCTTCTATTGTCATTCCTCCTACTGATCCACTAGAACAATATTTGCTAGACCATGAAAATGACATGCACATGCATGAAAGAAATGAAATAGGTATAATTTTATTTGAACAACAACCTCTGCTTAAGCACAATTTTCCTATTGAAACTCTGGGAGGTCCTCCTCCACCTAAAGGCGATCCTGTGTTTGAACTAAAACAATTGCCCGAAACTTTGAAACATGCTTATATTGATGAGAAAAGATATATCATGTTATTATTAGTGCTAAACTTTCAGAACACGAAGAAGAAAGATTATTGCAAATTCCGAAGAAGCACCCGGCTGCTATTGAATATACTCTTGATGATCCTAAGGGCATTAGTCCCACTCTATGTCAGCACAAGATTAATACAGAACCTGATACTAAACCCGTTGTTGATCACCTACGTCCTTTCAATCCAAAGATGAAAAAGTGGTGAGAACTGTAATATTAAAGCTTCTGGAAGCAGGTATAATATATCCCATAGCTGATAGTAGATGGGTAAGTCCCATTCATTGTGTCCCTAATAAGGAATGTATTACTGTTGTTCCAAATGATAAAAATGAACTTATTCCACAAAGAATTGCCACTAGCTATCGAATGGTAATTGATTTCAGAAAATTAAGCAAAGAAACTAGAAAAGATCATTGCCCTTTACCTATTATCGATCGAATGCTGGAAAGACTATCTAAGCACACACACTTTTATTTTCTTGATGGATATTCTGGTTTCTCTCAAATACCTGTTTCACAACCTGATCAAGAGAAAACCACCTTTACTTGTCCTTTTGGAACTTATGCTTATAGACGTATGCCTTTTGGTTTATGTAATGCACCTGCTACTTTTCAAAGATGTATGATTGCTATATTATCTGATTATTGTGAACAGATTGTTGAGGTTTTCATGGATGATTTTTCCGTCTACGGGAAGTCTTTTGATGATTGCCTAAGCAACCCTGATTGAGTTTTACAGAGATGTGAGCAAACTAATCTTGTCTTGAATTGGGAGAAGTGCCACCTTATGGTCAATGAAGGTATTTTTAGGTCATAAAATTTCTGAATGAGGTATTGAGGTGGATAAAGCTAAAGTTGATGCGATTGAGAAAATGTCATGTCCTAAAGATATTAAAGGTATTTGTAGTTTCCTTGGTCATGCTGGTTTCTATAGGAGGTTTATTAAATACTTCTCTAACAAATCTTTTACAAAAGGATGTTGCATTTGTTTTTGATGATGATTGTGTAGAAGCCTTTGAAACACTCAAGAAAGCCTTAACTTATGCACCTATTGTCCAACCAACTGATTGGATTTTGCCTTTTGAAATTATGTGTGATGCTAGCGATTATGCTGTTGGTGATGTTCTAGGACAAAGAGTTGATAAAAAATTAAATGTTATCCATTATTCTAGCAAAATTCTAGACAGTGCGCAAAGAAAATACGCTACTACTGAAAAAGAATTTTTAGCAGTTGTATTTGCTTGTGATAAATTTAGATCTTATATTGTAGATTCCAAAGTAATTGTTCACACTGATCATGCTGCTATAAAATATCTTATGGAAAAGAAAGATGCTAAACCTAAACTCATTAGGTGGGTTCTCCTGTTACAAGAATTTGACTTACATATCACTGATAGGAAAGGAGCTGAGAACCCCGTAGCTAATAACTTGGCTAGGTTTGAAAATATTCTTGATGACCCACTACCTATTGATGATAGTTTTCCTGATGAACAATTGGATGCAATAAATGTCTCTCACAACACACCCTGGTATGCTGATTATGCTAATTACATTTTTGCCAAATGCATACCACCTAGTTTCACATACCAACAAAAGAAAAAATTATTCTATGATTTAAGACATTACTTTTGGGATGACCCAAAACTTTATAAAGAAGGAGTATATGGTATTATCAGACATTGTGTACCGTACTTGAGCATGAACAGGAACAAATCTTTCAGAAATGTCACTCTGAGGCTTATGGAGGACATCATGTGGGAGATAGAACTGCTCACAAGGTATTGCAATCTGGTTTCTATTGGCCTACTCTCTTCAAGGATGCCCGTAAGTTTGTTTTATCTTGTGATGAAGGTCAAAGAATTGGTAATATCGGGAAGCATCAAGATATGCCTATGACTTATTCACTTGTTGAACCATTTGATGTTTGGGGTTTTGATTATATGGGTCCTTATCCTTCCTCTAATGGGTATACTCATATTTTGGTTGATGTTGATTACAGTACTAAGTGGGTAGAAGCTATTCCAAATAGAAGTGCCGATCACAACACTTCCATTAAAATTCTTACAGAAGTTATTTTCCCTAGGTTTGGAGTCCCTAGATATTTAATTACCGATGGTGGTTCACACTTTATTCATGGTGCTTTCCGTAAGATGGTTCCTAAGTATGATGTTAACCATAGAATTGCATCACCTAATCATCCTCAATCTAGTGGTCAAGTTAAACTTAGCAATATATAAATAAAATTAATATTACAAAAGACTGTCAATAGGTCTCGGAAGAATTGGTCTAAGAAATTGGATGGTGCACTTTGGGCCTACAGAACATCATATAAAAATCCGATGGTAATGTCTCCCTATATAATAGTTTATGGAAAATCTTGTCATCTGCCTCTTGAGTTAGAACATAAATCATATTGGGCAATCAAAGAACTCAATTACAATTTCAAACTTGTTGGTGAAAAGAGGTTATTTGATATTAGTTCATTAGATGAATGGAGAACCCAAGCTTATGAGAATGCCAAATTATTCAAAGAAACGGTTAAAAGATGGCATGACAAAAAGAATCCAAAAGCAGGAATTCAAAGTGGGTGAATATGTTCTTTTCTATAACTCTCATTTTACATTCTTTGCAGGAAAATTCTCTCGAAATGGGAAGGCCCATATATTATCATAGAGGTTTAACATTCTGGAGCTATCAAAATAAATAATGTCGAAGGTACTAACCCGAAGGTGGTCAATGGTCAAAGGATTAAACATTACATCTCAGGTACGACCATAAATATTGAATGCAATATTATCCAAACCATGACACCGGAGGAACACATAAAAGAAACCTTCCGGAACACTCCGGAATCATGAAAAAGAGGATGTATGTGATACGGTAAGTAAATGGACTCCAAAAAATCCGCAAAAATATTTTTGTCAGTTTTTGCATAATACAAAAAATAGGTAAATAAGAAAAACTAGGAAGGCAATCAAGGAGGGCACGAGACACTAGGGTGCGCCTGCCTTGCCTGGCGCGCCCAGGTGGGTTGTGCCACCTCGGGCACCTTCCCGACTCCATTTTCTTCTCGTTTTCCATGTTTACCAAGATAAAAAATCTTTATATACGCCCCGAACACATTGACCACCGTATCGTGGAGAAATCCTTTGTTCTTCTTTCTTGCTATTTTCTGTCAGATCTGTCAAGTCAGGCATCATGTCTTCTTCCTCCTCTAACAATGTAGAAGACGATGCTTGGCTAATGAAGATAGAATTGAAGAGGGAGGAGACAAAGGAAGCCAGCAAGGTTGGCAAGAGCAAGGAAGTTGCGGCAGATAAAACTCCCAAAATAGGGTAGGCCTCACCCACGGAAGAAGAAGAGGAAGATATCCTTCAACCATACTATGAATATCTTGCCCCCACTGAGATTGATGCCTTTAACATAATTGAAACGTTACGTGTTCAAAACAAATTTCTCACTTGTGAAAATCTTCTATTGCAAGAGCACATCATCGCTCTCTGAAGCGTCATCTGTAGATTGGAGCGCCATTAGAGCCTGAAGTGTGATGTCCCTACTACCTCACTATCACTACTCTCTCCTCCATCACCACCAAAGGAGACTTGAGTATCGGGTATGGGCACTCCCCATGGCTTGAGCCAAGCTTGGGGCAGGTGCCCCGATATCATATCACATCACCATCTTTGACTTTACTTATCTTAGTTCAATCCTTAGTCATCTTGTGATTTAGTTGAATAAAAGTTTAGTTCGATCCTTCTTCGAGCGTTTGCCTAGTGATCTATCTATATATCTATGTAATTGTGTGCGAGATGTAATAAAGTTTAGTTTGAATTTTTGCTTTCCTTATTTCCTCGTTTCAATCAAAATAAAGGAAAATAAATGAAAAAGAGCATATGCTAATTGTATGTTAAGTAATGACATCACATAAGGAAAAGTATAAGTAGTAAAATTGAATGGAGATTGACAAACATAGCATTGGTCAATGATGCAATTCATGAAAAAATTAATAAGGGAAGAGAAGATTCACATGCAAATACACTATCTTGGACATCTTTTATGATTGTGATCCCCCACTAAAATATGATATGTCGAAATTGTTGCCATTGGACAAGGAAGACAACATAATGACTTATGCTTGTCCATATTCACGTAGAATTTATATTTTCATAGATCCTTTAACATGTGGTGCTTGCTCAATATCTTTTCTAGCCAAAAATTCTGCACTAAGTAGAGATACTACTTGTGCATCCAAGAACCCTTAAACCCAAAATCTTTTTCAAGAGTCCACCATACCTACCCATGTATTAATTAAGATTCTTCAAGTAAGTTGTCGTCGGTGCAATAAGGCAAAGAAAATTGCTTCTAAATATGTTGGATCATTTAGTGTAAGATAAAATTTAGTGTTGTACGAACTTGTGATAGCAAAATGATAAAGGCAATAAATTGCATAATAGCGGTTGCTATCATAAGGGGCAATATGATGTGCCGTTCTTTTGCACTAAGAGATTGAGCATGCAAACCAAAAAGCACATGGCAACCTTTGCTTCCCTCTGCGAAGGGCCTATCTTTTACTTTATGACTTTTATGCAAGAGTCAAAGTTTTCTTCCTTATTCCTTTTTATTTTTCTATTTTTGCAAGCATCATGTGGCGAGGAAAGATCTAGGCACATATATCCAGTTGGATATGGGTGAGTATGAATTATTATTGTTGACATCACCCTTGAGGTGAATATATTGGGAGGCGAAACTATAAGCCCCTACCATTCTATGTGTCTGATTAAAACTTTTTTCTCATGTGTATGCGGCGAGTGTTAGCAATCATAGAAGACTATATGATGGTTGAGTATGTGGACTTGCCTAAAGGCTCCGATACGAGACCCTTCCTGAAAAGATGATGAATTGTAGTTGCAAAGTTGACTGAGAACATAGTTTGTTGGTTTTCAATAGGGTTATGATTCTACTTTGATATTTTGATTAATTGTTACTTGTGCATAAGAAGTTATATGATAAAGCTACATGGTAAAGTGTTATAATAAAGTTTGTTGTTGTTACAATAATGTGCAAGATGCTTCGATGACCGTATTTTGTTTTTATTGAAACCTCTCTCTCTCTCTCTCTCTAAGCATGTGGACATGTTTTTCGATTTCGGTTTTTCGCTTGAGGACAAGCGAGGTCTAAGCTAGGGGGAGTTCATACGTCCATTTCGCATCATGTTTTCTTGCTAGTTATTTGCAATGTTTTTATGCATAATAATGCTCTATGGAGTAATTCTAATGCCTTTTATCTCATAATATGCAAGGCTTACACAAGGAGGGAGAGAATTCTGGACCTGAAAAAGCTACGTCAGGCCATCTATTCTGCACAACTCCAAATGAGCTGAAAATTTAGGGAGAATTATTTTGGAATATATGATGAATAATGGAGAAAATAAGTACCAGGTGGGCACAACCCACCTAGGCTCGCCCTGGTGGGTTGTGCCCTCGTCGGCCCACCTCTGGTGCCCCTCTTCTAGTATACAAGTCATTTTGACCTAGAAAAAAATAAAGGAGGACTTTCGGGACGGAGCACCGCCGTCTCAAGGCGGAACTTTGGCAGGAGCACTTTTGCCCTCCGGTAGATAGATTCCGCCGGGGGAACTCCCCCCCCCCCCCGAAGGGATAAATCGA